>CM060303.1:2695178-2869379 GCA_030684275.1 Acipenser oxyrinchus oxyrinchus | reverse complement strand
CTCTCCCAATGGCCTGTCCTTGTATGTGCTGACTAGGTCCACACGCTGTATGTACCACACCTTTGTTTCAATAAACCAATTTAGCCTGACTAAATATACCTGATATAGTGTGGAGTAGTGGTTAGGGCTTGGGACTCTTGACCAGAGGGTCGTGGGTTCAATCCCAGGTGGGGGACACTGCTGCTGTACCCTTGAGCAAGGTACTTTACCTAGATTGCTCCAGTAAAAACCCAACTGTATAAATGGGTAATTGTATGTAAAAAATAATAATAATGTGATATCTGTATAATGTGATATCTTGAAACAATTGTAAGGGCGTACCTGTAGTACTGATTTAACTTGGCTACAACCGACAGGAATACTTTTTGTCTGTGCCGACTTTCAAGTTAGTTTTCTGAAAGCTGTTGTTTGTTTTACGTTCTGTTTAGCAGCCTCTGTAGTAGCCTTTCGCTTAATGTTTGATTCTGAAGCTAAATAGTGATCAATCATATTTTTCTTCAAAGTCACATTGCAAAATGTGCAAAGCAGTTTACCTCCATCTGCTTGTAATGTTTCTTTGGGAAATTTCTTGACACGATCCTCAGCCCGAAATACACTTTGCTTTTTTTGCTTTGTCGTCCATTTTTGGTATTTTACCTCCAATGCTGAAAACTAGATTTTAGCAACCTAAATCAAAATAACAATGCAACAGTGACTTTGTTCCACCTCCTACTGTACAGTACAGGTCACAGAAAAGCCAGTACAGACGCACTGATAGAGAGGTGATTCAGGTGAGCAGTAATCAAAAAAGTGAACCGCTTTGAAGTATTTTTTTTAAATGGTATTTGTCTAAGGAAGTTTTTAATTTTTTTTTTACTTTTCTTTCATTGATTTCCTCTTTCTGTGTCAGTCCAAATGCACATAGTTGCTTCTTAGGACTACTTAGCTTTTTATTGTGTGTTCAATTGTTCCTGATTGCACCACTAAATAAACCTGATTAACACAGAGCTCAGCTGTCTATTTGGCACCCCATTGCGCTGTCATCAGAATTGCTTCGGTGAATATGTTAATGATACCATGCCCAGAAATTTATGCCGACCCGTGGCGATGGGGCAGGCGCTCTATAACGGTGCAAGACATGTCTTCAGAATACCATTTTAGCGCAGTGCTTTTTTTTTTTAAATCTTCTTCACTCCATTTATGCGCCACAGAATCGCTTGCACTCGCATTTGCGCTGTGATCAGAATACAGCCCTTAGAGTTCTCGGATCATTCCAAGACAATGGACTGAACTCAGAAGTCTGTGCTCTGCTGCAGGAATTTCTTTACAAGAGTTTTAATGCAGACCAACATGGGATCAGAAAGCCTTTTGCCTCTTGGAATGCTCTTCCAACTCACCTCAAGACTAAGGATAGCTCACAATGTTTTAATATTGAATTGAGAGATGATCTCTCTGATGGATATAACTGTATTTGCTACAGGTCTGTACATTTCATTGTGTATTATTATTGATTGAAGAGAGCTGTATCTTGCTGCTTACACACATTGTGGATTGTGGTTATATGCACCCTGCCCCCCGTTTGTGATGCTGCTCCTCAGTACTCACTGTATTGAACAATCCCCAGCATCTTCTCCCACACTTTGTACTTCAGAGAGCCCAGGTGCTTGGCTACATCTATCAGCGCTCCGGAAACACACTGTGGATCCTGCAGCATGCACTCGGCTCTGCAATAATATTCAGGAGTTAGTGCTGCTCTGTGTTTGCATTCAATACAGTACAAGAGAGGAAGACAGGCCAGGTCTTACATACCTTCTCTTTGTGTCTTGGTAGTTCTGAAACAAACAAGGACATGAATTGATACATTATTAAAACACAAATACCAGTTTGATATAAAACAGGAACAAAGATGTCTAGCTTGACATTTTCTCTGGAGTACCAAACAAATGAAACACCTCTGCTGGTTTGTGGTGCTGGAGGTGAGGCATTTGCTGCCTGTTTTACCCAATTGTGGGGTAAACTTAATAACAAACAGCAATACAAACCATGTTTGAAAAATGAAGCCAATGTTAAACATGAAGTTCAAACGTGTACTAACATTTGATTGTAACGTCTCATTCATACTGTAGTAGTGAGTGTAAGAACATGTCACACACAGTTAAACAATCACTACCTGCAGGAATAAGATGTCTTCAGCTTCCATCTCCTGTTCTATCACTCTGATTTTGTCTGAAAGGGATGAGATTTCTCTTGTAATATTTTCAATCTTCTCTTCCATAATTCTTCCCTTTTGTTCCTCTTCCGCCCTCAGTGCAGCTATCCTGATCTTTTCTTCATCTCGGAGAAACTGGTGAAGTTTCTCAAACTCCTCCTTTATCTGCCTCTCTGTTTCCTGGGCTTGTTTCTGTACAAGAAAAGGAACACTTGGTTGTCCAGTGGAAATGTATGTTGTGTATTGTTTAAATCCATAATCTAGTTATCTTACCTTGATGTGCTTTGCTGTTATATCACATTCTTTTTTAACTTTATTAAAAGATCCCAGCTTGTCCTGCAAGGGCTTCAGCGCAGTCTTGAGTTCTCCCTGAAACGTAATGAAACCCAGAGCTTGCACATCACTGTTACCACATGTCTGGCTAGTAACAATATGAATGCAGTGTGTGAGAAATCCCTTCAGCACCGGGGCTGCCACTGGGAGCTCTCATCGCAACAAATCAATAAAGATTCTGATTGACTGGCAGATTGCAAATCCGATATTGAATCACAATCACAGACCTATCAGCCTTAGCTCCAAAACATTTCAAATACTGTAAGCAGTCATAAGAGCTCCACTGGAAATGATCAAAGCCTCCCCAGGGGCAAAATCACAAAGGAATGCTGTCTCAGATTGAATGCTTTTAAACACAAAGGAAAACAGACATGTGAAAAAGATTTGCATCATTTCTATGTGCAGAGGTTGAAACAGTGAGACATCGAACTGGTTCATTTCTATGTGCAGAGGTTGAAACAGTGAGACATCGAAATGGTTCATTTCTATGTGCAGAGGTTGAAACAGTGAGACATCGAAGTGGTTCATTTCTATGTGCAGAGGTTGAAACAGTGAGACATCGAAGTGGTTCATTTCTATGTGCAGAGGTTGAAACAGTGAGACATCGAAGTGGTTCATTTCTATGTGCAGAGGTTGAAACAGTGAGACATCGAAGTGGTTCATTTCTATGTGCAGAGGTTGAAACAGTGAGACATCGAAATGGTTCATTTCTATGTGCAGAGGTTGAAACAGTGAGGCATCGAAATGGTTCATTTCTATGTGCAGAGGTTGAAACAGTGAGACATCGAAATGGTTCATTTCTATGTGCAGAGGTTGAAACAGTGAGACATCGAAGTGATTAATTTCTAGTGTACACTGACTGGAATAGAAAAAAACAGACATTTAAAAAATACAGCTCTGTACCAAACATTAAAACAATAACTCAAAGTGTATTGTCTCTATGCAAAAAAGTCACATGAGCTGAATATGACAGCCTTATTAGGTCAGAGGTCAATGGCAGGGTCACTATAGGATTTATAGAACTGCTAATATGAAGTCACTACCTTTAATGGTTCCTGAGATATGAGGCTTACACAGTAATGGCTGAAACTTCACTATAAAATGTAGGAATCCAATGTGGCAGGGCAATTAGCCTTACGCAGGGATGTGTGGCAGGGCAATTAGCCCTGCACAGGGAAAATCTGTTAAAAGAGTTAAAATCTCCCTGCCAAACTAAAATAATTAATATCTTGAATATTCAGTTCTTTATCATGCAGAAAGCTAAAGTCACATGACCCCAGTTAGGTCACAGTAGAGAATGCTTAACTAGAGGTTTATTTATAAAGTAACAACATTAAGGGAGACAAACAACAATGATTTATGTCTAACGAAGCCCTTAGACTTCACTGAAGAAGTTAGTGCAAGGATGGTGTGGCAGAGTGAGAGCTCTGCCTGTAAATAGTGTGGGTGGGTGTGCGTTTAGGTGGTGGTTGGCAGGGATGGGGTTAATTCCTGTAAAGGACAGCCCAGGGCTCCATTAGGAGACACACTACCAGGGAGCTGGAACCAGAGAAAAGGTATAATGTTTGAAACATACTTGAATAAATGTTGGGTTTTTGGGACCAGTAAACAGCTTACCTGTCCGGTATTGTTTTGAACTGAAATGTTTAATTAGCACTCCTGGAAGGAGTTTCTTTATTTTTGTTTGGGGGTTTAAAATAAGCATAGGCCTGCCCTGTTAAAACCTGCCTGTTTTTGTGGAGTAATTTTGCTTTTACACAAAAAGACAAGCAAAGAGAGTCCTGCATGTGGCAAGCTCACCCCGGTATGTCACAGATGGGTACTAAATGATAATATATCTTTCAGAAGGCCTTTGACTAGAACAGGCGAGCCAGTAGAAAGACCTTGATGCTGTAATAGAATCATCGCTGTCTATAACCAGACAGTGTGGGGAGGTAATTCAAGAGGCAAACACAATGCTTGCTTATGTAGTCAGAAGTGGACAGTGAAAGTCAAGGAATAAAGTGTTCACATTTACTAACTGATTCCCCTCCCCATTCCTGGAGTAATGAATTAGATTATACTGATATTTTATGATCCTTTCATTTGTTATTTGCTTACCCCTTAGCGGTCCATTTATTCAGAGCGTCTCAGGCACGTCAGGTCCAATTCATTTTCACAAGCGCAGTTTATTTTAGACGCTCTGTTTAAAAGTATTTTTTTCACAGTAAAACAGGTTTAAAAGGCACTGCATATCAACAGGACACTCGGTACTGCCTCTCCAGCCCCGCCCCACCCCTTGTTCGCTCCTTGTATTTTTCACATACCTCTTCATAGTAGTGCATACCGATAAATCATCTCCTGATCACTCGTTTAATCACCAAACTCCTCAATAATGCGATCCAAGTGGTTATTTTATTACTATAACATCTCAAAAAGCTCTGCAAATGTCTGATATTCTTTGAGCGCTGAATGCAGAAGCAGCTATCTTGTTTGTTTATGTCCGTGTTATCTATGTGAGATACGTCCCTTTTTTCGGCTTCTCTCGTCTCCTATCGGTCTCACTCGGCCATTGAATGGTTTTCTCAGCTTTTTCTGGAGAAAAAAAATGACTAGAGACCTGTTTTTTACGTTTTTTTGATGATGTCGGACAGAGTCTGACATTGGACCGGAAAGGGAAAATTGCAATGTCGGACCAGGTCTGACATAGGACCGCATAGGGTTAAGATCAGTTATTTAAGGAGAGCTTGGTGTTTTTCAATGCTGATGCGCTGGGGAGGGTTTGGCTGATCCCTGGAGGCAGCAAGAAGACCAAGATTGCCTGCAATATGGTTTCTTTGTAGAATGATGAACTCCACACAGAGTGAACTCCTGGTCTCCATTTTGCCTGAGTCAGGAGATCAAGCAGATATCTAACCCGGAGATCATTACAATATAGTCCTTTTGGCACCAGAATAGGTATCCTTCCCCCATAAAACCTCCCTCTAAATAAGCACAGAAAAAGGGGGAATGGAGGGTGGGATGTAGTTGTGTGGAGTTCACCATTCTACAAAGAAACCCATATTACTAAATGCTTTCTGTTGTAGCTCCCGGGGTGACCTGGGTGTGAAGGGAATCTGGAAGGGAGGGGTTCCATGAAGAAAGGAGACATCTTTGAGTGTGCCTCTTGTGTAATCCTGTGTCCCTTACTAGGGAAACTGCTGCTGTCATGTGTCCAAAAAAACGCTGGACCAGCAGTGCTTTTGGTCTGGCTCCTATTTTGAAGTGATTTGCCAGTTGAGGAATGGTGATCACCCTCTCCTCCGTGAGGTACACTCTTCCTGTTAGTGTATTGAACTGGGCCCCCAGGAAAACAAGAGACTGAGCTGGGAGCGAGTGATGACTTGTCTCGTTTGGTCAGTAAGTCCAGGTTCTGAAAAAGCAGAAGAGTTTTGTCCCTGTGTTCAAAGGCTTTTTCTTTGGGGGGCGCTCTCAGCAACCAATCGTCTAGATAAAGATAGATGTGGATGCCCATCCCTCTGCGATGTGCTACCACCTCTGCAATCACCTTTGTGAACACCCTGGGGGCTGTGGAAATCCCAAAAGGCAGCACCCAGAACTGGTACTGACGGCCCTGGATGGAGAAACGGGATGCCTCCTGTAGTTGTTGTGTATAGGGAGATGGAAGTAGGTATCCTTTAAATCTATGGAAACCAACCAGTACCCAGGTTGGACCGTCTTGGTAATGGTGGCTAGGGATACCATCTTGAATCTTTCTCACAGGATGCATCTGTTCAGACCCTGAGGTCTAGAACAGGTCTGAATTTCCCGTTCTTTTTCTTGTGAATTAAAAAGTATATGGAGTAATGACCCTGCCCTTGAGAAGATGAGGGGACCTTTTCTACGGCACGGGAAAGGAGAATGGATTTGACTTCTTCTTGTCTTGTGGCCGTGACCAGTGCATTAGTGTTTTGAGGATGCCTATTACTTTTACTATTACTTTGGAATGATATTTTGTAACTGTATTGTATGATTCCAAGGACCCAGGGGTTTGGATGTTATATTCTGCCAGTTTGTTAAAAAATGAGAAACCCTCCCACCTACTGGCAGAGGTAAGGGGGGGGGGTGGAAGCACTGGATGGTAGGAAGTGTGAGTCCTTGAGTCTGGTGCCGAAGAGCAAGTCACCCTGGAAGGGTAACGCCAGTGTCCTGGCCAGTGTATCTGGAGTTAGCACTGATGTCTTCACCTGAAGACACCTCCAAGCAGCCACCGCACTTGCCACAGCACAGCTGGTGTCAGTCGCATCACAGCCAGCCTGAAATTGTATCTTAGATACATTCTTGACTTCTTCCGCTAACCGCATGGCCAGTTCAGTATTCTCTAGGCAGCAGACAACTGACCCCATAGCTTGTGTTGGTATTTTGCAGCATACACCTGGTAATTGCTGACGCGCATACCACATGTTGAAGCCGTGTAGCTCCTTTTCAGGAAGGTATCCACCTTTTTGTCTGTGCAATCTGATGCTGGGGGTCTGGAGGACGTAGCCACCCCTTGTGTAGCTAGGATGGTTCTAGCTTGGGTAGTTTAAACAGATGGTCCTTTTGGCTGGCTGGCACTCTGTAGAATATATCTACCCTTCGGAGGCATGCTGTAGCAGAGGCAGATCAAAGCCTCAATAGGATTCCTGATCGCCTCTTGAAAGGGGAACCCTTCAAAGGCTTTTTTGTCCCTTCTATCGATTATGATCAGGAAATCATCCTCCTTTGTAGTGGTCTGGATATTTATATTGAGAGAGGATGAACTCCTGGCATGGCTCACCGTATTGCCGGCAGATGACCATATTAGCAGATAGCCTTGAATGCCAGTGTTTTGGATTGTTGCTGCTGCGCTGAAGACAGACCTACCTTGGTGCAGTAAACAAACATTTTCACACAAAATCTTTACAAAATAAGAGAAATGGCGACATCGAAGGCACAAGGTCCAAATTTCCGATAAATATACATGTTTGTGGATCAGATGCACAACACCAGAGCTGTTTAGGGTTATGTTGCCCTGGGGTGCGTTCAATAGGCAGAGTGCTTCAGAGCATTATGTGGAGCTTTCTATTGAACAACCTGCACACCGAGAGCTTTGTAACGTAGCTAACATTCTGAGGAGCTGACTCGTGAATGGTGGAGGTACAATACCAGTGCGACGGCTGTGGTGTAATTATCCCACATATTGGACTTTTTGACCAACATATCTGTGTGTATTCTTTTTCGTAAAAAATCGGATAGTTTATTTAAATTAACAGCGTAATTATTTGACTATTTTTCCTTTTAAACGCAGTGAATCTGCAGCATCGCATGCATTCAAACCGCTCAGCTTGCTATTGTTTGTTCGGTCGGCCTAGACAAATAGCACTGCGTTAAAGGTGAAATATGTGTAGCACTGTTATTTTGTATAGTTTTGCTGTTTCTGTGAGAGTAGGCTTCACAGTGTATCTCGGCTGAAAAAGCACAGCCGTATGCTTCACAGAAAACTTTAAACACGTTTTATTTCGTGGCAGAAAGGGGACGTTGGAATAAGAGAACTTTGCTAAAATTAGGTACTTTTGCAATGTTACATTTCTATCTAACCAAGAGCAAAATACAAACAAAATTATATATGGACTAGAAGACTTAAATTATATTGGAGAGAAAAAACAACAACCAAACAGTAGTAGTTCAATTGTAACAGAGGAACAGAAAAGGCAGATGCAGGAGCTCATGGAAATGCAGAAGGTTGTAAAACAAAGAAACTAAGAAGTCATTTACAGATGTATTCAAAGACTCATTGAAAAAATAATTTCTTTGAAAAGTTATTATTTTTTATTTTATTTGCTGTATAAAAATGTTACTGGGTTGAATAAATTTAAAGTAAACTGCACTGTAGCCACCTGTAAATAAAACATGCACTCTGCAACAATCACAGTACTGCGGAGCAATGCTCTCAACGTAGTTTTCAATCCATACAGGACTCTCGCATGTGTTTGAATTCACTGCCGCTAAAGTCATGGTGTCGGCTCTTGATGCAAGTGCAATAGAGGCATTAAACAGCAGATTTTCTGCCCAATCTTCTATAAATTCATCCACAAACAGAGCTAGTGCTGTTTTTTCCACCATCTTGAAAGCTCTCTTTTCGTAACACACTGTTCAAGAAGAGCTAGCTTATGTTACATAGCGCCACGGCAGTGCGCTCTGCTTATTGAACGCAGCCCTGGTCGCCACCTTGCTGGCTATTCAAGCCACAGTGAACAGCCCCGTCTTGGTCCACAGTGTGGAGTAGTGGTTAGGGCTCTGGACTCTTGACCGGAGGGTTGTGGGTTCAATCCCAGGTGGAGGACACTGCTGCTGTACCCTTGAGCAAGGTACTTTACCTAGATTGCTCCAGTAAAAACCCAACTGTATAAATGGGTAATTGTATGTAAAAATAATGTGATATCTTGTAACAATTGTAAGTTGCCCTGGATAAGGGTGTCTGCTAAGAAATATAATGATCAGGGTGTGTGAGATGAATAATTTGTCTGGGATAAAATAATGTCTTTTTTTGTGTGTTTTCTTTTGCACATTTTCTGTTAATCCATTTTTTGGTTGCTTTTGATCCTTTTTGTATATATGACCATAATTCCTTTATTTATTATTCAATTTGTTCATTTTTTTCCCCCCATGTTCCCTACATATTGAAGTTTCATTGTGCACAGGCAGATTTGAGCTGGCCGTGCTAAAATATTTTTTGACAAACAATAAATAATGTTTTTTTTTTTCTAAACAGCGTCTTTTTTCTGTGGTTTATTTTTTTTTGTACTAAACAGGGTGAGTTACAGACTATTTCACTTTTATTATGAAAGCCCGGTGTGTGCACATTTATTTCATGTATGACATGTACCTGTAGTTAAAGAGTTATAGCCACAGCCAACAGTTAGGGTTAAAAGATAACACAGGATTTGTTTTCCTCACACTTGTTTGCTCTTGTTGTTTACACTGCCACCTTAAAATAATTACTTGAGCGAATACTGCTGTGAAAAGTGAATACTGTGTTTAAATGATTTTTGTCTGAGAGATAGAAATTGTTATCATACCTTATAATCCTGTGCAACCTCCTGAACAGGACGGAACTTGTGATTTTCATATTTCTTTGAAGTTTGACACACAACACAGACAGCCTCTTTATCATCCACACAGAACAGCTTCTTTTCTTCCCTATGCAGACTGCAGAGCGTTCCAGTAGGTGCTGGAGGTTTCTGACAGTGTTCATGTAAGAAGGAGACAATATTCCTGAGCTTGAAATCCACAGGTGGCTCCCTCATTGAAGCCCTCCTCCTGCACACTGGACACTCCCAGGCTCCCTTTTCTTGCCACCAGTGATCCAGACATGCTTTACAGAAGCTGTGGTTACAATGAAGAGTCACAGGATCCTTGAGAATCTCACGGCACACAGCACAGGAAAGCTCTGCTTCCAGACCAGAAGTGTTTGCTGCCATTTCTGCACATAGCCAACCCCTGCCTTGCTCTCTGTAAGGGATCCTTCCAAAGTATTAATAGGATTGCTTCTGCACAGACTTGTTGTTTAAACACCCTCATTATCAGAATAGATAGAGTCCCTCTCCTGTACTTCCTGCTCATACCTGTATTTCAAGCTACAGATTCCTCAAGTGGGTAAGGTTATACTGAGCTTGAGTCAAGCTTTTTAACTGCTGCAGCTTTGTGTATGATTTGATGAAGCAGACACATTAATGCCTGAAAGTTTTTTTTATTATTATTATTATTTGTTTATTTAGCAGACACCTTTATCCAAGGCGACTTACAGAGACTAGGGTGTGTGAACTATGCATCAGCTGCAGAATCACTTACAACTACATCTCACCCGAAAGACGGAGCACAAGGAGGTGAAGTGACTTGCTCAGGGTCACACAATGAGTCAGTGGCTGAGGTGGGATTTGAACCGGGGACCTTCTGGTCACAAGCCCTTTTCTTTAACCACTGGACCACACAGCCTCCTATGGAGCTTGCAATTGTAGTTTTCTACAATTACAAGCTCCATGGTGATGGTTATTATAGTTACAGACAGTACACTACAAAAGCCTGCCTGTGTTTCCACCTAGTTTGGAAACGTTTCGCATTTGAGGCGATCAATGCAGTGGTACTGCAAACATAAGAAACTACAACTCCCAGAATCCCTTGCCAGTTTCTGTAGTCCTGTGTGTGGTGCCAGCAGGTCTGCCAGCCTCTGAGTTGTGATTACCCATGCATATTCTGCTGATTTCATTCCTTCTTGCTTTGACATGCTACTTTCAGTGTGCAAGTTTAGGGTGAAACTATCAACACTCCCTATACCCTGTTCCATCATCACAAAAAGTGTGCATATTTATATGGGCCTAATATCTTTCATTTTTGTTATGAATGCACATTCTCTTTGTGTTTGTTTTCACTGCAGTTTATATAGTCTGTAACTGGAAGTGGTCCCTGGCGTGAGCCCTAAGTGAGGTATTACTCTGGCTATTCAGAGTCTTAACACTGTGTGTACAAATGAGACTGCGGTAAAGTGAGCTATTCCCTAAGTGAGGTATTACTCTGGCTATTCAGAGTCTTAACACTGTGTGTAAAAATGAGACTGCGGTAAAGTGAGCTATTCCCTAAGTGAGGTATTACTCTGGCTATTCAGAGTCTTAACACTGTGTGTAAAAATGAGACTGCGGTAAAGTGAGCTATTCCCTAAGTGAGGTATTACTCTGGCTATTCAGAGTCTTAACACTGTGTGTACAAATGAGACTGCGGTAAAGTGAGCTATTCCCTAAGTGAGGTATTACTCTGGCTATTCAGAGTCTTAACACTGTGTGTAAAAATGAGACTGCAGTAAAGTGAGCTATTCCCATTTTGTGGTAAAGTGAGCAAGCTCTGAATTTTCAGGCATGTCTAATGCGGCATGATCTGAAATTATAAGATTATGGTAAAAGATTATGGTAGGGGCGGGATAATCATTGTAACCTTAAAAGTACAAGTCATAACAAATGAGTGAAAACAGTGAATGCACCTCTAATTTACATATCTTTCATTGACACCATACCTCATTAGATGAGGCGTGGCTGTTTTAAAGGCGTTTATTTCCAAAACGGTATAATTAACATCCCCGAAATTACCTCTACATAAAGTAGAACAACTCTACTTTACTGAAAAATAAGAACAGTCAACACACTTTTTAATATACCTGAGATATTAATTTTCCAAAACACCCCATATTCAGTTTTCCCATTATGACATGATGAAACGTGGCTGTTTTAAAGGTGTTTATTGTCAATCTACACAGTACAACTCCTCAAATTAAATATCGAGTCCCTCTCCTGTACTTCCTGGTCATACCTGTATTTCAAGCTTGAGTCAAGCTTATGATTTGATGAAGTAGATGCATTAATGCCTGAAAGTAGTTTTCTACAATTACAAGCTCCATGGTGATGTTTATTATAGTTACAGACAGTACACCACAAAAGCCTGCCTGTGTTTCCACCTAGTTTGGACATGTTTTGCATTTGAGGCAACCAATGCAGTGGTACTGCAAATATATAAAAAACTACAACTCCCAGAATCCCTTGCCAGTTTCTGTACACATTTGCAAAGATTGTCTGTCTGGAGGTGGGACGTAGAGCGAGCGCTCTGGCAATAGGTAATTCCAGTGTTCAGGTCATGTGATTGGTCTGCTGGGAGATGTGATACTAAAGGCATACCTTCGTGAGACCGAACAGACCGATCAGACCCAACATAACTGGACAATCTGACTTGATGAAACCGTTCCTCTTTCCTGCCGTGGAGCGTGTTCTGCTTGTTCGGTGGAACAGCCCGGTCTGCTTGAGGCGCAGTTCCACACAGTGAAACATGGTGGAGCCCCGCAGGTACAGATATGGCTAAAAGTTTTGCATCACTTACATTTTTTTTTATTATTATTTTTTTTTTGATTGAGATATAATTAAAATAAATTAAATAAATAAACCTAGACTAATATAAATTAGATGTTTTAATTGACATCATGTAATCAAAGAAACTACAGAACGATATTGCAAAAGTCTACCGGAAGCCATAATGTACGGTAGTATTTCATGTTGGATTTAAAAATGTCACATTTTTAAATTGTTGTCAGTTTTTCATTAAATATAGAAAACTACAATGCACTATGTAATTCAATATAAGAACATAAGAAAGTTTACAAACAAGAGGAGGCCATTCGACCCATCTTGCTCGTTTGGTTGTTAGTAGCTTATTGATCCCAGAATGTCATCAAGCAGCTTCTTGAAGGATCCCAGGGTGTCAGCTTCAACAACATTACTGGGGAGTTGGTTCCAGACCCTCACAATTCTCTGTGTAAAAAAGTGCCTCCTATTTTCTGTTCTGAATGCCCCTTTATCTAATCTCCATTTGTGACCCCTGGTCCTTGTTTCTTTTTTCAGGTCAAAAAAGTCAGCTGGGTCGACATTGTCTACACCTTTTAGGATTTTGAATGTTTGAATCAGATCGCCGCATAGTCTTCTTTGTTCAAAACTGAATAGATTCAATTACTTTAGCCTATCTGCATATGACATGCCTTTCAAAACCAGGATAATTCTGGTTGCTCTTCTTTGCACTATTTCTAGATCAGCAATATCCTTTTTTGTAACGAGGTGACCAGAACTGAACACAATATTCTAGGTGAGGTCTTACTAATGCATTGTAAAGTTTTAACATTACTTCCCTTGATTTAAATTCAGCTGTGTCCGGATCTTTTTTCAGAGTGTGCTTAAGAAAACATTGACAATTATATAATGCTTAAGAGAAACTTGTTGTATAAACATGAAATACTGGAGTTACCTTAATTGATGCATTATTCTTTTAGATTCACTTTACATGGTTTTATTATTCAGTCATTACATCTTGGCAGCGTTTAAGGCACCAGGATGGCCAGAGTGGAGCTCTCAGAAGCATGTCTATCCCCAAGTCTGGTCCCGCTAACCTGTCAGCATGCAACACTCTGCCTCTGGTGTGTGTGAAAAACACCACATGTGTGCTATTTATTTTTGATGGTTAATGGTTACACTCTGGGGTACCAAATGCACTAGACATTAGACATGTTTGAGTGCTCTACTGTGACCATACACTTTTAAGAAGTCACCATGACTGAAACAGAAAATCACATACTGTACAAATTCAATCTAAACAGGAAGAATACATTAGTTAAGATAACTCTGGAAGTTATACACATACCAAGTTGCTGTTAAAAGTCCATGAAACACAAGGCAAATACTCAGGCAACCTTTTCTTGCAAATTTTCCAACTACTAATCAAGGTAAATCAACACTATGAAAGCAATGTTAAGTTTGGTGAACATGTTGCTACTGTATCAACTAGCTGCTTCAGAAGTTGCCAGAAATGTTTGGCTGAAGCTTGCCTCGTGTTCCACTGGCTTTAGGAATCTATAAAACTCCTTTGCTGTGCACCTATTAGGATTTAACATGGCTGTTTCTGAAACTGAAGATATAACACAGACAACGGATTCTCATGATTCTGAGAACTTAGAAAATGTAAAAATGAAAACAGTATAATACAAAATGGATACTTTCTTTTGTTTTAGTGATTTTCCCCTTACTCTGTTTTTAGTTGGGTGGTCCCAGTTTAAAACAGATTTTGAAATGGGGTTCCCCAATCAAACAGGCTTGAGATCCTCTAACTGAAATATAAATAAAACGTTTCTGGGTGTGTCTTCATTTGTCTCTTTATCTCCGCTGGTGGCGCAGAGAGGATTTTCTGTCATTCTTACCTTCTGGTTTCTTGACAAGGACAGCAGAGTACAGGATGTCACAGTCACGTTTTGATCTGGGTTTAGCTGAAAAGATAAACACTCAGAACAATGAAACTAAATGCCACTTTCAGGGTCTTGCATATTCTTGAAAATCCCTCAGATATCCAGTCACTTTACAGCCTAGGTTTACATTGTAGTGTGGCGACAAAAAAAGCCCCACCAAACTATTGAAGTAAAGCAGTATCCATAAGCCACTAATGTCCAAATCTCTCATGAATCACACGGGTGAAAATTGAAGTTTTCAGAGCGTAGATAGAAACAACCTACTGTACACTTGTGCGATAAAGATTATTATCACATACTGAATCACAGTGTCTTTCTATTCAATGTGAAAAGAAATAATAAATGCAATGGCAAAGATAATTTCTTCAGAAGGTGGAATGCTCATTATTAAATTAATATGGTAAGCACTGGAAACATGGCATCCCATTACAGACATGCTAATAAAATATCACATTATAATATGAGCCCTGAAAGAGAGGAGGCACAATACAGAAATACCTGGCTTTGTATTATAATCTATAACAAAAACATTGTCAATGTAAAAAAACAAGTTAGAAAAACCCAACAGCCGTTTAAAGTGGTGATATCAAACACAAAAGCCCAAGTTAGGAGAAGCAATTGGGGCAACCTTGTCAAGCATCAAGCAAATAGGCACAATTGGAAAGATGTTGGGCCCAAGAGTCACACAATTGTTGCTTCTAACTTTCTTTTTTTGATCGCTCCACTTTAAATTGAAATGCTCTTTGTACAACTTCAAGTGGATTGTGATCATTCCCTTAAATAGACAGACAGACAGACAAGAGAGTAATAAGTAGAGTAATATAACAGAAATGAGAAAAGATTTTAAAGTAAAATAATGGCATAAGGGACTTTGACAGTATTGAAAGTGCAAACATTTTATTATTTTAGTTGCAAATGTATATCCATCAGTGGTGAAAACAATATGTATTTTACGTAGGTACAAAACTACAATATTATGAATGGTTAAAAAGGTACATATGCATGTCAGTGCTAAAGGGTAGTATACTAACACATTTTAATGAGGGAAAAAAAATTATTCTCCTTGATATAGTGGTGTTATGAACTTAGGCCAATGTAAGCCATTTGTAAAGCATTAGATCTCTTCATAAAAGGGCATATACATGTCGTTTGCATTTCTTGGCCATGGTTTGACTTCAATAAGTGCATCATTTGCATGCACCCGTTTTCCAGTAGCACCCACAGCAAGAACAGACACATAGTGTCCTGAAGTAACACCCTGTCCTTGGTGTGTGATAATGGAAGATAATTGGTAATTCCTGTTGTCCACAGTAATCGTGCTCTTCTGCACAGTAGTAATCTTGGCATTGTGTCGCTTTGTAACGGTCCCGTCTGGTTTGGTTTCCAAAAGCATAAGTTGGACTGCAATCATTCTTCCTGCTGACTGAATAAGTTCACGTTTCATGGTTGGAGAAGGTTTGCATTGCCTACGTTTGTCAACACTCTGCGATCAGCTTGGTTGGTGGCTCCAGAGGTTAAGGAGGTTACCAAAAGTTCTGTCCTGTTCCTGGTGCATATTATGTGTGAGTTCATCATACGCAAACAAATTCCACAGATCCGCAGATCCCATGGAGCCAGTCAGTTTGTGCAATTCCTCTTGAGTAACTGGCACATAAGGTGGATTCTCATGCACAGGTGGAAGCTGTAGCAAATCCCCCAGAAGTAAGATGTTGATTTTTCCAAACCAGCTATCATCTGTGTTAGCAGTCTGGAAAATCTCACATAGATGAAGATGGATGTACAGTAAGGTGACATTGGAAATCATGGCACCTCATCAGTAATGAGGAGGGTCACATCTCACATGTCTGTACAAAGGCATTGCAGTACCTCATCAGAGAGGCTACGATACACGGGTGTTTTTCCATGCTCCACTGGAAGCATTAGTAGTCTGTGAATCGTCATCCTCTTGATATTGTAAGCTGCAAATCCAGAGGGTGCTCTGATTGCCACTTCTGTTCAAAGGCTTTGTCTCACCCATGCTGTGACAGTCTGAATGAGAAATGTCTTCCTGTGCCTCCAGTGCCGCTCACAAACATGCGGAGGATGGGGGTGTTTGTTTCAGTTTGTTGTTGCAAAGTTGTGGCAATGTGGTCAAACACTCTGTGCTGATCTTTATTAACCCTTTGCGGTCCATTTATTAATTCTGCGTCAGGCTCGCCAGGTCCAATTTATTTTCACACGCGCAGTTAATTTTAGACGCGCTGTTTAAAAGTATTTTTTTCCACAGTCAAATGGGTTTAAATGGCCCTGCATATCAACAAAGCACTCACTAGGGATCTCCAGCCCCGCCCCACCCTTTCGTTTGCTATCGCTTTCACATATGCTACCAAATAAAAATAATAATAATAATAGTCGTACATACCGATCAATCATCTCCTGATGACTCGTTTTATCACCAAACTCCTCAATAATGCAATCCAAGTCATTATTTTATTGCTATAACATCTCAAAAAAGCTCTGCAAATGTCCGTGATAGTCTCTGTGCGCTGATACTGTAACACCCAGCTTGTTTCCATATGACCGCCCCATCTGATGCCAGGGGGTAGTATGACTATTCATGAGATATGCCTTTTTTTTTTTTTTTTTATCGGCTTGTCTCGGCTCCTTTCGTTTCCACTTGGCCATTGAATGGTTTTCTCGGCTTTTTCTGTTGAAAAACCGACTTTTTGCGTTTTTGCGTTTTAAAATGATGTTGGACAGGGTCCGACAAAGGACCTGATGGGAATAATTGCAATGTCGGACCCAGTCCGACAAAGGACCGCAAAGGGTTAAGGTGGTTGAGCATGTCTTGTACATTTTGTAGAAGAGGTTGTGCCGCCACATCTCTGAATTCAGCCATTGCCTCTGCAGCCCACAGAGGAGAAAAGTGAACTTGATTGTGAACTTCAGGTCCTTCTGTTTCAAGCTCATTGTCCTCTTCAGCCTCTATTTCCTTTTATTTTTGCTCTACTAGAGTTAACTACTCATCAGCTTCAGTAGTTGGTCATGATAGGCCATAGCTTTTTGAAGGCTATCCCTACAAGCATGGAAGGCTTCCACATAGGAATGGCACCCTTCAGGAAGAAGGTCTGCTCTGTCTTTCCATGGCTTGAAAAGTAGGAGGATAGCATAGAAGTAGTTTTCTGGGTAGTCTTGTACACTGTAATGGTAATGATTAAGTAGGGTGTGCTTCTCTTTTTGATGTATCCAAAGGGAAACATGTAACAAGGGATGTTTTCAATGTTGGGCTTCTCTGTCACCACATCATGCCATGCAATGAAATCATGGAAGTTTATGTCTTGCAGAGCTCTGGACGTTTTGGGTAGTATGAGTCAATCCAGGAAGGAAAGTAGATGTCGGTTGAGTCAGGATTTTCTTTTGCTAGCATATCAATATGTTCCTTGGATATCAGCCAGCGGCTAGAAACCTTTGATACATCAATCCACTTGATGGTTGTCTGTGGATCTGTAACATAGAAAGGTAAGCCTAGGAGATTGTCTGCTGGCCAACATTTCATGTAATTTTAATAATGATGATTGGTGTGGTGTTGTATTGAGACATGATTGGTGTGGTGTTGTATTGAGGCATGATGGGGGGGTGTTGTATTGAGGCATGATTGGTGTGGTGTTGTATTGAGGCATGATTGGTGTGGTGTTGTATTGAGGCATGATGGGGGGGTGTTGTATTGAGGCATGATTGGTGTGGTGTTGTATTGAGGCATGATGGGTGGGTGTTGTATTGAGGCATGATTGGTGTGGTGTTGTATTGAGGCATGATGGGGGGGTGTTGTATTGAGGCATGATTGGTGTGGTGTTGTATTGAGGCATGATTGGTGTGGTGTTGTATTGAGGCATGATTGGTGTGGTGTTGTATTGAGGCATGATGGGGGGGTGTTGTATTGAGGCATGATTGGTGTGGTGTTGTATTGAGGCATGATTGGTGTGGTGTTGTATTGAGGCATGATTGGTGTGGTGTTGTATTGAGGCATGATTGGTGTGGTGTTGTATTGAGGCATGATTGGTGTGGTGTTGTATTGAGGCATGATTGGTGTGGTGTTGTATTGAGGCATGATTGGTGTGGTGTTGTATTGAGGCATGATTGGTGTGGTGCTGTAATTGAAATTTCTGTGGCTCTGGTTCTTGATAAAGTCATGATTTCCGCTGTTGTGTTTTGTGCTGTGTCTCCAAGTAATGCAAATCTGTCTGTTTGTGAATAAATGACATGTCATTTTCCTGTTGTTGAGTTTATTTGTTTAGCTGTTGGTCCCAATAACGTTGTTCCTGCCTCTGTTGGGGTCTGGAATGTGGCTCATTGCGATGTTGATTCTGCTGGTTTGTGTTACAGACAGTTGCACGATGGTATTGCTCAATGGGCGGATTTTGTTCTAAATATTTTACATTGACAGCTGCACGATAATAACTCTCAACGGGCTGTGGTTGGTCTGGAGATTGCTGAAATTGTGGTTGTGTCTGTGTCTCTGGTTTCTGATGTGTTATTGTAGTTGTTGTGAGTGAGCTGCATATTTGTTGATCCTTATCCTGTCCTATGCTGTTTATGTAGTATTTATGTTGTTGTTTTCTTTGTCGTTTCGTGGTGAAAGGCATGATGGTTCCAGTGTTTCCTGTTGGCTATAAGCCCCCTGTATGAAAGAAATTATAATCATTACTATTATTGTATGAGTATCCATAAGCATAATGTGTGATAGAAACAAACATGGGGTCAAATGCATTTAGATTTAAATGCAAATGAGTGCATGTGTTTGAAATTCTGAATTTGCTCAATGCAAATGTGATACATTTACTACCAAACTAAATACAAATGCAAATGTGTGACAGGTGCTAAATGCATTTCAAATACTTTCCCATACAACATATGTTAATTGACTGATTTATTATCATGAATTTGGCAGTGGCCTTTTATCCAAGGTAACATACAAGGAGAACAGTTTATATAATAGCAACATAAACACAGTAATCACGTAGTTAATAATAACAGCAGGATGATAGAAGAGGGGTGAGAATAACAATGAACCACGAACTGAGGAACAATGATCCTGAATAAGACTCTGATGAGAGGAGGGGTGAGTGAATAACAATCAAAACCAGAGAGACACTGAGAGCAGCAATGATCTAGACCAGGACTCTGATAAGAGAGGAGGGGTAGTGAATAACAATGCAAACCAGAGACACTGAGAGCAGCAATGAGTCCATGATCAGGACTCTGAGGAGAGGAGTGAGTGAATAACAATCAAAACCATGCGAGACACTGAGAGCAGCAATGATCCACGACCAGGACTCTGAGGAGAGAGGAGGGTGATGTGAATAACAATCAAAACCAGAGACACTGAGAGCAGCAATGATCCACGACCAGGACTTTGAAGGAGAGAGGAGGTGAGTGAATAACAATCAAAACCAGAGACACTGAGAGCAGCAATGATCCACGACCAGGACTCTGAGGAGAGAGGAGGGTGAGTGAATAACAATCAAAACCAGCGAGACACTGAGCAGCAATGATCCACGACCAGGACTCTGATTTAGAGGAGGGTTGAGTGAATAACAATCAAAACCAGCGAGACAATAGAGAGTTAGCAATGCGTTCACGACACTTACCTAAAGATATAGCAGGGTGACTTTGAATAAGTAAATGGTTTTAGAACCAGTTTAAAATTAGTTTGATAATGGTTTGTACATAGGCTCAAAACAGCTTATTAAGCAGGAACAATTTATGCGATAACAAAAGGTGTTATCTGTCCTGAGGTCATAGCTGCACTCTGAGTTATGAAAAGCCAGTCACTCCAACATGGGTGTATTTTGGGTTAGAGATAACAAAATAACTCCAGTAAATCTTAACACATACGTATTGCAATTCAGATTTGTAATAGTATTTTTTAAGCTATTAATAGAAAGAGTACAAAAGGCTTTCACCATTTTTGTTCACCAATAGCAATGAAAACACTGGAGACTAAATTATATTCTAGGCAAGATTATTTATAATCAGATTATTTTACACCTTAAACTATGATCCACATTAAATGTTTTTTCAAGTCTGTTTATTAAGTTAATATCTTTTGCTATTCGTAAAAAATACTGTAGTAGGCTGCCATTGGCTTCATCAAAAACTGTCAAACTATTTCATTCTGGGTGAGTTAAAGCTCTGTGAAAAGAGTTCTTATCTGTCAGTAACTCACCAGGCTCCTGACCAAGTCCGGAGAGCTCAGTTCCTCCTGAGGGCTGTGCAGGAGTCTGATCTGCAGGGCGCCTGTAAGAGACAGAGAGAGGGGATCAATGTACCAGGGAGGATAGGAGCCTCATTAATGTTGCTTTGTTTCTATGTGGAGCAGCAGTGTGGAGTAGTGGTTAGAGCTCTGGACTCTTGACTGGAGGGTCGTGGGTTCAATCCCAGGTGGGGGACACTGCTGCTGTACCCTTGAGCAAGGTACTTTACCTAGATTGCTCCAGTAAAAACCCAGCTGTATAAATGGGTCATTGTATGTAAAAATAATGTGATATCTTGTAATAATTGTAAGTCGCCCTGGATAAGGGCGTCTGCTAAGAAATGTAATAATAATAATAATATGTGCATCATGAAACCAGACCATAAAACACAATCTCATCTTGTTCCAGTATCAAACTGGGGCTGCCTACAGCTGATTCTACCTGCAGTCAACCACAGAGACACAGCGGAAGCAGTTTAATAATCTGATTCAGGGCTTAATTACCTGAATTCATGGGAAAGGCTCAAAATGAGATGACAAAAGCTGGTTTGGTCAGAGTTTCACTCAGGTTTCAGGGAAGAAACTAAATCTTGTCAATGACTTTTCTATGGAGCCTTAAAGGTTTCAAAAACACTGCAACACCATGTGTGTGCAGGGTGAGATCTCAATGGCACAGCATGATGAGTACCTGCAGCACAGCAGTCACACCATGTCCAGAGCTACAAGAGTCATGCCAAGCTCATATCCTATCAGCCATTGCAGCTGCTTGTAATTGATATTAAGCCCTGTATTCTTACCTTGATTCGGCAGCAGTGAACAGAAAACCTGGAAATAAAGGAGACATGTTGTAAAGGTATGCTTTTTAACTGGAGTTGACTTTGTTCTGTGTAATTTGATCTCTCCATGTGGTAAATGAACTGCAGTTCTAGTACAGCAGTGCTTAGTTTTTAGAGCAGTTTCCACTGCACTGGCAGTCTAGCTGCACTATAAACTAATGTAAGTCATAACTATAAGTGAGGGCTTCTTTGACCTGAAAAAAGAAACAAGCACCAGGGGTCACAAATGGAGATTAGATAAAGGGGCATTCAGAACAGAAAATAAGAGGCACTTTTTTACACAGAGAATTGTGAGGGTATGGAACCAACTCCCCAGTAATGTTGTTGAAGCTGACACCCTGGGATCCTTCAAGAAGCTGCTTGATGAGATTCTGGGATCAATAAGCTACTAACAACCAAACGAGCAAGATGGGCTGAATGGCCTCCTCTCGTTTGTAAACTTTCTTATGTTTTTGAGTTAACTTGAAGTTTAATTTCAATTCAGTACAAATACATGTTTCCATTGACACTTACTGGTATTCCTACACATTCCTGAAAGATGTCTTTTTCATGGTTTGTTTGCATCATTGGTGTTTTTTTCTATTTAAAAGTTGTGGGTGCATATTTCTAATCACAATGTGAGAATAGTTGATGTGTTTGTACATGGAAATGTAATTTATTAATGACACAACCCAGCTGGAATGTTAATATGTTAATATACACATGGAAAATGACAAGGTGAAACAATTCAATTGGCTTGATTGAATAAGCTCTGGCTGCAGTAACACATTCTCTAAACCTTTAAAATGCTGGAGAACTTTGTAATGGAGCTGAAGCAGAGTAATTCCAGCCCATTCTGGAAGAATGCTCTGAGGTCTGTGTGTCTCATTCAGTAGTAATACAAAGGAAATACCAAACGAAATTCAATAAATTCAATGACATTTTTCTAATAGAAGTCTTTCTCAATATAGTCAATGAAAATAACAATGTTTGACCTTGAATTTATTAAGATTGTTTTAGTAGTTCTAGAAATATTACTATTAAGTCTTTGACAGAAGTTTTGAAAAAAGTCTTTCTCAATGTCTGAAATGTAATCTTCAATCAGCCTTTCATAATTCAGAGTGTGAGTCTCACCTTTGGTCTTGTATCGGTAGAACAGGAAGAGTGTGACCGCGATAAGAATCAAACCCAGCGAGACACTGAGAGCAGCAATGATCCACGACCAGGACTCTGAGAGGAGAGAGGAGGGGTGAGTGAATAACAATCAAAACCAGAGACACTGAGAGCAGCAATGATCCACGACCAGGACTCTGAGAGGAGAGGAGGGGTGAGTGAATAACAATCAAAACCAGCGAGACACTGAGAGCAGCAATGATCCACGAGCAGGACTCTGAGGAGAGAGGAGGGGTGAGTGAATAACAATCAAAACCAGCGAGACACTGAGAGCAGCAATGATCCACGACCAGGACTCTGAGAGGAGGGGTGAGTGAATAACAATCAAAACCAGAGACACTGAGAGCAGCAATGATCCACGACCAGGACTCTGAGGAGAGAGGAGGGGTGAGTGAATAACAATCAAAACCAGAGAGACACTGAGAGCAGCAATGATCCACGACCAGGACTCTGAGGAGAGAGGAGGGGTGAGTGAATAACAATCAAAACCAGCGAGACACTGAGAGCAGCAATGATCCACGACCAGGACTCTGAGAGGAGAGGAGGGTGAGTGAATAACAATCAAAACCAGGAGACACTGAGAGCAGCAATGATCCACGACCAGGACTCTGAGGAGAGAGGAGGGGTGAGTGAATAACAATCAAAACCAGAGACACTGAGAGCAGCAATGATCCACGACCAGGACTCTGAGGAGAGAGGAGGGGTGAGTGAATAACAATCAAAACCAGCGAGACACTGAGAGCAGCAATGATCCACGACCAGGACTCTGAGAGGAGAGGAGGGGTGAGTGAATAACAATCAAAACCAGAGACACTGAGAGCAGCAATGATCCACGACCAGGACTCTGAGAGGAGAGGAGGGGTGAGTGAATAACAATCAAAACCAGCGAGACACTGAGAGCAGCAATGATCCACGACCAGGACTCTGAGGAGAGAGGAGGGGTGAGTGAATAACAATCAAAACCAGCGAGACACTGAGAGCAGCAATGATCCACGACCAGGACTCTGAGAGGAGAGGAGGGGTGAGTGAATAACAATCAAAACCAGCGAGACACTGAGAGCAGCAATGATCCACGACCAGGACTCTGAGGAGAGAGGAGGGGTGAGTGAATAACAATCAAAACCAGCGAGACACTGAGAGCAGCAATGATCCACGACCAGGACTCTGAGGAGAGAGGAGGGGTGAGTGAATAACAATCAAAACCAGCGAGACACTGAGAGCAGCAATGATCCACGACCAGGACTCTGAGGAGAGAGGAGGGGTGAGTGAATAACAATCAAAACCAGCGAGACACTGAGAGCAGCAATGATCCACGACCAGGACTCTGAGGAGAGAGGAGGGGTGAGTGAATAACAATCAAAACCAGCGAGACACTGAGAGCAGCAATGATCCACGACCAGGACTCTGAGGAGAGAGGAGGGGTGAGTGAATAACAATCAAAACCAGCGAGACACTGAGAGCAGCAATGATCCACGACCAGGACTCTGAGGAGAGAGGAGGGGTGAGTGAATAACAATCAAAACCAGCGAGACACTGAGAGCAGCAATGATCCACGACCAGGACTCTGAGAGGAGAGGAGGGGTGAGTGAATAACAATCAAAACCAGCGAGACACTGAGAGCAGCAATGATCCACGACCAGGACTCTGAGGAGAGAGGAGGGGTGAGTGAATAACAATCAAAACCAGCGAGACACTGAGAGCAGCAATGATCCACGACCAGGACTCTGAGGAGAGAGGAGGGGTGAGTGAATAACAATCAAAACCAGAGACACTGAGAGCAGCAATGATCCACGACCAGGACTCTGAGGAGAGAGGAGGGGTGAGTGAATAACAATCAAAACCAGAGACACTGAGAGCAGCAATGATCCACGACCAGGACTCTGAGGAGAGAGGAGGGGTGAGTGAATAACAATCAAAACCAGAGACACTGAGAGCAGCAATGATCCACGACCAGGACTCTGAGGAGAGAGGAGGGGTGAGTGAATAACAATCAAAACCAGAGACACTGAGAGCAGCAATGATCCACGACCAGGACTCTGAGGAGAGAGGAGGGGTGAGTGAATAACAATCAAAACCAGAGACACTGAGAGCAGCAATGATCCACGACCAGGACTCTGAGGAGAGAGGAGGGTGAGTGAATAACAATCAAAACCAGAGACACTGAGAGCAGCAATGATCCACGACCAGGACTCTGAGGAGAGAGGAGGGTGAGTGAATAACAATCAAAACCAGCGAGACACTGAGAGCAGCAATGATCCACGACCAGGACTCTGAGGAGAGAGGAGGGGTGAGTGAATAACAATCAAAACCAGCGAGACACTGAGAGCAGCAATGATCCACGACCAGGACTCTGAGGAGAGAGGAGGGGTGAGTGAATAACAATCAAAACCAGCGAGACACTGAGAGCAGCAATGATCCACGACCAGGACTCTGAGGAGAGAGGAGGGGTGAGTGAATAACAATCAAAACCAGCGAGACACTGAGAGCAGCAATGATCCACGACCAGGACTCTGAGGAGAGAGGAGGGTGAGTGAATAACAATCAAAACCAGCGAGACACTGAGAGCAGCAATGATCCACGACCAGGACTCTGAGAGGAGAGGAGGGGTGAGTGAATAACAATCAAAACCAGCGAGACACTGAGAGCAGCAATGATCCACGACCAGGACTCTGAGGAGAGAGGAGGGTGAGTGAATAACAATCAAAACCAGCGAGACACTGAGAGCAGCAATGATCCACGACCAGGACTCTGAGGAGAGAGGAGGGGTGAGTGAATAACAATCAAAACCAGCGAGACACTGAGAGCAGCAATGATCCACGACCAGGACTCTGAGGAGAGAGGAGGGTGAGTGAATAACAATCAAAACCAGCGAGACACTGAGAGCAGCAATGATCCACGACCAGGACTCTGAGGGAGAGGAGGGGTGAGTGAATAACAATCAAAACCAGCGAGACACTGAGAGCAGCAATGATCCACGACCAGGACTCTGAGGAGAGAGGAGGGGTGAGTGAATAACAATCAAAACCAGCGAGACACTGAGAGCAGCAATGATCCACGAGCAGGACTCTTAGAGGAGAGGAGGGGTGAGTGAATAACAATCAAAACCAGCGAGACACTGAGAGCAGCAATGATCCACGACCAGGACTCTGAGAGGAGAGGAGGGGTGAGTGAATAACAATCAAAACCAGAGACACTGAGAGCAGCAATGATCCACGACCAGGACTCTGAGGAGAGAGGAGGGGTGAGTGAATAACAATCAAAACCAGAGACACTGAGAGCAGCAATGATCCACGACCAGGACTCTGAGAGGAGAGAGGAGGGGTGAGTGAATAACAATCAAAACCAGAGACACTGAGAGCAGCAATGATCCACGACCAGGACTCTGAGGAGAGAGGAGGGGTGAGTGAATAACAATCAAAACCAGAGACACTGAGAGCAGCAATGATCCACGACCAGGACTCTGAGGAGAGAGGAGGGGTGAGTGAATAACAATCAAAACCAGAGACACTGAGAGCAGCAATGATCCACGACCAGGACTCTGAGGAGAGAGGAGGGGTGAGTGAATAACAATCAAAACCAGCGAGACACTGAGAGCAGCAATGATCCACGACCAGGACTCTGAGAGGAGAGGAGGGGTGAGTGAATAACAATCAAAACCAGAGACACTGAGAGCAGCAATGATCCACGACCAGGACTCTGAGGAGAGAGGAGGGGTGAGTGAATAACAATCAAAACCAGCGAGACACTGAGAGCAGCAATGATCCACGACCAGGACTCTGAGGAGAGAGGAGGGTGAGTGAATAACAATCAAAACCAGCGAGACACTGAGAGCAGCAATGATCCACGACCAGGACTCTGAGGAGAGAGGAGGGGTGAGTGAATAACAATCAAAACCAGCGAGACACTGAGAGCAGCAATGATCCACGACCAGGACTCTGAGGAGAGAGGAGGGGTGAGTGAATAACAATCAAAACCAGCGAGACACTGAGAGCAGCAATGATCCACGACCAGGACTCTGAGAGAGAGAGGAGGGGTGAGTGAATAACAATCAAAACCAGCGAGACACTGAGAGCAGCAATGATCCACGACCAGGACTCTGAGAGAGAGAGGAGGGGTGAGTGAATAACAATCAAAACCAGGAGACACTGAGAGCAGCAATGATCCACGACCAGGACTCTGAGAGAGAGAGGAGGGGTGAGTGAATAACAATCAAAACCAGCGAGACACTGAGAGCAGCAATGATCCACGACCAGGACTCTGAGGAGAGAGGAGGGGTGAGTGAATAACAATCAAAACCAGCGAGACACTGAGAGCAGCAATGATCCACGACCAGGACTCTGAGAGGAGAGGAGGGGTGAGTGAATAACAATCAAAACCAGCGAGACACTGAGAGCAGCAATGATCCACGACCAGGACTCTGAGGAGAGAGGAGGGGTGAGTGAATAACAATCAAAACCAGCGAGACACTGAGAGCAGCAATGATCCACGACCAGGACTCTGAGAGGAGAGGAGGGGTGAGTGAATAACAATCAAAACCAGCGAGACACTGAGAGCAGCAATGATCCACGACCAGGACTCTGAGGAGAGAGGAGGGGTGAGTGAATAACAATCAAAACCAGCGAGACACTGAGAGCAGCAATGATCCACGACCAGGACTCTGAGGAGAGAGGAGGGGTGAGTGAATAACAATCAAAACCAGCGAGACACTGAGAGCAGCAATGATCCACGACCAGGACTCTGAGGAGAGAGGAGGGGTGAGTGAATAACAATCAAAACCAGCGAGACACTGAGAGCAGCAATGATCCACGACCAGGACTCTGAGAGGAGAGGAGGGGTGAGTGAATAACAATCAAAACCAGAGACACTGAGAGCAGCAATGATCCACGACCAGGACTCTGAGGAGAGAGGAGGGGTGAGTGAATAACAATCAAAACCAGCGAGACACTGAGAGCAGCAATGATCCACGACCAGGACTCTGAGGAGAGAGGAGGGGTGAGTGAATAACAATCAAAACCAGCGAGACACTGAGAGCAGCAATGATCCACGACCAGGACTCTGAGGAGAGAGGAGGGGTGAGTGAATAACAATCAAAACCAGAGACACTGAGAGCAGCAATGATCCACGACCAGGACTCTGAGGAGAGAGGAGGGGTGAGTGAATAACAATCAAAACCAGCGAGACACTGAGAGCAGCAATGATCCACGACCAGGACTCTGAGGAGAGAGGAGGGGTGAGTGAATAACAATCAAAACCAGCGAGACACTGAGAGCAGCAATGATCCACGACCAGGACTCTGAGGAGAGAGGAGGGGTGAGTGAATAACAATCAAAACCAGCGAGACACTGAGAGCAGCAATGATCCACGACCAGGACTCTGAGGAGAGAGGAGGGGTGAGTGAATAACAATCAAAACCAGCGAGACACTGAGAGCAGCAATGATCCACGACCAGGACTCTGAGAGGAGAGGAGGGGTGAGTGAATAACAATCAAAACCAGCGAGACACTGAGAGCAGCAATGATCCACGACCAGGACTCTGAGGAGAGAGGAGGGGTGAGTGAATAACAATCAAAACCAGCGAGACACTGAGAGCAGCAATGATCCACGACCAGGACTCTGAGGAGAGAGGAGGGGTGAGTGAATAACAATCAAAACCAGCGAGACACTGAGAGCAGCAATGATCCACGACCAGGACTCTGAGGAGAGAGGAGGGGTGAGTGAATAACAATCAAAACCAGCGAGACACTGAGAGCAGCAATGATCCACGACCAGGACTCTGAGGAGAGAGGAGGGGTGAGTGAATAACAATCAAAACCAGCGAGACACTGAGAGCAGCAATGATCCACGACCAGGACTCTGAGGAGAGAGGAGGGGTGAGTGAATAACAATCAAAACCAGCGAGACACTGAGAGCAGCAATGATCCACGACCAGGACTCTGAGGAGAGAGGAGGGGTGAGTGAATAACAATCAAAACCAGCGAGACACTGAGAGCAGCAATGATCCACGACCAGGACTCTGAGGAGAGAGGAGGGGTGAGTGAATAACAATCAAAACCAGCGAGACACTGAGAGCAGCAATGATCCACGACCAGGACTCTGAGGAGAGAGGAGGGTGAGTGAATAACAATCAAAACCAGCGAGACACTGAGAGCAGCAATGATCCACGACCAGGACTCTGAGGAGAGAGGAGGGGTGAGTGAATAACAATCAAAACCAGCGAGACACTGAGAGCAGCAATGATCCACGACCAGGACTCTGAGGAGAGAGGAGGGGTGAGTGAATAACAATCAAAACCAGCGAGACACTGAGAGCAGCAATGATCCACGACCAGGACTCTGAGGAGAGAGGAGGGGTGAGTGAATAACAATCAAAACCAGCGAGACACTGAGAGCAGCAATGATCCACGACCAGGACTCTGAGGAGAGAGGAGGGGTGAGTGAATAACAATCAAAACCAGCGAGACACTGAGAGCAGCAATGATCCACGACCAGGACTCTGAGGAGAGAGGAGGGGTGAGTGAATAACAATCAAAACCAGCGAGACACTGAGAGCAGCAATGATCCACGACCAGGACTCTGAGGAGAGAGGAGGGGTGAGTGAATAACAATCAAAACCAGCGAGACACTGAGAGCAGCAATGATCCACGACCAGGACTCTGAGGAGAGAGGAGGGGTGAGTGAATAACAATCAAAACCAGCGAGACACTGAGAGCAGCAATGATCCACGACCAGGACTCTGAGGAGAGAGGAGGGGTGAGTGAATAACAATCAAAACCAGCGAGACACTGAGAGCAGCAATGATCCACGACCAGGACTCTGAGGAGAGAGGAGGGGTGAGTGAATAACAATCAAAACCAGCGAGACACTGAGAGCAGCAATGATCCACGACCAGGACTCTGAGGAGAGAGGAGGGGTGAGTGAATAACAATCAAAACCAGCGAGACACTGAGAGCAGCAATGATCCACGACCAGGACTCTGAGGAGAGAGGAGGGGTGAGTGAATAACAATCAAAACCAGCGAGACACTGAGAGCAGCAATGATCCACGACCAGGACTCTGAGGAGAGAGGAGGGGTGAGTGAATAACAATCAAAACCAGCGAGACACTGAGAGCAGCAATGATCCACGACCAGGACTCTGAGGAGAGAGGAGGGGTGAGTGAATAACAATCAAAACCAGCGAGACACTGAGAGCAGCAATGATCCACGACCAGGACTCTGAGGAGAGAGGAGGGGTGAGTGAATAACAATCAAAACCAGCGAGACACTGAGAGCAGCAATGATCCACGACCAGGACTCTGAGGAGAGAGGAGGGGTGAGTGAATAACAATCAAAACCAGGAGACACTGAGAGCAGCAATGATCCACGACCAGGACTCTGAGGAGAGAGGAGGGGTGAGTGAATAACAATCAAAACCAGCGAGACACTGAGAGCAGCAATGATCCACGACCAGGACTCTGAGGAGAGAGGAGGGGTGAGTGAATAACAATCAAAACCAGCGAGACACTGAGAGCAGCAATGATCCACGACCAGGACTCTGAGGAGAGAGGAGGGGTGAGTGAATAACAATCAAAACCAGCGAGACACTGAGAGCAGCAATGATCCACGACCAGGACTCTGAGGAGAGAGGAGGGGTGAGTGAATAACAATCAAAACCAGCGAGACACTGAGAGCAGCAATGATCCACGACCAGGACTCTGAGGAGAGAGGAGGGGTGAGTGAATAACAATCAAAACCAGCGAGACACTGAGAGCAGCAATGATCCACGACCAGGACTCTGAGGAGAGAGGAGGGGTGAGTGAATAACAATCAAAACCAGCGAGACACTGAGAGCAGCAATGATCCACGACCAGGACTCTGAGGAGAGAGGAGGGGTGAGTGAATAACAATCAAAACCAGCGAGACACTGAGAGCAGCAATGATCCACGACCAGGACTCTGAGGAGAGAGGAGGGGTGAGTGAATAACAATCAAAACCAGCGAGACACTGAGAGCAGCAATGATCCACGACCAGGACTCTGAGGAGAGAGGAGGGGTGAGTGAATAACAATCAAAACCAGCGAGACACTGAGAGCAGCAATGATCCACGACCAGGACTCTGAGGAGAGAGGAGGGGTGAGTGAATAACAATCAAAACCAGCGAGACACTGAGAGCAGCAATGATCCACGACCAGGACTCTGAGGAGAGAGGAGGGGTGAGTGAATAACAATCAAAACCAGCGAGACACTGAGAGCAGCAATGATCCACGACCAGGACTCTGAGGAGAGAGGAGGGGTGAGTGAATAACAATCAAAACCAGCGAGACACTGAGAGCAGCAATGATCCACGACCAGGACTCTGAGGAGAGAGGAGGGGTGAGTGAATAACAATCAAAACCAGCGAGACACTGAGAGCAGCAATGATCCACGACCAGGACTCTGAGGAGAGAGGAGGGGTGAGTGAATAACAATCAAAACCAGAGACACTGAGAGCAGCAATGATCCACGACCAGGACTCTGAGGAGAGAGGAGGGGTGAGTGAATAACAATCAAAACCAGCGAGACACTGAGAGCAGCAATGATCCACGACCAGGACTCTGAGGAGAGAGGAGGGGTGAGTGAATAACAATCAAAACCAGCGAGACACTGAGAGCAGCAATGATCCACGACCAGGACTCTGAGGAGAGAGGAGGGGTGAGTGAATAACAATCAAAACCAGCGAGACACTGAGAGCAGCAATGATCCACGACCAGGACTCTGAGGAGAGAGGAGGGGTGAGTGAATAACAATCAAAACCAGCGAGACACTGAGAGCAGCAATGATCCACGACCAGGACTCTGAGGAGAGAGGAGGGGTGAGTGAATAACAATCAAAACCAGCGAGACACTGAGAGCAGCAATGATCCACGACCAGGACTCTGAGGAGAGAGGAGGGGTGAGTGAATAACAATCAAAACCAGCGAGACACTGAGAGCAGCAATGATCCACGACCAGGACTCTGAGGAGAGAGGAGGGGTGAGTGAATAACAATCAAAACCAGCGAGACACTGAGAGCAGCAATGATCCACGACCAGGACTCTGAGGAGAGAGGAGGGGTGAGTGAATAACAATCAAAACCAGCGAGACACTGAGAGCAGCAATGATCCACGACCAGGACTCTGAGGAGAGAGGAGGGGTGAGTGAATAACAATCAAAACCAGCGAGACACTGAGAGCAGCAATGATCCACGACCAGGACTCTGAGGAGAGAGGAGGGGTGAGTGAATAACAATCAAAACCAGCGAGACACTGAGAGCAGCAATGATCCACGACCAGGACTCTGAGAGGAGAGGAGGGGTGAGTGAATAACAATCAAAACCAGCGAGACACTGAGAGCAGCAATGATCCACGACCAGGACTCTGAGGAGAGAGGAGGGGTGAGTGAATAACAATCAAAACCAGCGAGACACTGAGAGCAGCAATGATCCACGACCAGGACTCTGAGGAGAGAGGAGGGGTGAGTGAATAACAATCAAAACCAGCGAGACACTGAGAGCAGCAATGATCCACGACCAGGACTCTGAGAGGAGAGGAGGGGTGAGTGAATAACAATCAAAACCAGCGAGACACTGAGAGCAGCAATGATCCACGACCAGGACTCTGAGGAGAGAGGAGGGGTGAGTGAATAACAATCAAAACCAGAGACACTGAGAGCAGCAATGATCCACGACCAGGACTCTGAGGAGAGAGGAGGGGTGAGTGAATAACAATCAAAACCAGCGAGACACTGAGAGCAGCAATGATCCACGACCAGGACTCTGAGGAGAGAGGAGGGGTGAGTGAATAACAATCAAAACCAGCGAGACACTGAGAGCAGCAATGATCCACGACCAGGACTCTGAGGAGAGAGGAGGGGTGAGTGAATAACAATCAAAACCAGCGAGACACTGAGAGCAGCAATGATCCACGACCAGGACTCTGAGAGGAGAGGAGGGGTGAGTGAATAACAATCAAAACCAGAGACACTGAGAGCAGCAATGATCCACGACCAGGACTCTGAGAGGAGAGGAGGGGTTGTTCAGCAGCTGAAGAGGTGATATACTTGTTGATATTTAGTCCTCTTTGTCACGCTAGTTTATGATGCACCATATTTTTGCACATACAGTTATATATAGAGGCTGTTCTTACTTTCCACTTCAATGTATAGCTCCTGGCTGCTCTTCTTCACTCGCTGTGACTCCACAGCACACGTGTAGCTCCCAGTGTGGCTCTTCTCAGTGCTGGCTATGCTGTACAGTGCAGAGTCACTGCTGCTTGTCACAGGCTCCCCGTCTCTCACAATGGTGTAGTGGAGTTGAGGGCGGGGGGTTTTGTTCACTGCTGCCTCACAGGTCAGGTTAAGAGCCTCTCCCTCCTTCACTGTGGCTCCTGGAGATGCTGTCAGAGTCACCCTGGAGAACAGAGCTACGAAAAGATGACATGAAGACAGGTTGGTGATTGTGAAGCTGTCTGACCAAGATATTCAAACCAATCAGAACCAGCGTCTTCCATAGAGTGGGATTCCACAGAGCCCCCTTCTGCTTAGAGAGACAGAGGCAGTGCTGGAGTATAGAGGCTCCTTAGAGAGACAGAGGCAGTGCTGGAGTATAGAGGCTTCTTAGAGAGACAGAGGCAGTGCTGGAGTATAGAGGCTCCTTAGAGAGACAGAGGCAGGGCTGGAGTATAGAGGCTCCTTATAGAGACAGAGGCAGTGCTGGAGTATAGAGGCTCCTTAGAGAGACAGAGGCAGTGCTGGAGTATAGAGGCTCCTTAGAGAGACAGAGGCAGGGCTGGAGTATAGAGGCTCCTTAGAGAGACAGAGGCAGTGCTGGAGTACAGAGGCTCCTTAGAGAGACAGAGGCAGTGCTGGAGTATAGAGGCTACTTAGAGAGACAGAGGCAGTGCTGGAGTATAGAGGCTCCTTAGAGAGACAGAGGCAGTGCTGGAGTATAGAGGCTCCTTAGAGAGACAGAGGCAGCGCTGGAGTATAGAGGCTCCTTAGAGAGACAGAGGCAGTGCTGGAGTATAGAGGATCCTTAGAGAGACAGAGGCAGTGCTGGAGTATAGAGGCTCCTTAGAGAGACAGAGGCAGTGCTGGAGTATAGAGGCTCCTTATTGGTTTACCTGTAAAGGTAACAGCAAATGTTTCAGTCAAGACATGAAGAAGCTATAAACAGGCCATTAAAACATCCCACAGCATCCTGCCCCCTCCCCTCCCTAGGTTCTAAACCCTTAGATATATCTGCATTGATAATCTGCAAGTCATTCAAACACTGCTATGAAGCATAATGAGTTTAGTCCTCACTTACAACAGTGATAGTCATGAGTTTAATCCCACTCTCAAATCATTAATTACATATTTTTTCTTGGTATTGAAAAATGAGTAATGAGAATTATTTTTAAAATGGACGACATGTACCGTGAATAGATATGGTATTGAAAAATGAACACTGAGATTATTATTACTAATTGGTTTACTATTGGTATTACTATTACTAACATTTACTGTAACTAGATATGCTTTGTCATGGTGTTCTATATAACATCAGATATCGCTTTGATTTTAGCTATTGCGTGGTAGAGTAGGTGAGAAACTTCAATCTTAATAGACAGATAGGCACAGAGAGGAATAGAGTTAGAAATTGAGAATTAGAGAAATGCTGGAGGATTGAGTCACCTCTAGCAGAACCAAAGAGCACCCGCTACTGCTGAGGGCAAAGCTTTAGTAAAAAGGCAGGAGATTCTGTATCACTCACCAGTTACATTTACCCAGATGGGATCGCTGTATTGTGAGTAAAACGTGTTCCTGCCCCGTCGAGCTAGACACCGGTACTCTCCACTGTGGGACAGAGCAGCAGCACTGATTGTGTATCCGGCTCCAGTTCCACTGCTGCTGTCAGTCTGGTACACTGGAGCTCCCTGCCTGTCTTTAAGAACATAAGAACATAAGAACATAAGAACATAAGAAAGTTTACAAACGAGAGGAGGCCATTCAGCCCATCTTGCTTGTTTGGTTGTTAGTAGCTTATTGATCCCAGAATCTCATCAAGCAGCTTCTTGAAGGATCCCAGGGTGTCAGCTTCAAAAACATTACTGGGGAGTTGGTTCCAGACCCTCACAATTCTCTGTGTAAAAAAGTGCCTCCTATTTTCTGTTCTGAATGCCCCTTTATCTAATCTCCATTTGTGACCCCTGGTCCTTGTTTCTTTTTTCAGGTCAAAGAAGTCCCCTGGGTTGACATTGTCTATACCTTTTAGGATTTTGAATGTTTGAATCAGATCGCCGCGTAGTCTTCTTTGTTCAAGACTGAATAGATTCAATTCTTTTAGCCTGTCTGCATACGACATGCCTTTTAAACCTGGGATAATTCTGGTTGCTCTTCTTTGCACTCTTTCTAGAGCAGCAATATCCTTTTTGTAACGAGGTGACCAGAACTGAACACAATATTCTAGGTGAGGTCTTACTAATGCATTGTAAAGTTTTAACATTACTTCCCTTGATTTAAATTCAACACTTCTCACAATATATCCGAGCATCTTTTTGGCCTTTTTTATAGCTTCCCCACATTGTCTAGATGAAGACATTTCTGAGTCAACATAAACTCCTAGGTCTTTTTCATAGTTCCCTTCTTCAATTTCAGTATCTCCCATATGATATTTATAATGCACATTTTTATTGCCTGCATGCAATACTTTACACTTTTCTCTATTAAATTTCATTTGCCATGTGTCTGCCCAATTCTGAATGCTGTCTAGATCATTTTGAATGACCTTTGCTGCTGCAACAGTGTTTGCCATTCCTCCTATTTTTGTGTCGTCTGCAAATTTAACAAGTTTGCTTACTATACCAGAATCTAAATCATTAATGTAGATTAGGAATAGCAGAGGACCTAATACTGATCCCTGTGGTACACCACTGGTTACCTCGCTCCATTTTGAGGTTTCTCACTAATCAGTACTTTCTGTTTTCTACATGTTAACCACTCCCTAATCCATGTGCATGCATTTCCTTGAATCCCTACTGCGTTCAGTTTGAGAATTAATCTTTCATGCGGGACTTTGTCAAAAGCTTTCTGGAAATCTAAATAAACCATGTCGTATGCTTTGCAGTTATCCATTTTCAATGTTGCATCCTCAAAAAAGTCAAGTAGGTTAAACCTTAGCTTTAGTCATTACTTTTGGTGTTTTAAAAAATATTTCAAATGAGACCATGTTGGGGTCTAAGTTTGCCAATGGCTCTCTGACCTCTGTTTTAGTTATTCTGTCTCATTATTTGAAAAAACTAAATCAAGGCATGCCTCCCCTCTAGTCGGTGCCTTGACAAATTGCGTTAGGAAGCAGTCATTTGTCATTTCCACCATTTCAATTTCGTCCGTCGTGCCCCCCACCGGGTTCTCCCATTTTATACGGGGGAAGTTGAAATCCCCCTTTAGTATGGCTTCTCCTTTTCTACACGCATTTCGAATGTCATTGTATAACAGATTATTTTGCTCAGCGTCTGAATTTGGCGGTCTATAGCATGCTCCTATTATTATGCCCTTTGAATTTGTGTCCATTATTCTGACCCATATTGATTCTGCATTGTTTTCTTTGTCCTGATTTAACACCTGGGCTTAAAGACTATTTCTTATGTATAGTGCTACCCCTTCGCCTCTTCTATCCTGCCTGTCTTTCCTATACAGTGTGTACCCACTAATATTATATTCGTCTCCATCACTCTCAGACAACCACGTTTCTGTAACAACTATCACATCGTAGTTATTTGTTAGTGCAGTAGCTTCAAGTTCTAACATTTTGTTTCTGAGACTTCTAGCATTAAGATAAATACATTCAATAGATGTCTTACCTGAGTTGTTGCCCTTGTTTTGATGTGGTCTCCCTTCTGTTTTTTTGTTTTCTCCCCCCTTCCTTTCTAGTTTAAACCACAGATAGCTCCAGCCACTAGAATATGGCTGAACAGAGCAGTTCAGGGTCACTGTGTCTTCTTCAAATATTTCTCCCCCTCTCCCCTCCCGGGACAGGGCTGGCTTTGGTCGTCCTTCTGAAATACAGAAAATGACAAATACGGACTCACGTTTCCTTTATTCATGAGTGGCTGTGGGCAGCAGTTCCCTAGCAGGATAGCTGTGGGGTATTATGTTCAGTGGAGACACACGACAAATACTTACTAATTTATGTTTTACTTGTATTAAATGAAATAGTTACTTGAACATAATGAATAATTACAGCACAGTACAGGGAGTCACTTTAAATGCACTTGCTAATATAAGTAAAGAATTGCTAAGAATTTATTTTACAAAAGTTTCTTAAATCTCCTGAATTACTGAGTAAATATTGCAAAAACAAAGTCATTAGATAACATACTACAAAGCAGGGCTACAACGAAGGGTACATTTTGACCTTCGAAGGTTCGAATCTTCGATGGTACTCATTTGCATAATTTACTGGTGACGTCACCATAGCTACTTGTTTATATTTGATTGAAAATCCTATGATTTTACAGGTAATCCATACAAATGGAATAACATTCACATGTAGTTTAAAAATACGTTGTACAGAACAGTAATCATGTTTTTATAATTAAATAACAATAAAAATACATGTTGTTTTATTTACACGTAATTGATACTGCTTGTGATATATACAGTAAGCTTGCCTTGCAGCAGCACCAACTGCAGCGGACAAAGCTTTATTTAACATCACCGTTCCAAGCAGGTTAAATAATAATAATAATAATAATATGAACTTACACTTTTTTCGAGACATTTCTTTCAATGCAGCTTATGCTACACAATGCTTAGCAGTCGAGATGGCGAATGAAGAAATTAGAGGTTTGACTTTGGATAACACGAGCTGGAGCAGATGGTGCTCAGTTTAAATTAAAATGATTTGTGTTATCGTATATTTTGTATGTTTCAAACATATTCTACCACAGCACTTCTCTTACACTGTGTTGTACACCAGGTATTCAGTACATATTTTACTGAAGCACTAGAACCTCTATAGCAGGGGTGGGCAATTCCGGTCCTGGAGGGCCGGTGTCCCTCCTGGCTTTTGTACCAACATTTTAACCTAAATTACTTAATTGGATCAATTATTACCAATTATTGGTCTAATTAAGTAATTTAGAGCACAGTTGGAACAAAAGCCAGGAGGGACACCGGCCCTCCAGGACCGGAATTGCCCACCCCTGCTCTATAGGTACCGCCCCAGTGCTTTGGATACTATACCGTGCTCCATACACGGCAGCGGCGCCATATAGAGTTGCTATGTATAATGATTTGGTAGTGGATTTTAATGCAACAACTTTTGTGTGCGTAATATGCATTATACAAATCAAAAGATCGAATTGTGCATGTGAGTGACATTTCATGTGTGATTTATAGTATTCACACACTGTCAACCGGTTTCTGTTAACAGAAAAAAAACATACAGTGCGTGAATGCAACTTGATGAACCTTTGAAGGTTTAAAAAACTGCCTTCAAATTCCTGGCTAGTGAACGAACCTTCGAACCTTCCAACACAGCCCTACTACAAAGTGATCTACAAATTAATCTACAAACCGTTTGCTCTGCAAGTAGATCTCTTACTATGAATAGAATAGAATAGAATAGAATAGAATGATTGTTTCATATTAATGCAGACCAATCAGAGAAAAGCAATGTAGAGTTCAATAGAGTTTTTAAACCTCAACTTCTGGGAAATAACACTGAAGGTTATTATCTAGTACAATCTAATATAAATATTTAGCACATTGAAATAATGATCCAAAACAATTCAATTCAATAGGGGTTCTCAGTGAAAGGTAAACCCCCATTATAGCTTAATATAATCATTGCTCTTTATACCACAAGCCTCAAAGTGTTGGACACGTTCTGTTGTAGTTTGTTAAAGATTTGCAGTGAAAAATATCAAACAAACTCCCTCTTTCAGAGTGGAAGAAATTACCAGACACCCCAAGCCCTCATCAATCCCACTTTGATATGTAATGAAAGTGCTGCCCACCCCAAGCCCTCATCAATCCCACTTTGATATGTAATGAAAGTGCTGCCCACCCCAAGCCCTCATCAATCCCACTTTGATATGTCATGAAAGTGCTGCCCACCCCAAGCCCTCATCAATCCCACTTTGATATGTCATGAAAGTGCTGCCCACCCCAAGCCCTCATCAATCCCACTTTGATATGTAATGAAAGTGCTGCCCACCCCAAGCCCTCATCAATCCCACTTTGATATGTAATGAAAGTGCTGCCCACCCCAAGCCCTCATCAATCCCACTTTGATATGTAATGAAAGTGCTGCCCACCCCAAGCCCTCATCAATCCCACTTTGATATGTAATGAAAGTGCTGCCCACCCCAAGCCCTCATCAATCCCACTTTGATATGTAATGAAAGTGCTGCCCACCCCAAGCCCTCATCAATCCCACTTTGATATGTAATGAAAGTGCTGCCCACCCCAAGCCCTCATCAATCCCACTTTGATATGTAATGAAAGTGCTGCCCACCCCAAGCCCTCATCAATCCCACTTTGATATGTAATGAAAGTGCTGCCCACCCCAAGCCCTCATCAATCCCACTTTGATATGTAATGAAAGTGCTGCCCACCCCAAGCCCTCATCAATCCCACTTTGATATGTAATGAAAGTGCTGCCCACCCCAAGCCCTCATCAATCCCACTTTGATATGTAATGAAAGTGCTGCCCACCCCAAGCCCTCATCAATCCCACTTTGATATGTAATGAAAGTGCTGCCCACCCCAAGCCCTCATCAATCCCACTTTGATATGTAATGAAAGTGCTGCCCACCCCAAGCCCTCATCAATCCCACTTTGATATGTAATGAAAGTGCTGCCCACCCCAAGCCCTCATCAATCCCACTTTGATATGTAATGAAAGTGCTGCCCACCCCAAGCCCTCATCAATCCCACTTTGATATGTAATGAAAGTGCTGCCCACCCCAAGCCCTCATCAATCCCACTTTGATATGTAATGAAAGTGCTGCCCACCCCAAGCCCTCATCAATCCCACTTTGATATGTAATGAAAGTGCTGCCCACCCCAAGCCCTCATCAATCCCACTTTGATATGTAATGAAAGTGCTGCCCACCCCAAGCCCTCATCAATCCCACTTTGATATGTAATGAAAGTGCTGCCCACCCCAAGCCCTCATCAATCCCACTTTGATATGTAATGAAAGTGCTGCCCACCCCAAGCCCTCATCAATCCCACTTTGATATGTAATGAAAGTGCTGCCCACCCCAAGCCCTCATCAATCCCACTTTGATATGTAATGAAAGTGCTGTCCACCCCAAGCCCTCATCAATCCCACTTTGATATGTAATGAAAGTGCTGCCCACCCCAAGCCCTCATCAATCCCACTTTGATATGTCATGAAAGTGCTGCCCACCCCAAGCCCTCATCAATCCCACTTTGATATGTCATGAAAGTGCTGCCCACCCCAAGCCCTCATCAATCCCACTTTGATATGTCATGCTATGGAAAGTGCTGCACACCCCAAGCCCTCATCAATCCCACTTTGATATGTCATGCTATGGAAAGTGCTGCACATTTGGCATGAACATTTTCAGTAGAAAATGAATGTATAGAAACAGAGCAGGAAGAGTGTTTAAAGGGCCTTGGGGTTGCAGTGCACCATCTTGCCAATGTGGAAAGGCATACATAGTGTGGCAGAGTGGTTCTTAAAAAAGGTATTGTTTTGAGAAATTGCATGTAAACGGGAAAACAGCCTAGCTGTCCAGTACTAAAAGGCAGGATTTTGTTTTGCTTGTTCACTTTTCCTGGAATTGTTTAATAAAACTTGATTTATTTTCGAATCGTATTGTTCTTTTGTCATTTCCACACTGCCTGCGACACTGTGTGGTCCAGTGGTTAAAGAAATGGGTTTGTAACCAGGAGGTCCCCGGTTCAAATCCCACCTCAGCCACTGACTCATTGTGTGACCCTGAGCAAGTCACTTAACCTCCTTGTGCTCCGTCTTTCGGGTGAGACGTAATTGTAAGTGACTCTGCAGCTGATGCATAGTTCACACACCCTAGTCTCTGTAAGTCGCCTTGGATAAAGGCGTCTGCTAAATAAACAAATAATAATAAAAGTGCAGGACTTCTTACAGAAGCTGACAAACAGGTACAAAAGGGAATCAGAAAGAACTGAAACTGAGATTAGGATAACGAGTTATCATAATGGAGGCCCGTCTCATAATTGCTAGCGGTTGAAAACAGGAGGAAGAAAATACATTTTCCTTTTACTTATTTACAGCAGGGAAGACTGAAGTCCATTAAGATCTTAAAGAGAAGACTGAACTCACCTCTCACAGTCAGTGACACAGAATCACTCCTTTTCTTCAGCCCCGTCTCTGCTGCCTCCACCTCACACTGGTAACTCCCTTCATCACTCAGCACTACTGCTGGGATTGTATTTGGGGATGCAGCTCCACTCTTGCTATAGCGGTACTGCAGTTGTGTGCCCTGTTTATATATCTGAGCCCCACACTGCAGAGTCACAGCCTCTCCCTCCCACACTGAGGCATCAGGTAGCACTGTCAGAGTGGGTGTGCTGAACAGCTCTAAGAAAACAGAGAGAGAAAGAAGTCTTTAATGATAAACATAATTTGCTTTTTAAAATGAAATTAATTAAACACAGTAAATAATCGGTCAAATAACTGTAATTGTGCTTTAAAAACAACTTGTTATGATATAACTGCTGTAGCTACTTAATGTTGCTGAAGCTGACGCCCTGGGATCCTTCAAGAAGCTGACACCCTGGGATCCTTCAAGAAGCTGCTTGATGAGATTCTGGGATCAATAAGATACAAACAACCAAACAAGCAAGATGGGCTGAACGGCCTCCTCTCGTTTGTAAACTTTCTTATGTTCTTGTATTCTTACTTTACATGTGCATGTGTATCCCAGAGGGACAAGGAATACCTTCCAAGTGTGTGTTTGTGAAAGGATAGAGGCAGACAGAGAGGGGGTACTCCGTCTCACTGATGAGAAGGCAGGAACAGTTCAGTGTAGATTGAGAAATCCTCTCAGTGTGTGAAGGTGACAGAAATGGAATGGAGGGGCAGACAGCACTGACACCGATGAGAAGGAAAGAAGGGCAGAGGAGCCGTGTAAATAGGGGAGCTCTCTCAGTGTGTTGGTGGTACAAATGCAGGGAGAAAGAGAGGAGGCAGGGGCAGACAGCACTCAGGTAGGAAGGCAGTCGGGAGACAGAGCCCTCCGTCTGGAGTCTACAATAGAGGAGAGGATCAGAATGTTAGAATTCAGAGTGTTTGAAATGACTTACCTGATACTATCAGTGTAAGACTATTGCTGATTGTAGAGTACGATGGGTTACCTCTCCTTCCACCTCTACAGGCATAATCCCCACTGTGGTGTTGAGCAGCAGAGCTAATTGTGTAGCTGTCACCATCTGTACTGATGTAGTAATCCTGGGTTACTGGACCATTCGTCCCAGCGTTGTACCATGTGAATCTCCACTCAGTGTAATTCCCCGGAACCTGACATCTCAGTGTAACGCTCTCTGATTCATATATCTGTATCCATTCAGACTCCTGGGTAAGGACAGCCTTTGGGAGTTCTGTAGATCAGAGAAGATCAGACAACACTTAGCACTCCTCTCCCTCTCTTGTTTTTATCCTATATTGTTCCACAAGGAAATACAATATGGTAAGAATCTATCTGTTATTAACCCTTAGCGGTCAATTTATTCAGCGCGTCTCAGGCGCGTCAGGTCCAATTTATTTTCACACGCGCAGTTTATTTTAGACGCTCTGTTTAAAAGTATTCTTTTCACAGTAAAACAGGTTTGAAAGGCACTGCATATCAACAGGACAGTCAGTACTGCATCTCCAGCCCCGCCCCACCCCTTGTTCGCTGTATTTTTCACATACCTCTTCATAGTCGTGCATACCGATAAATCATCTCCTGATCACTCGTTTTATCACCAAACTCCTCAATAATGCGATCCAAGTTGTTATTTTATTACTATAACATCTAAAAAAAGCTCTGCAAATGTCTGATATTCTTTGAGCGCTGGATGCAGAAGCAGCTATCTTGTTTGTTTATGTCAGTGGTGCCGGGGCTATCTGTATTCATGAGATACGCCCCTTTTTTTCAGTTTCTCTCAATCCCTATCGGTCACACTTGGCCATTGAATGGTTTTCTCTGCTTTTTCTAGAGAACAAACCACTAGACATCGGACCGGAAAGGGAAAATTGTAATGTCGGACCTGGACCGACATAGGACCACAAAGGGTTAATGTAGATTAGGAATAACAGAGGACCTAATTCTGATCCCGTTACCTCGCTCCATTTTGAGGTTTCTCCTGTAATCAGTACTTTCTGTTTTCTACATGTTAACTATTCCCTAATCCATGTGCATGCATTTCCTTGAATCCCTACTGCGTTCGGTTTGAGAATGAATCTTTTATGCAGGACTTTGTCAAAAGCTTTCTGGAAATCTAAATAAACCATGTCGTATGCTTTGCAATTATCCATTGTCGACAGAATGATTCTTGGTGATACATCTCCCTCCCGATCTGTGAGGGCGCTGTGTAAAGGGAACAGCGTGCTCTGGACTGGATGGTCAGACAATTCATTCCAGGGTTGGAAGTCGGCCATCTTAGAAAGGGGGTGGAGCCACAATACTGCAAGTCATTGCCCCAAAATGGTCGCCGATGTGTCAATCGCGAATTGGAGGAAAAGCGATTGCACCTGTTACCAAAGGGGGCGTGACTGATGGTATAAAAGGGGAAGTGACGATGCGATCTGTTCCTTTGTATGGTTATGCTGAAACCAGAAGGAAACCTGTGCTGTAATCGTGAGAGTTTTGTTTGTTTTTGTCATGTCTAATGTATTTTTGTTTACGACTGTAAGTTGCCCTGGATAAGGGCGTCTGCTAAGAAATAAATAATATTAATTTATACTGTTTTTTTGTAATTAGACGGCTAAACACGATCCGGAGCTGTCGCTAAGGGCCAGCACTTACCCAGACTACACTGCACTATTGCTCACAAAATAACTGTATTAGCACCACGAGCACTATAGCACTCACTGTGAACTGTGATTGTGTTTGTGTTACATGAGGGTGTAAAAAGATCAGGACTGTTTATTATTTCAGGACCAAGCTGTTGATTATTAAACAGAGCAATACACACCACTGTATTGCCCGTTAACATTGTTATCATTTACTGTCTTTGGGTCATCAGACCAATTGGATTATAAAATAAAATATCACTGCACCTGGATTATCATTCTGTCTGTTCATTGATCACTGCTGCATTCCTGCACCTGAACGCAGTTAACCACTTAGCAGTGTGGAGTAATAAACCAGGTGTGTCAATATAATCCATACTGATCAATACTAACATTGACAAGATAACAGAACTCCCCCATTACCAATATAGGTGGCAGCAGTGTGGAGTAGTGGTTAGGGCTCCGGACTCTTGACCAGAGGGTCGTGGGTTCAATCCCAGGTGGGGGACACTGCTGCTGTACCCTTGAGCAACGTACTTTACCTAGATTGCTCCAGTAAAAACCCAACTGTATAAATGGGTAATTGTATGTAAAAATGATGTGTAAAAAATAATGTAAAAATAATGTGATATCTTGTAACAATTGTAAGTTGCTCTGGATAAGGGTGTCTGCTAAGAAATAAAAAAAAAACATCTACCTCTTTCAAAGTACTAGACAACAGTTGTATTTGTATTGTGTAACTGACTTGTTATTTCCCTCTGAATACATGTTTGATATTTTCTTCAAGTTTATATAAAGTTATCGTTTTAAACGTATTCCTGACCCCTGGTGTCTTGTTTTGAACTCTCACTTTCACTGACGTTGTTGGTCTGTTAACCGGGTTTATAAAGGAGGAGCAGCAAACACAATACCGAGGTTATTGCAGTGGAGAACCACTACGAGCTTCGTGCTTTTCCCCCATGAATTGTAAATCCTGTTTTCAAACTGTGTTCACATTGTAAACCATTCTCTTACCTTCATACTGTCCGGAGCAGCTCTCTACAATCAGCACTGAGAAACACAAAAGAGACAGTCAGGGACTAGACCCTTATAAAATAACCACAGTCATGTTGCTGTTTCCAATGCTTTTACCATGTTTATACCATGCTCATCAGTTATAGGTGCCTGCCATACATACATGTGTCATGTGGTAACATAGGGAGAAGTCAGAGCCAACTCCATCTAGTGATCTGACACTTTTGATCAGGTTTCCTTCTCTTGTTTTGTTAGTAACACACTGCTGTGCACTACTTGGTGCTGGTGTATATAATTATATAAAGACACTCTAATGTAGCCTTTATTAAATATGTATATGACAGGCAGCTCCTGAACTCATAGTCAAAGCACCTTAACACAGACTTACCAAATAATAAAAAACACAAGACAATGTTACATAATAACAATCCTTCATTAACTTGGACACGCGCATGGGGTTTAGTAAACTGACAGATCTGTAGCTGCATTTAAAGTATTCTTGAGTAGCAACTGGTGGTGATATTGAATCGTGTTCAAAACCAGTCAGAGCTTTTTTTGATACATTCAATATTCATACTGATTCCAGTGTTCATAGTGAAGAGAAGAAAGCAGACTTGAGTTGTGAATTCAATTCAATAATGGGTGAGAGAAGTGTAACAGGGAGAAGGCTGGGCGCACACTGTCGACCACACACACCGCAGGTGAGCATTTTAACCCCTATGCAAAAGAGCCAGGCAAATAATAACTGAGTTATTCATAAATATGTAAACGTACACACACTCATATCTATTAAGAACATAATAAAGTTTACAAACGAGAGGAGGCCATTCAGCCCATCTTGCTCGTTTGGTTGTTAGTAGCTTATTGATCCCAGAATCTCATCAAGCAGCTTCTTGAAGGATCCCAGGGTGTCGGCTTCAACAACATTACTGGGGAGTTGGTTCCATCCCAGAGGGTCGTGGGTTCAATCCCAGGTGGGGGACACTGCTGCTGTACCCTTGAGCAAGGTACTTTACCTAGATTGCTCCAGTAAAAACCCAACTGTATAAATTGGTAATTGTATGGAAAAATAAGGTGATATCTTGTTACAATTTAAGTCGCCCTGGATAAGGGCGTCTGCTAAGAAATAAATAATAATAATAATGTGGAGTTGACGATGTTTCCGTGGAATATTTTGGTGTGATACATTTTACTTGAGCACGTTATGTGCTGGTTGTCGTGTGTTTAATTGTTCATGCTCCCCCAAAGACTGGCTATTTCAATTCTGATTTAATTAATTAGCATAATGGATGTCGGGAGTAATACACTTATAAAAATACTGAAAAAAAAAGTAGATGTTTTTACCACTTCTTGTCTGCATATTTCACTTAAAAGTATTTTTTACAACACCAGAGATTGTAACACATGGTGTCATAATAACTTTTAACCTCTATACAGTATTAACACAGTAAAGACACTGTTTGGAGACAGCACAGTAACTGTTAACCTCTTATCAGTATTAACACAGTTTGGAGGTGTCACAGTAACTGTTATTATTATTTATTTCTTAGCAGACACTCTTATCCAGGGCGACTTACAATTATTACAAGATACCACATTATTTTATACATAGAATTACCCATTTACATAGTTGGGTTTTTACTGGAGCAATCTTGGCAAAGTACCTTGCTCAAGGGTACAGCAGCAGTGTCCCCCACCTGGGATTGAACCCACGACCCTCCGGTCAAGAGTCCAGAGCCCTAACCACTACTCCACTCTACTGCTCTATACAGTACTAACCCAGTAAACCCAGTAGTTTGATGGTAGCAGTTGTAAGCATTACAAAATTACCAAAACAATTCTAATTCTACACTCCAATTCCGTTGTAACGGAAATGTGATATAATGATTCTACAACCCCTTTTGATACCTCTTTGATAGCGATTATTTTATTAAAAAATGTAAAACATGTAAAAGAATAAAAGTACCGGCAGCTTTTTTATTTTTTAATTAGGAGTTGAGTGAACGTTCGTGAAGGTGCAAAAATGTATTCGCAAAAGTAAAAAACAAAAAAAAAAGTAAAATTAAAGTTTTAGTAATTAGAAATCTCTAGACTACATGTGTTAGTGCTGATGGTGCTGTTTGTTCAGTAATGTGTTCACAGTGTGTTCATGAAGTTTATTCAAAGTAATCAGTCTGCATCCAGTTGTTTGATTTCTATAACTTGTCATTCAAACCGGAGACTAGCTGCTATCCCTGCTGTGCTGACTGTATCACCGCTGACATTGACAGGCAGCATTCAGAGGGTGTGACGAGAACAGAGACCTTCTTTCTTCAAGCAGAAAAAGCTCAAATACAGAACATAAAAGAATACTAAATATATTTTGAATGAATGAAATAGAAGCCTGCTGGTTTTCAGGTTCCTGTAATTGATCGCACGTCGCAATCAATTTAGTAATGTTAGAATCCTTGTACACACGTGTGTTTTGTTCTTTAGCATGCTTGCCTGTCCTTTACCGTGTTAGGCTATAATTTTACCATGGACCATGTGGTACCATACTTACATTTCATTTATCATACATACATGTTTTACTACACTTTTACCATGACACTACCATGAAAACACAGTGTTCCTCACTTCCGTGTCCTTTACCATGTGCTTCCCTGCTTTACCATGTGCTTCCCTGCTTTACCATGTGCTTCCCTGCTTTACCATGTGCTTCCCTGCTTTACCATGCATACAGTTTGTTTTACAATACTCTATTTCATTTACCTGGTTTGCATACTCTGCTTTTACCATAAGAACATAAGAACATAAGAACATAAGAACATAAGAACATAAGAAAGTTTACAAACGAGAGGAGGCCATTCAGCCCATCTTGCTCGTTTGGTTGTTAGTAGCTTATTGATCCCAGAATCTCATCAAGCAGCTTCTTGAAGGATCCCAGGGTGTCAGCTTCAACAACATTACTGGGGAGTTGGTTCCAGACCCTCACAATTCTCTGTGTAAAAAAGTGCCTCCTATTTTCTGTTCTGAAAGCCCCTTTATCTAATCTCCATTTGTGACCCCTGGTCCTTGTTTCATGCATTCCCACAAGGCACCACCTCAAAATATAGAATCTGAATTACGATCGAGTCTTCAAACCCAGAATCTTTCACTCTACCTGTTCCCAAACCAGATGGGTAATCCGCAGAATGTTTAATAAAGCCCTCAGCAATAATACTTACATATCAGTAAGGCGAGTTCACAAGCCTGCATTCTGTCTGGAGACATTTTCAAACATGAGCTTTCAAACACACTTTTGAGGTTATAAACTTATAGGTTCCTCCCACTGTGGCTATTTAGTAAATGACCATAAACCTATTTCTATTATGTCTTAATGTGTCATGTGATCTCATTTCGGGGAATATCAATTTTTATACTTAGCATCAAACAACTTCATTATGTTGAAGAAGTTCAACCTTCTATTAACCAGCTGGCTGCTGTAAGCAGGAATCCTCTGGAGAGTGGTGAGGTATGCAGTGGGTTACCTCTCCATGTGTGGATACACTGGGATCTTGTTTGTAAATTCTTATGTTCTTATGAAGTGATCAATCCTGGAATCACACACACACACACACACACACACACACACACACACACACTCTCTACATACATTATAATAACATGTACCGTTTTCAGGTTCCTATAATCCATCGTAGATAGCAATTGAATAATCACTCTTACAAAGCTTCCACATGCATTTATTATTCTTTACCAAGTCACCTTGTCCTTTACCATGTTTGGTCATAGCTTTACCATGCATGTACCAACCACCCCTTTATTTGACTAGCTTTTACTACACTCCTACACACTTAGCATGAAATCACCATGAAACACAGGCTCACCTTTATCGTGTGCCCATGTGCCTCTATTTAATTTAACTGCTTTTATGCTTGTTTGTATATAAAATTACAAGAAGACATCAGTTTTATTTGATAGCGTGAGGTCCTACAAACCTTTCACTCAAACTGTCCCCAAACCAGATGGATAATCAGCAGCATGTTTAATAAAACCCTCAGCAATAATACTTACATATCAGTGCAGCGAGCTCACAAGCCTGCATTCTGTCTGGAGACACTTTTAGAGATGAGCTCAATGTTGAAACTTCACACCTTTTTTGTGATCCAATGTTTTTATTAATGACAAAACATTTCAGTACACAATGTAACAGTGTATATATATACAGTATATATATATATATATAACCTTAACTAACCCCTATGATGCTTATGCATCTCATCAGATATGATGTCATACATGACATCAGTAATGACATCAGCAATGACTAATAACATGACAAATGTTCCACCATGGCTGCCCAGAAGGACATTACCAAAATAATAACCTTTGGAGAGTTTCTGCGATCTCATCATAAACTAGGAGACCTTTAGTTCACAGAGTGGCAGAACCTGTAACTCACTGAAGTCCAACTTTTATTTTTTTCTAATACCTGGATATTAGTATATGTTAAAAAAAGACAACGTAAAGGTGTCTTTGCTTAGGTCAGAGGTCAAATGTAATCGTCTAGTGGAATATGTCTTTTGTTTTTGTAATTAAATTTAACATGAATGTTGGCATAACTATTCACATAACAAATACTGCACCAAGACTGCCCAGATGGACATTACACTGGAAAAAAAAAAAAATTTGTGCTGGACTGTAGCTTGGCGTACGTGCCAACGTAGACACAATCAAGACAAAACAAGAACACTTTCATTGCGCTCACTGTCACTCAGGTCACTCTTTGCACTATTGTCTATAGAAGTGATATAGGCGTTGCATAATTACTGCTGTTACTTCCAGTGCAAAAGTTGGCACACTTGCCACTATGCAATATGGCATTGCCACACATCTATCCAAGACCATTGGTTTACCAAACGCATTTGTACACCGCCAGCTCTCTGCTTTCCTGTCCAACCTCTCTCTGCTCGACCCTTTCCAATCTGGTTTCTGCTCTGCTCACTCCACTGAAACCGCCCTCCTGTCTGTCACCAACTCACTAAACTCTGCCCGAGCTGCCTCTCTCTCCTCTGTCCTAATTCTCCTCGACCTCTCTGCTGCCTTTTACACTGTCGATCACTCTATCCTACTATCCTCTCTCGCTGACCTGGGAATCTCTGGCACTGCTCTGGCCTGGTTCTCCTCCTACATCTCCAACCGCACTTACCAGGTAACCTGGCGTGGAGCAACCTCCACACCTCGTCCTCTCTCAACAGGAGTCCCCCAAGGATCAGTCTTGGGTCCTCTCCTGTTCTCTCTCTACACCCGCTCCCTGGGCCCTCTCATCGCATCCTATGGTTTCTCATACCATTTCTATGCTGATGATGCTCAGATTTTCCACTCCTTCCCCACCTCTGACTCCACCATCCCCTCCCGTATCTCTACCTGTCTGTCTGCTATCTCCTCCTGGATGCACTCGCATCACCTCAAACTCAACCTCTCTAAATCTGACCTCCTTTTCTTTCCCTCCTCCTCCCCCTCCTCTGATCTCTCTATCTCTGTTCCTTTGGAATCTACCACACTCTCTCCCTCTTTCTCCGCTAAGAACCTCGGAGTCACCCTGGACCCCTGTCTCTCTTATTCCCAGCACATCTCCACTCTGGCACGCACTTGCCGATTCTTCCTGAGCAACATCAGAAGAATCCGATCCTCCTCACCAACTACGCCACCCAGCTCCTGGTCCAGGCCTTGGTACTCTCCCGCCTAGACTACTGCAACTCCCTCCTGGCTGGCCTCCCTGCATCCGCCACCCATCCGCTCCAGCTCATCCAGAACTCCGCTGCCCGCCTGGTGTTCTCTCTGCCTCGCTTCTCCCACGCAACTCCACTACTCCGCTCACTCCACTGGCTCCCGATCACCGCTCGCATCTAGTTCAAGACTCTTCTACTAGCCTACAGATACCTTGACCAGACTGCACCCAGCTACCTCCAGACCCTCATCTCTCCCTACACCCCCACTCGACCTCTCCGCTCCGCCTGCACTAGAAGACTGGCTCTACCTCCTTTACGCTCCCCTGCCTCCAGAGCCCGCTCCTTCTCCACCCTCGCCCCGCAGTGGTGGAATGACCTTCCTACACATGTCAGGACTGCCCAGTCCCTGACCACATTCCGGCGCCTCCTCAAGACTCACCTCTTCAGAAAGCACCTGTAGAACTCCTCTGTTCTTCCCCTGGGACACTTATCACCCTTCCTTAAATGCGCTTTACTTACTCTTATCTGCCCCCTATTTTACTGCATTTAATCCTGTACTTCAGAGTACTGTAATCTGTCAAGTGTTACTTAATCTGTAGTATTTTGTATTTAATTATATCCTGATGTAACTATCACTGACACTGTTATCTGCTGTATTATTGAAAGGTATTTTGTCACACTTGTACTTGCTTGAACCAAAGTCATTGTATTAATCTTGCTCTTAATTGTATTATTACTTGTACTGTGATTCTTGAAATGTATTTGTTTACGACTGTAAGGCGTCTGCTAAGAAATAAATAATAATAATAATAATATGTATCTCACTCAGTAAAAGGAATGTCCATGTCCAGCAACTTCATCCAATTGCTCCAATTTGTCACGGTTGGCTGTGACATAGCCTGGATTCGAACCAGCGATCTCCAGGCTATAGGGCACATCCTGCACTCCGCGCAGAGCGCCTTTACTGGATGCGTCACTCAGGAGCCCCCTTCCCCAGAGTTTTTAAGAACACAATGTGTATGACGGCCTCCCCAGCACAGGTGCAGTGTCTGCAAACACTGACAGTCAGCAGTGTGGATCCCATTGTAATGCTTGTGGTCATGAGCTATCAGTTCCTGTGATGCTGTGTCTGTCATTAACCCCGCTGGTGATGCAATCCCCTGTGAAGGGGTGATAGTGGAATCTGCTTTTATCCATAGATCTGGAGAAACACTTATCCAGTTGTCAGGAAACTTGGCATTAAGCTTATTTAGCAGAAGATATTGAGAATATGGGATTCTGGGGATATTTGGGGCTGTCTGTCTGTCAAAATGTCACTCTTATATTTTTGCATATATGACACTGAACGCAGTATGCTGGATTACCCTGTGGAAATCTGCCATTTTTATCAATTTGTTTCTGTTACACAGGGTCCAAATACATACAGAAGAAAGCCATTTATAAAGTGTAATTTAACACTGAGATGGATGCTATTCTGTTTAGCAGTGTGGAGTAGTGGTTAGGGCTCTGGACTCCTGACCGGAGGGTTGTGGGTTCAATCCCAGGTGGGGGACACTGCTGCTGTACCCTTGAGCAAGGTACTTTACCTCGATTACTATTATAGACGGCAGAATAGGAAACAGCACATGAAGCCAGTTTGTTTTGAGCTTGGATAAAGCACAAAGATGACATATGGTAACACTCACATTTTTTTCTTGAGTTCTTTTTTTGTCCCTGTCAGGAGTGAGTGGTGTAGAAGTGAGGGAATGTCCAAACAAGAAGTACATTTACAAAAAGGTCTGCTTTTAATAAATAAAAAAATCCACCCCCTATACCAACAATGGTATGGGGGTCAAAATGGTGGGTTTTCAGTCCCAAACAAAAATATTTCACAAATAGTAATTGCACTACAATAATTCCACAAGTGCACGGAAATGAGCACAAACACCCTAGAGCACCACTACCTCTGCACAGCACACACACCCTGGAGCACCACTACCTCTGTACAGCACAGCACACACACCCTGGTGCACCACTACCTCTGCACAGCACACACACCCTGGAGCAGCACTACCTCTGCACAGCACAGCACACTCACCCTGGAGCACCACTACCTCTGCACAGCACACACACCCTGGAGCTCCACTACCTCTGCACAGCACACACACCCAGAGCACCACTACCTCTGCACAGCACAGCACACACACCCTGGAGCACCACTACCTCTGCACAGCACAGCACACACACCCTGGAGCACCACTACCTCTGCACAGCACAGCACACACACCCTGGAGCACCACTACCTCTGCACAGCACAGCACACACACCCTGGAGCACCACTACCTCTGCACAGCACAGCACACACACCCTGGAGCACCACTACCTCTGCACAGCACAGCACACACACCCTGGAGCACCACTACCTCTGCACAGCACACACACCCTGGAGCACCACTACCTCTGCACAGCACACACACCCTGGAGCTCCACTACCTCTGCACAGCACACACACCCAGAGCACCACTACCTCTGCACAGCACAGCACACACACCCTGGAGCACCACTACCTCTGCACAGCACAGCACACACACCCTGGAGCACCACTACCTCTGCACAGCACACACACCCTGGAGCACCACTACCTCTGCACAGCACACACACCCAGAGCACCACTACCTCTGCACAGCACAGCACACACACCCTGGAGCACCACTACCTCTGCACAGCACACACACCCTGGAGCACCACTACCTCTGCACAGCACAGCACACACACCCTGGAGCACCACTACCTCTGCACAGCACAGCACACACACTCTGGAGCACCACTACCTCTGCACAGCACACACACCCAGAGCACCACTACCTCTGCACAGCACACACACCCTGGAGCACCACTACCTCTGCACAGCACAGCACACACACCCTGGAGCACCACTACCTCTGCACAGCACAGCACACACACCCTGGAGCACCACTACCTCTGCACAGCACAGCACACACACCCTGGAGCACCACTACCTCTGCACAGCACAGCACACACACCCTGGAGCACCACTACCTCTGCACAGCACACACACCCTGGAGCACCACTACCTCTGCACAGCACAGCACACACACCCTGGAGCACCACTACCTCTGCACAGCACACACACCCTGGAGCACCACTACCTCTGCACAGCACACACACCCTGGAGCTCCACTACCTCTGCACAGCACACACACCCAGAGCACCACTACCTCTGCACAGCACAGCACACACACCCTGGAGCACCACTACCTCTGCACAGCACACACACCCTGGAGCACCACTACCTCTGCACAGCACACACACCCTGGAGCTCCACTACCTCTGCACAGCACACACACCCAGAGCACCACTACCTCTGCACAGCACAGCACACACACCCTGGAGCACCACTACCTCTGCACAGCACACACACCCTGGAGCACCACTACCTCTGCACAGCACAGCACACACACCCTGGAGCACCACTACCTCTGCACAGCACACACACCCTGGAGCACCACTACCTCTGCACAGCACACACACCCTGGAGCTCCACTACCTCTGCACAGCACACACACCCAGAGCACCACTACCTCTGCACAGCACAGCACACACACCCTGGAGCACCACTACCTCTGCACAGCACAGCACACACACCCTGGAGCACCACTACCTCTGCACAGCACACACACCCTGGAGCACCACTACCTCTGCACAGCACAGCACACACACCCTGGAGCTCCACTACCTCTGCACAGCACACACACCCTGGAGCACCACTACCTCTGCACAGCACACACACCCAGAGCACCACTACCTCTGCACAGCACAGCACACACACCCTGGAGCACCACTACCTCTGCACAGCACAGCACACACACTCTGGAGCACCACTACCTCTGCACAGCACACACACCCAGAGCACCACTACCTCTGCACAGCACACACACCCTGGAGCACCACAGCCTCAACTACTTTCACACAGAGCACATTTCCGTGCACTTGTGGAATTTTTGTAGTGGAATTACTATTTGTGAAACCATTTTGTTTGGGACTGAAAACCCACCATTTTGACCCCCATACCATTGTTGGTATAGGGGGTGGATTTTTTTATTTATTAAAAGCAGACCTTTTTGTAAATGTACTTCTTGTTTGGACATTCCCTCACTTCTACACCACTCACTCCTGACAGGGACAAAAAAAGAACTCAAGAAAAAAAATGTGAGTGTTACCATATGTCACCTTTGTGCTTTATCCAAGCTCAAAACAAACTGGCTTCATGTGCTCTTTCCTATTCTGCCATCTATGACAGTAACAATTGAGTTGTACCAAAAGATTACACCTCACACTCATTGCAGTTACTCACCTGATACTTGTATATTGACAGCACTGCGGTATTGTGAGTAAAACGTGTTCCTGCCCCGTCCAGCTCCACACCAGTACTCTCCACTGTGGGACAGAGCAGCAGCACTGATTGTGTATCTGGCTCCAGTTCCACTGCTGCTATCAGTCTGGTACACTGGAGCTCCCTGCCTGTCTTTGTACCAGAGATAGCTCCAGCCACCAGAGAACCCCTGAACCCCACAGCTCAGGGTGACTGTGTCTCCTTCAAATACCTCTCCTGCAGACTCCCAGGTCAGGAAAGTCTTTGGCTTGTCAGCTACAATAAAGGAGACAACAGAATTAGGGGAGTGCACATTAGTGGTTAGGGCTTTGGACTCTTGACCGGAGGGTCGTGGGTTCAATCCCAGGTGGGGGACACTGCTGCTGTACCCTTGAGCAAGGTATTTTACCTAGATTGCTCCAGTAAAAACCCAACTGTATAAATGGGTAATTGTATGTAAAAAAGAATGTGATATCTTGTAACAATTGTAAGTCGCCCTGGCTAAGGGCGTCTGTGAAAAAATAAATAATAATTTAAAACTGCTTGTTATGCTGTAACTACTGTAGGTACTTTACATGTGCATGTATATCCCAGAGAGACAAGGAATACCTTCCCAGTTTGTGAAAGGATAGAGGGAGACAGAGAGGGGGTACTCAGTCTCACTGATGAGAAGGCAGGAGCTGAGAACTTTATTTGAAGCTCATTTTACCGGTGTTATTGCAATAACTTACACAAGCAAATGGGACAATTGTGTGATTTTCATGTTTTACGCTTAATTTACTGTATCGTGATACGTAACGTAGTGTGACCCTCTGTGACAGGCTGACCGGGGTAAGGAGACTCAGAGTCTGGCTGTGCAGGGAAAATAAAAGACTTTTAATTAAACAAAATACACAAAACAAAAGGCACGATGGCCAACCAAAAAGACAAACACAAAAACAGGCTTTAAACACGAACTATCCAAAAAGAACCACTCAATCTCTCACACAGGTCTTCTCAATCTCTCACAAACACTCACCAACTAACATACCCAACCACTCCCTTTTATACAGGTGCCTGGGCTAATTGGGCAATTCGCACCTCATTAGCCCAGGCACATTCCACACATTCCTCACACAAACTCACTCACTGAACCACACCCCAAACTCACTCATATCCACTCTAAACAATACAAAAACACAAAACCACCACAAAATAGGCTGTACCCCATCACACACTCGTATCGTGATACATATCATATTGTGAAGACACTGCCCATACCCAGCCCTAGAATCATCAGCTTACATGTGCAATGTCATGTGAGCTGTAGACATGAACAGAATGACATGCATCTCAGTATTAAATTACACTTTATAAACAGAATATCATCCATCTCAGTGTTAAATTACACTTTATAAATGGCTTTCTGCTGTATGTATTTGGACCCTGTGCCACAGAAACAAATTGAAAACAATTGCAGATTTGCACAGGGTACTCCAGCATACTGCGTTCAGTGTCATATATGCAAAAATATAAGAGTGACATACAGATTGACAGACAGACACCCCCAAATATCCCCAGAATCCCATATTCTCAATATCTTCTACTAAATAAGCTTAATGCCAAGTTTCCTGATAACTGGATCAGTGTTTCTCCAGATCTATGGATAAAAGCAGATGAGCGCTTCCACTATCACCCCTTCACAGGGGATTGCATCACCAGCGGGGTTAATGACAGACACAGCATCACAGGAACTGATAGCTCATGAACACAAGCATTACAAAGGGATCCACACTGCTGACTGTCAGTGTTTGCAGACACTGCACCTGTGCTGGGGAGGCCGTCATACACATTGTGTTCTTATATCTGGAGAGCCGCTCATCCAGCTGTCATGAAGCTTGGTGTAAACATTATTTATCTGAAGTTATTGAGCCTATCAGATTCTTGAGATATAGAGGGAGATCGTATCTAACTAACCTGCTTGATTTTTTTGAGGATGCAACATCGACAATGGATAATTGCAAAACATACGACATGGTTTATTTAGATTTCCAGAAAGCTTTTGACAAAGTCCCGCATAAAAGATTAATTCTCAAACTGAACGCAGCAGGGATTCAAGGAAATGCATGCACATGGATTAGGGAATGGTTAACATGTAGAAAACAGAAAGTACTGATTAGAGGAGAAACCTCAAAATGGAGCGAAGTAACCCAACATTTATGCCCAACAACGAATCCTGTTTTGAGGTGCCAAAGACAAAGCCTTATCTTTTGAAGGACTAATGCCCTTCCAGAATTCTACTGTGTGTCTGAGACAGACTTTTCATTCTTTCATTTATTAAATCTGGTTTACACTTTATTGTCTTATATTCAAACTTAACAGTACCTCTGTTACAATAAAACATTTACACTTATATTCTGTTTGAATTATTCTAGAATACCTGTGTTTAGCTTAAAGACCACTTTCAAATCAAGCTTACTTCTTTTCTAAATGTGAATCCAATAAACTATCGGCTTGTTAATATTGAGAAATATAGAAGCATCATTAAGACTTCTGTTGTTATTACACTAAAGCCCCAAACAGGCAAAAACACCTGCTATTTCAAATATACTGCTTCTATTTACTTCAAATATATTATTTTTCTTCAGAGCATTAATTTCATGCTGTTCCTTATTAGATCAAAATACTTTTTTAAAACCTCTGTGCTTAGTTGCAATAAAATCAAATTGGTATAACATTGCTTTTTTTAGTTTTAAACTTTCTGTCTAGAAAGGGTTACTTTTTAGTTTTGCTAATTTGCAATACCTAGCCTCTGTGTTTAGTTCCCTGAAAACTATGACTTCATTTTCAAGCTAATTAAACCAAATGCTTGCTGCTGCCAAGGTTGCCACAGGCTTCCGCACGCGATAGTCTTTATTACTTTAAGGATAGGGGAGAACCTGTTTTTAAGTCTGGCTGGCTTCCAAGAGTGTATGTCCATGCTAATAACACAGGCACACTGACAAGTTTCTTTTTCTAACATTAACACTTGTTCAGTTTTTATTAGTTCAAATCCTTGTAACCTGTTCATAATTTTCTAGAGTATTATTTATGTTGGTTTTATATTCTTTAAAACTCAGTTATTACAATATTCTGACAGTGTCAGTTAGTACTGAGCTTCTCTCATTTAACTGCAGTATGTTCTTTCAACAATAATCATTTTATTGGTATAACAGTTTAAATTTACTTACTATCGTATAGTACCATAGTAGAACCACAAACCTATTTTGATTCAATTGTTTCAGGCATATTAACTGTGCTCCATAGAGTTTGCCATTCTGGTCTCCCTGGATCCGAATGTTTTGAGGCTCTGAGTCTAATTTAAAAAAATGCTTTTGCCTGAGAAGGGAGCTTTGGAACTTTCAGCAGGTCTAGTGCAATGAGCTTCTTCACACCATCCTTACACAGTTCTGCTATAATATTTTCTACTGGTTTTATATTCTTTAAAACACAGTACAGTTGTTAAAATATATTAATAATGTTGCAGTTTCACAAATGTTCAATTTGTGTCCCAAAGATCGTCTTGGGTCAGTTTCTGCTCACAGGTGTGGGTGACAGTCTTTTAAAGTCTGATACCTGCAAAAACTTCAATCTTGTTAGCCGGGCTCCCATCTCTGCATTCTCATTCCCATCGTCAGTGGGCAAACACATTTTAACTGAGTCTGGGTCCATCAAAGAACCTCACACCCTTGCAACCGAGGCCTTCCATGCAAAAGGATCTAATGACTTCTAGCACAAAAGGGACGTGACAGAACCGTCTGTGACAGGCTGGTGCAAGAAAGTGGCGCTAGCTTGTATCGTGTATGTTAACTGAAAATACATCACATGAAATGGTCTATCGGCTTTTGAGTTTAGTTTTCATTAGAAAACTTTTTTTTACTCCACTCCTCATTTGGGATTTTAAAGGCACCAGCCATGCCGATCTGGGACACCACAAAAAAATGTTAGTTTTATAAGCGTCTACTTTATTGAAGCACCATTTGGGGATAGTTAATGAATTTAATGAAATTACAGGTTTCACTCGAAGAGATTTGCAGTGATATTTTTACACTCTGTTTGATGTAATTGAACTCGTATGGTATAAGGAGGCTTGCTGGTCCAGCAGTTAAAGAAAGGGGACTTGATACCAGGAGGTTCAAATCCCGGCTCAGCCACCGACTCACTGTGTTTGTGTGTGTGACCCTGAGCAAGTCACTGAACCTCCTTGTGCTCCGTCCTTCAGGATGAGACGTCAAACAAACAAGCTCCTATTGGAAGTGACTCTGCAGCAGCCACTGACTCCCTGTGTGTGTGTGACCCTGAGCAAGTCACTGAACCTCCTTGTGCTCCGTCCTTCAGGATGAGACGTCAAACAAACAAGCTCCTATTGGAAGTGACTCTGCAGCAGCCACTGACTCCCTGTGTGTGTGTGACCCTGAGCAAGTCACTGAACCTCCTTGTGCTCCGTCCTTCAGGATGAGACGTCAAACAAACAAGCTCCTATTGGAAGTGACTCTGCAGCAGCAGCAGCAGCAGTTGTTGATGATGCAGAGTTCACCCCCCCTAGTCTCTGGAACTTGTTTTGGATAAAAGCGTCTGCTGAATGACTCATTAATAATAATGAAGTATATGTGAAATGAGAACTGGCGGGCAGTAATTTCATAAAGTTCTGATTTATGCTCGTTTCTGGCATTTTACACAACTCGCCCCTTCCTCCGCGATCGCCATGAGGAGAGCAATGTTAAGTTTTGTTTCTCAATAATTGTGTAACACCAGAAAAATAATGTCTGCCATGACATCTGTCCAGCTGAAAAACATTCTGTTTTGTTAAACAAATAACGTGCCCCGCCCTCCTGGCACAATAAAACCTTCCAACTTTCTAGAACTCCACACTCGACTGGAGCAATCAAGGTATGTGTGTTTTTCCTTTCCTCATACAGTTAGAATGAAAAAAAGAGTTTATTAAAGACTCTTTTGATAAATAAATAAATAAATAAATAAATCTGGCAAGTCATGAAACTGAGTCTATAAAGTAAGAACAGAACAAAAAACTCTTTAAATGAGTCGTGAGTTAAATGAAAATATTTTATTTGAGTTTGTTTTAGTAACGCGTTGAATGCGTATCCTGTTTATCTGTGTGTTGGCAGCCGGCTTCACAGAGACAGAGAGAGAGAGAGACAGGGGCAGCAGTGTGGAGTAGTAGTGGTTAGGGCACTGGACTCTTGACCGGGTGGTCGTGGGTTCAATCCCAGGTGGGGGACACTGCTGCTGTACCCTTGAGCAAGGTACTTTACCTAGATTGCTCCAGTAAAAACCCCAACTGTATAAATGGGGAATTGTATGTAAAAATAATGTGATATCTTGTAACAAATGTAAGTCACCCTGGATAAGGGCGACTGCTAAGAACTTAATAATAAGAGAGAATGGAGGGAATAAATCCCCTTTTCTGTATCAAAAACCTTGAGCCATTTCTCACTATAATATATATATTTTTAACATATTGCACAGCAGACATAGCCAGACCAGTTTTTACTGTATATGTTTAAACTTATTGGAATTTAATTGAATTAAAAAATTAAACGGTCCATCGGCTCTTGAAAACTATTTTATTACACTCCTCGTTTGGGATTTTAAAGGCACCAGCCATGCCGAACTGGGACACCCCAAAAAACATGTTGGTTTTATAAGCGTCTGCTTTATTGAAGCAGCAATTGGGGATAGTTAATGAATTTAATGAAGTTTCCACGTTGTGGAACGCCACACTCGATTTCTGAAGCAAGATACCTGGCTTTGCTCCATAATACACTTAGAATGAAAAACCACTAAACAAAACAAGAGTTCATTAAAGCCTGTATTGATAAATACATTGAAAAACGTAAGTCGTGAAACTGAAAAAAAGTCTTTGAAGTTGTGAGTTAAATTAAATAAGGTGGTACAGCTGTGAAAGAAGTATTCGTCATAGGTGTTTTATTTTATTTTTTTATTTCATACACCGAAAAAAATTATAAATAATCCAGTTCATTAAAGTCTCATAGTTTGATTGTTCAAGAAAACCGATCAAAATGACGTCATATATTTGGATAGTACTGTGTAGAACCACAGGATCCCGGGACAGATGTTTTAATTTAATATTAATTCTCCAGGGTCAATTAAGTAAACCACATTGGTAAGTCTCTCAATTAATTATAGTATCTCAGAAGAAAATATTTTCTTTATGTTTTATTATTATTATTATTATTATTATTATTATTATTATTATTATTATTATTATTATTATTATTATTATTTATTTATTTATTTATTTCTTAGCAGACGCCCTTATCCAGGGCGACTTACAGTCGTAAACAAAAAATACATTTCAAGAATCACAGTATTCAAGTATTAATACAATTTCTATCTTTCATCAGTCAGTGTACATAAATTCAATTAAAATAACAAGATTAATATATATCTTCAATATATCCTGTTTTGTGTTCGTAGTATATAGCTAATTTAACATTTTAAACAATATTCCATGTTAGCTTAATAGGTATTATATATTAGCAGTGCTTTAATTAACATGCACAAATAAAATGTAAAATTATTTTTTATTTCACTGTTACAAAATCAGGTAGGTTAAAAGTATCCGCATAGGATTCGTCCCGTTCCGAGCAGCTGATTGATCTCAGAACTTTATCAAGTCTGGTCTTAAAGGATCCCAGTGATTCTGCCTCGACAACATGACTAGGTATCCCTGGGCAGCCTGTTCCATTAGATATTAATAACCAGGGCTGCTATAGTAGAACCATGTTATTCCAGCAGCTTTATTGTATTAGAAACTACTGCAGCTGTGCAATACCCGTTCTCTTTGCTCTTCTTATTTTCACAAAAAGCACAGAAGAGGAGAAATAGACTTCACACCCCTTCTCCGGAAAGTGTCCATCCTGCAATTGCAACATTCACTATGTCTGGTGTGAAGGTAAGGGATGATCAGATTAAAGGTTGAAGCTTGAGAGTTCTTTGAGCCAAGTTAAAATAATTCACTCCCACCCCTCTAGAAACGTGGAATTAGGTTTTTTGGAGTTTTGCAAAAATAAATAAATAAATAAATAAATAAAATAATTATAGACATCTATTTCTTGTAACTTTTTTTGTCCTCATCCACAAAAGCAAAACTTTTGCTACAAAAGATTTTTCCTATAATTATTTGTTTGAGAAATTTAAAAAAATTCTACATTTCCATTGGGGTATATAAACTTTTGACTACAACTGTGTATAACAATTAAATGAACTGGAAGACTTTGGCACTTAAAATAATGTATTTTATGCAGTTTGTAAACGCTACAGAAAAACATAAAAAGACACTTCTGCACGTTATCCACCCCTCTCAGACGCACACGTCGTATTTATTTTTATTCCTCACATCTGTTAATATAAAATGATAAATGCAAAGACTTATTTGAGATTAATGTTTCGTTGAATTTTCAGGAAACTAAGCTTAATTATGCTAACAAGGTGAAAGTAACTGTAGTAGCTAGAAACAACGTAGACGTCCATTCTACGATGTGTGAAAATAACAGCGTTCTCATAATTATTACTTTTGTAAGATTTCATACCAGTTTGTCTCAGTGATATTATTCGTTTTGAGATTTTGTGATTTTTTTAAGGATCTCTGCTCAGCAGGGTTAGGGTTAATGATTCTAGTTTCATCTATCGTTTGGACCTTGTTTTTTTTCAGCAACTTTCCTTGGACCCCCACCCCTGTGAATTTTCCCCTTTTGGGAATGGCTCCCCGCACCCCCTCATCATCCCCCAGCTGGACCCCCAGGAGGGGGTGCGAGAGACGGAAAGGGGCAGGGAGAGAGTGGGGCAGCTTTACAAACTCCTGCAAAACACTCTCCATGAGGCGGGACTGCCTGAGACACGAGATCGAACCAGAGAGCCAGCGACAGGTGAGAGGGGAGAGCGGTGGGAGAGAGGGGAGACGGGTGGGAGTGGTAAGGTGAGCAAGGTGTAAGGCAGGGGCTTGGGGGAAAAGATTGAATCAAGGAGGAGAGTGGGAGGAGTAAGGAAGGGAAGAAAAAGGAGAGGAAGGGAAAGAGGAGGTAATAGGGGGGAAAACAGCGGGGTAAAGGATAGAAGTTAGGAGATAGGAGAGAGACTAAAACACAGAACAAGCAAAAGGAGGGAGAGAGGGATGAGGAGAAAGGAGGGAGAGAGGAGTAAGAGGAAAGGATGGGAGAGAGGGATGAAGAGAAAGGAGGGAGAGAGGAGTAAGAGGAAAGGATGGGAGAGAGGGATGAGGAGAAAGGAGGGAGAGAGGAGTAAGAGGAAAGGATGGGAGAGAGGGATGAGGAGAAAGGAGGGAGAGAGGAGTAAGAGGAAAGGATGGGAGAGAGGGATGAGGAGAAAGGAGGGAGAGAGGAGTAAGAGGAAAGGATGGGAGGAAGAAAGGAAAGGATGAGGAGAAAGATACTAAACCAGGGAGCAGGAGGAGAGAGTTTGGACAGAGAACAGAATAGACATTCATTTGTTTGACCCCTGTGTTTGTGTCTGTGTCTGTCTCTGTGTGTGTGTGTTTCTATTCCAGTCTCCTCCAATTCAGACATCACCATCTGTGTGCTGGGATCTCCCCTGCCATACCTCTCCCTGCTGCTAGAGGGAGGCAGAGAGGCCCCAGGTAAGAGAGAAGTCTCACGCATTATTATTATTATTATTATTATTATTATTATTATTATTATTATTATTATTATTATTATTATTATTATTAATTGGTCATTTAGCATATGCTTTTATCCAAAGCGACTTACAGAGACTAGGGGGTGAACTCTGCATCATTAACTACTGCTGCTGCTGCTGCAGAGTCACTTCCAATAGGAGCTTGTTTATTTGACGTCTCATCCTGAAGGACGGAGCACAAGGAGGTTCAGTGACTTGCTCAGGGTCACACACACACACACAGGGAGTCAGTGGCTGCTGCAGAGTCACTTCCAATAGGAGCTCGTTTGTTTGACGTCTCATCCAAAGGATGGAGCACAAGGTGGTTCAGTGACTTGCTCAGGGTCACACACACACAGGGAGTCAGTGGCTGAGCCGGGATTTGAATATCCTGGTATTTGAATATCCCTTTCTCTAACCACTGGAGCACCAAGCCTCTGTTTATTATAAGCCATTCAGAGTGAAACGAGTGAAGAAACAGCTACTTGGGTTTGATTGATTGATCGCTGCTTTTCTTCAGACTCTGTGGAGAACAGCGATCCACACAAACCCCAAGCAGCTGTCTCTCCACTCATTTCACTCTGAGCGGGTAACAAATCAACCGCAAGGGAGGGATCTCAGGTTTGGGAACTGGGGAAAGAAGGGAGGAGAAGCCAGGAGATGTGGATTGGAGCATAGTCATTACAGAGACATTAAAATCCAATTCCTGACCCCCTATAGCGATCCATTGATCCACCCCTTTAAAGGGGCGCTAACTCCAAGGTTTTTAAATGCATCTCTGATTTCTTATTATAGCAATGCTATTACTGCATTATTTACTTATTGAAATTTTCTATATTAACTGTATAGTTATGATAATGTACTCTTATACTGTCTCCTCTCTTCCCTCCCTCCCCTTTCTCTCTTCCCCTCAAACTCTATTTCCCCACTCCTTTCCCTTCTCTTTCCTCCACCCTGTCTCTCTCTCCTTTTCCCAATCTCTCTTCCCATCTGCTCCATCTCCGTCTCCTTACTCCATCCCTCGCTTTTGCATCTCTCCTTTCCCCAACCCCTTTATCTCTTCCCCATCTCCTCCCCTCTCTCTTCCCCCTCCGCCCTTCCCCTCCCCCTTCTCTCTCCCCATCCTACCCCCTTTCATCTCCTCCCTCTCCCTCCTCCATTCCTCTATATTCTCCATTCTCTATCTCCTCTCCCCTCCTCCCCACTCCTCTCCAGGTGACGTGTTCCTCTGCCTGTCTCCCTCCTGGCTGTCCCGCTCCCCTTCCCCTCTGCACCGGGCCTCTCCTCCCTGTTCCTCCACCGGGCGTCTCCTTCGAGCTGGGGGCTGCACCTACCTCGAGGACTTCCGCCCCCCCCGCCGCATCACCTACCTGCTTCCTGTGGGCAGGGAGGAGGGGCAGGAAGTAACCCGGGAGGCAGACTGTCCCATGGGCAGCTCCCCAAGGCTGGCGGAGCTGCTGGGAGACACGCTCCTGACTCGGGTTCTGTTGGAAAGGAACCGGGTCCGCTGTCCCCCCACCCTGGGGCTGATGTACCGCCCCCCCCGCTCGTACCAGACCAAGGGCACCACCGTCACCGCGGTCAGTCTGACGGAGAGGGAGGGGCAGGGGGAGCTGGTGCAGAGAGAGGTGCTCAAGTTTCTGGAGTCTCTGGCTATGGAGCCGTACAGCAAGGTATAGCCTGGGACTGTTAAGAACTGGACCAATCGCTGTGCAATATTTGCCGTTGAGAATAATGCCAGATTTCGACGAATTGCTGTGAAGTATTAAATAAAAGATTTAAATCATGTTCAGATAGTGTGTGTGTGTATATATATATATATATATATATATATATATATATATATATACGCTGTATGTTTGGGGTCGTTGTCATGCTGCAGAATAAATTTGGGGCCAATCAGATGCCTCCCTGATGGTATTGCATGATGGATAAGTATCTGCCTGTACTTCTCAGCATTGAGGAGACCATTAATTCTGACCAAATCCCCAACTCCATTTGCAGAAATGCAGCCCCAAACTTGCAAGGAACCTCCACCATGCTTCACTGTTGCCTGCAGACACTCATTCGTGTACGCTCTCCAGCCCTTCGGCGAACAAACTGCCTTCTGCTACAGCCAAATATTTCAAATTTTGACTCATCAGTCCAGAGCACCTGTTGCCATTTTTCTGCACCCCAGTTCCTGTGTTTTCGTGCATAGTTGAGTCGCTTGGCCTTGTTTCCACGCCGGAGGTATGGCTTTTGGCCGCAAGTCTTCCATGAAGGCCACTTCTGACCAGACTTCTCCGGACAGTAGATGGGTGTACCAGGGTCCCACTGTTTTCTGCCAATTCTGAGCTGATGGCACTGCTGGACATCTTCCGATTGCGAAGGGAAGTAAGCATGATGTGTCTTTCATCTGCTGCAGTAAGTTTCCTTTGGCCGACCACTACGTCTACGGTCCTCAACGTTGCCCGTTTCTTTGTGCTTCTTCAAAAGAGCTTGGACAGCACATCTGGAAACCCCTATCTGCCTTGAAATTTCTGCCTGGGAGAGACCTTGCTGATGCAGTATAACTACCTTGTGTCTTGTTGTTGTGCTCAGTCTTGTCATGGTGCATGACTTTTGACAGTAAACTGTCTTCAGCAACCTCATCTTGTTAGCTGAGTTTGGCTGTTCCTCAGCCCAGTTTTATTCCTCCTACACAGCTGTTTCTGTTTCAGTTAATGATTGTGTTTCAACCTACATATTGAATTGATGATCATTAGCACCTGTTTGGTATAATTGTTTAATCATACACCTGACTATATGCCTACAAAATCCCTGACTTTGTGCAAGTGTACCTAGAAGAATTGATGCTGTTTTGAAGGCAAAGGGTTGTATATATATATATATATATATATATATATATATATATATATATATATATATATATATTACGGTAAAAGTCAGAATCTGGTAACTCTGAAGTTTTACTGGTAACTGTCAACATTTACCAAGGTGGTAAATGTCTGGAATTATGAAGAAATCTATGGTTTCTGGACATTTACCGAAGCTTATTGGTAGAGGCACTTGGTTATTCTTAAGATTTAAAGGTAAATCTTCTAATCATTTTTTAAATACACAGTATAACAAATTATATGAAATCTTGTCAGGGTAGTGCATTTCCAGACCGTTTCCTCAGAGGGGTGTCATGTCTCCTCCCGCCCTGCAGGTGGTGCTAAAGCCCAGCGGGGGGCGCTGGAGCGGGTCCCATCGGCCGGTGAGGTTCCTGGCGAAGCGGGACTGCGAGGCGGTCTGTAGGGAGGTGTGCTCGATGCTGCCCCTGCTGGAGGAAGGAGAAACCGTGCTGCTGGAGGCCTTCTGTCCCACCATGTCTCCAGTGTCTCCTGTCCTCACTCAGACCTGGGACATGTACAGATGTAAGAGGAGGAGGAGGATGGAGAGGAGGGAGGGAGGAACCCCATACCCCTAACAAAATAACTTCCCCTTCCCCCTCCCCACCCAACACAAAAACTACAGCATATTAGTATAAATGAGTCATTCAGCAGACGCTTTTATCCAAAGTGACTTCCAGAGACTAGGGGGGTGAACTCTGGATCATCAACAACTGCTGCTGCTGCTGCAGAGTCACTTCCAATAGGAGCTCGTTTTCACAGACAGACAGGCAGACATCCACAAAACTCCCATATTGTGACACATCCAATAATTCTTATCAAGTTACCCCTCCCCTCCCCCCCACCCATTTAAGAGAAATATAAAGCACCCCCTTTCTCAGCTGTATCCCTGTCGCCTGGGAAATGCATTAAAACCCATTAAAATACAAAGATTCAGAAACAACTGCAGGGGCTGCATTTTCAAAAAGAGAAATTTGAATCAGACCCCCCAATAAAAATGTCCCTATTTCTTTCCTCTCCCCTTCTTCTCTATCTCTCCCTATCCCCCTTCTCCTCTCTATCCCTCTCTCCCTTTTCACCTCTCTCCCCTTCTATCTATCTCTCTTTCTCCCCTGTCTCCTCTCCTCTCTCCTCTCCCTCTCCCTCTCCCTCTCTCTCTCTCTCTCTCTCAGGTGTGAATGTCCCTCGCCCTGACCTCTCTTTTCGGATGTGTGCAGTGGTGACCCGATCTCCCGAGGGACTGCCCCTGCTCAACCAGGTGAGAGGGGGAGAGGGGAGGAGGAGGAGGGGAATCAGGTTTGGGAACTGGGGAAAGAAGGGAGGAGAAGCCAGATGAGGATTGGAGCATATAAAGAGAAGCGAGAGAGGGAAGAAGAGGGAGAAGAGAAGAGGGAGGGAAAGATCTGGGGAGGATGGAGCTAAGGAGAGAGGGCAAGGTGGCGGGAGGGAGAATGAAAACCCTAACCCTAACCCTAACCCTAACCTTTACCTGTTTCTCTCCTACATTCCATTCTCTCCACACTCCTCTCCTCTCTCTTCTCTTCTCTCTCCTCTCTCCTCTCTCAGTTGGTGTGCAGTGTGGGCCGTTCAGACAGTCCTATTCGGCATGGCTCCTCCCCTCTTCAGTCTCTAGAGACCACTCTGCAGGATTGGGGCCTCTCTGACCCGGCCCAGTGCTCCAATATACACAGCCAGGTGAAGAGCACTGCTGAAACCTGCCTCCGCGTCGCCATGGAGATGGAAGCGGGGCTGTCACCGGAGCAACGGGGGGGTTGGGCGGCACAGACGGACATGATTGGTGAGCCAATCAGGGTGCATGAAAAGGAAGAGGGAGTAATCTAGTTGTATGTATTTCAGTAGTATTTCATCTTTTCAATTTGTCAGTTTTTGTTTCATTAAGTATATGGAAAACTACAAAGCACTGGTATGTAATTCAATATGTTAACGTAACATTGTTCAACAGGTTTCGTTTGACTTTATGAAGCAAAATTAGTTAATTCTCTACCTCTTCTCCCTCCCCCTCTCTCTCCCTCTCCATCTCCCTCTTCCTCTCCCTCTCCATCTAACCCTCCCTCTCCCTCTCACTTTCTCCCTCTCCCTCAGGAGTAGACATGCTCCTCTCGTGTTCCGGTCAGGTGGTCACCCCGTTCTGCCTGGGTCTCAAGCCGTCTCGCTGCCTGGAGAGCTGCGGGCTCTTCCTGTCCAGGGGCGGGGCTCTGCTGCACACGCCCCTCAACCGCTCCCAGCGCTACATCATGGAGGGGCGGAACCTGCTGATCATTGGCGCGGGTGGATTCAGCAAGACCTTCGTGTGGGAGTCGGCGAGAGACTTCGGACTGAAGGTGAGTCGGGGTTAGGGTGGTTACAGTGCTTTTCTCCCCATCTCTCTCTCCGTCCCCCTTTTCTTTATTTCTGCCACTTTCTCTTCCTTTCTTTTTCCCTCTCTCTCTTCTTCTCCCCCTTCTTCCTTATTCTCATCCACTCTTCTCTCTATCCCTTTTTCCTTCTCCAGCCTTCTCTCTCTCCCTCTTTCTTTCTCTCATTCTTATCCTCCACCCTGCTCTCTCTCCCTCTTTTCTTTTCTCTCTCCCTCTTTCCTTCTCTCACTCCCTCTTTCTTTCTCTCATTCTTATCCTCCACCATGCTCTTTCTCCCTCTTTTCTTTTCTCTCTCCCTCTTTCCTTCTCCAACCTTCTCTCTCTTTCCTTCTCTCATTCTTATTCTCCACCCTGCTCTCTCTCTCTCTCGCATGCTTTTCTCTTCCTGACTCGTTCCCCCCTCTCTCCTCCACACAGATCCACCTTGTGGAGTCCAACCCCACTCATTTCGCGGCTGGCCTGGTCACCACCTTCATCCACCTGGACCTGACCGACCACAAGCAGGCCCCAGAGAACTGCTCCCGGATCTGCGAGGCCCTGTGTGAGCGTGGGATACATCCTGATGGCTGCCTCACTTTCTGGGATGACTGTGTGGTACTGGTGGCTCTGGTCTGCGAGCGACTGGGCCTCCGGAGCAGCCCCACCCTGGCTGTGCGGACCGCCAGACAGAAGAGCCAAACCCACCTCCGCCTACTGGACGGGGCCCCTGTGGAACCCAGCCTGGCCGACTTCCGGCCACCCTCTTCCCTGGAACCCAAAACCACCAGCTCTCCTCCTCGCCCTCGCCTTCCCCTCTCATCCCCAGAACCCACTCCCGGCTGCTGCTACTCCTCTCCTCGCCTCTCCTCCCTGATCCGATCCGTGGAGCCCTCAAACGGATCCACCACCACCACCACCATTGCCGATTTTTCTCCTGCTTCTCCTTCCAACAACACAATTTCCGACATCGCTGACAACCGAGTGAATCTCACCAAGCTGTCCGGCAATCCCATCCGGGATCCCTTGTCGGAAAAAGCCACACCCGTCGATAGAATTTCCGGTCTCTTCCCGGATTCTCCTCTACCTTTACCTCTTCCTTCCTGCCCCGTTTGGACCCCCTCCCCTCACATCTACGCCGTGCCCTGCTACCACCTGGAGTCCCGCGCTGACGTGGAGAAGGCAGCCTGGCTCGTTTCTTTCCCGGCTGTCATGAAACTGGAGTACGGGGCCGGGGCGGTGGGATCGAAATGTGTCAACTCTGCGGAAGAATGCCAAGCCCACTTTGAAAAGATCTCCAACGACATCCGGGAAGGGACCGACTATGCAGGCGCAGGGCTAGCTTGGAGCAATGCCATGACCCTGATGGAGTACCTCTCGGGCACGGAGCACGACATCGACCTGGTCCTCTTCAACGGGCAGAAAGTGGCCGCCTTCATCTCCGACAACGGCCCCACTAGAGTCCCCAGCTTCACCGTGACGGCCGCCGCCATGCCCAGCTACCTCCGCCCGGACAAGCGGGCTCAGCTGGTCGAAGCTGCCCTCCGCTGCTGCCTGGGCTGTGGTCTAACAGACGGAGTCTTCAACGTAGAGATGAAGATGACCCCCACGGGACCCAGGCTCATTGAGATCAATGCCAGGATGGGTGGCTACTACCTCCGCGACTGGATCCGGGTGGTCTACGGGGCAGACATCCTCTTGGCCGCTTTCATGGTGGCTTGCGGGCTCCGCCCCAGGATCCCCGAAGCCTCCCCGCCACTGTGCCACCTCATTGGGGTCATGTGTATCTTACCCCAGCATTTCCGAGTCCTGAAGACCACCGCCAGCTCAGAGGTGCTGCGTCTCCTGCACTCCCGAGGGGTGATCCGTTTCAGCCAGCTGGTCGACGAGTTGATCTTGAGAGTGTATGAGAATGCCTATTGCAACGTGGCCTGTCAGAGCCAGGATAGAGACGCCGCAAGGCTCCAGCTGCTTAGCGCCTGCCAGATCCTGGGGATCGATTCTCCCGATTATCCGGTGTCTTATTTCTTGTCAGATTTTAAATAGTTAGAAGCCGGGGGAAGTGTCTGGGGTTTTGTCTTTCAGATAGCCACAGCTTGACATATTTCATGTTTTTTTAATCATAGCAGAAAAATGGGTTTGAGCATAATATGAATTTGGGTTTATCCATGTGTAGCTATATATATATATATATATATATATATATATATATATATATATATATATATATATATATATGTATCATGTTTTTTAATGGTAAAAGCTGATCTACTTTTTCTAACCTGGCTTTTTGTATGTTTTGGTCAGATGACAATAGAAACAAAATATGTCTCTTTTTTTCACTCTGGGTGTGGCATTCTTACCTCATTTTAATAAATAAAGTCCAGTTTTTTTTCGAAATAAAGTTTCTATCGTTTTCATATTTTACGATATTAATAGCACAATAATAACTACAAAGACTACAAAGTTTTGTTGAGGTTTCTTCGTTGAGAAGTCTCCACCCTTTATCAAAGCTAAGCTTCATTATTCTAACAACGTGAAAGCAACAGCGTCTTATGCAATGAAATTTAAGGTTTACAATCTGTATAAACCTTACAAAAACCTGGACATACAGTTTACACAGGTTTACACCCATTGCAAACCATTTCGACATTAGGTTTGCAAATCTGTAAACTCAACAGCAAGTATAGTTTACAAACTGCCATTAGTTTGTAAACATGTGCAATAGAGTTTGCAATTTGCCATGTCTGTGTAAAATATGATTTCCATTACACAAGAGTGTGTGTTAAAACTTCATGCTGATAGTGGACTCAGCTCTCGCCAAGATAAGCACCAACTAAGCTTCTTTTACTGTAAACTGATGAGATCCATCTGCTTTAATATTGTTTCTCATATCTAACTCTATAAGTACTATAATGTAAATGGTGATCATACGTTTTCCCTAGTAGTTAAAATATAAGTGTTTAAAACTTTGAGATGTAACTGTTTTGCAATGCAACTATTAGTACATATAATTACAGATGCACTTGATGTTTCGAATCTTCAAAAAAGAAAAAAAACAACAGGCAATTAGATATGTAATTAGATATGTATTAAATTCACTACAAATCACAAAATCAGCGTCTTACATTTAACTTCCAGAAAAAATCAAAGCTAAGCACCCCTTTTAACACACAGAACTGTTAAATAATTATGTTTTAGGAAAATGTACAGATTTTACACAAACTGCAGTGTCTTTCACACATACATATTTTCCTTAACTTCAAGTTTGTCAAATAAAGGGTTCATATTTTCAGTAATGAATAAAGGTTTAACACTAGAACCACCACTGCAGTCATTTTGACAGCTTTCTCTTTTAAAATGTAAATTACTCTGCGTCTGTGAAAGATACATGGTTGTCTGTTCTTGACTATTTCTAAATACATGTATTAAATACCCTGATGGTGTTTGAAATTCAGGATCGCAAAAATAAAAAAAGTTATAATCCCCTCTACCTAGAACCACCAGAGCCATCATTTTGTCTGCCTTTTACAATACATGTTTTTATTTTGAATATAATCTACAACAGTGCTGCCCAAACCCGGTCCTGGAGAGCCCCTATCCAGCCGGTTTTATAGGTAACCTTGAATCATCAATTTCTTAACACCTGGAACAATTTCATGGTGATCAATTAAGCAGGTGATTTATTAAATTAAGTCATTTGGAGATCATTTGGTACAAAAAATGAACTACCCTTTTCAGCCCTCAATGGCTTGGAATACTGGCTGGGAAAATGTCATGACTTATCTGTCTACTGTCATGACTTATTTAAGGTGGTACGGCTGAATTATTAACAATTCCTGCTTTGAAACTTCATGCTGTATTTGATTTTTGTATAATGTATTACATTTGTATTCAAACATAAACTAAACATAAACCAAAACGAACTAAAATTGTAATCCAGACTGTACCATCTTAAATAAGTCATGACAGTAAACAAGTCATGACATTTTCCCAGCATGTAAACTGGCCCAATGACCAGAGTTCCCTTAATTGAACAAGTTATTTGCTTAATTGATCAATAACTTCCATGTGTTCCCAGTCTTTAGAAATTAGCGATTTAGGGTGACCTACAAAACTCACTGGATAGGGGCTCTCCAGGATCGTGTTTCAGCACTGACTTACAATATTCTGTTTTATTTTTATATACAAGCCTGTTGTTATCTCTACTGGACGTGGAAGCCATCAATTCATTTGATTTGTACATAGATTGCACCAGGGAAAATATCATTAGGAGAGATTTCATCTTGAAGCTACCCACAGAGTTTCAGAAGAAACATTTCAATCAGAAAACTGCAGAGCAGCAGAGTGCTGCAGCTCAACCTGGATTCTGTGCTGCACCGAGTGACACACACGCAACACAAAAGATATGTTACTTTAGTTTTAAATTAAAAACTACTTTCATTTCTGCAGTTTTGTATGTGCATATAGCTGTTTACACACCCGCTTCTTTTGAAATGTTTTTTCTAGTTGTTCATTTTTTGAAGGACTGCTTTATATGTGGGATGTTATAGCCGTGGCGGTTCTAACGTTAATATTTATATTAAAAACAATGCGAACAGGAGAGCATCAACGTGCCAGTGAGATCTGTGCAGATCTACCAAGTAGCGTGCCAAAATAAACATGATAAAATAAAACAAACTGACTAACATTAAATCAAATGTGACAAATCAAAATGTGAATACACTACAATAACAAAATCAAACGTGCCTAAATAAAGTGAGGTGGGTCACCCTGTTACATTATTAATGAATTCATTATCAATGAGTCATTCAGCAGACGCTTTTATCCAAAGCGACTTACAGAGACTAGGGGGTGAACTCTGCATCACAGCTACTGCTGCTGCTGCTGCAGAGTCACTTCCAATAGGAGCTCGTTTATTTGACATCTCATCCGAAGGACGGAGCAAAAGGAGGTTCAGTGACTTGCTCAGGGTCACACACACACACAGGGAGTCAGTGGCTGCTGCAGAGTCACTTCCAATAGGAGCTTGTTTGTTTGACCTCTCATCCGAAGGACGGAACACAAGGAGGTTCAGTGACTTGCTCAGGGTCACACACACACACAGGGAGTCAGTGGCTGCTGCAGAGTCACTTCCAATAGGAGCTTGTTTGTTTGACCTCTCATCCGAAGGACGGAACACAAGGAGGTTCCGTGACTTGCTCAGGGTCACACACCCACAGTGAGTCAGTGGCTGCTGCAGAGTCACTTCCAATAGGACCTCGTTTGTTTGACGTCTCATCTGAAGGATGGAGCACAAGGAGGTTCAGTGACTTGCTCAGGGTCACACACCCACAGTGAGTCAGTGGCTGCTGCAGAGTCACTTCCAATAGGAGCTCGTTTGTTTGACGTCTCATCTGAAGGATGGAGCACAAGGAGGTTCAGTGACTTGCTCAGGGTCACACACACACACAGGGAGTCAGTGGCTGAGCTGGGATTTGAATCTCCTGGTAACAAGACCCCTTTAATCGTTTCTGGTAGAGTACTGTAATTGCACGCCTGTAAAACAATGTGTGTCGTGACATCTATCCAGCTGAAAAACATTCCTGTCTGTTAAACAAACTCCATGCCTCTGCCCACCAGGTACAATACAAGCTTCCAGCTTCCTCAGACTCCACACTCGACTTCACCTGAAGCAAGGTACGTGTTTTTCCTCTCCTCACACAGTTAGAATGCAAAAAACAAACAAAACAAGAGTTCATTCAAGTCTGTTTTGATAAATACATTAAAAATTAAATATGTCAAGTCATGAAACTGAGAAAAAAGTCTCTGAAGTAAAACAACTGTGTTTAAATGAGTTGTGAGTTAACAGGAAAAGTTTTTATTTGAGTTTATTTTAGTAACGCATTGAAGAATGCATAGCCCGCTTTTATAAGAACATAAGAACATAAGAAAGTTTACAAACGAGAGGAGGCCATTCAGCCCATCTTGCTAGTTTGGTTGTTAGTAGCTTATTGATCCCAGAATCTCATCAAGCAGCTTCTTGAAGGATCCCAGGGTGGCAGCTTCAACAACATTACTGGGGAGTTGGTTCCAGACCCTCACAATTCTCTGTGTAAAAAAGTGCCTCCTATTTTCTGTTCTGAATGCCCCTTTATCTAATCTCCATTTGTGACCCCTGGTCCTTGTTTCTTTTCAGGTCAAAAAGTCCCTGGGTCGACATTGTCTATACCTTTTAGGATTTTGAATGTTTGAATCAGATCACCTCGTAGTCGTCTTTGTTCAAGACTGAATAGATTCAATTCTTTGAGCCTGTCTGCATACAACATGCCTTTTAAACCCAGGATAATTCTGGTTGCTCTTCTTTGCACTCTTTCTAGAGCAGCAATATCCTTTTTGTAACGAGGTGACCAGAACTGAACACAATATTCTAGGTGAGGTCTTACTAATGCATTGTAAAGTTTTAACATTACTTCCCTTGATTTAAATTCAACACTTCTCACAATATATCTGAGCATCTTGTTGGCCTTTTTTATAGCTTCCCCACATTGTATAGATGAAGACATTTCTGAGTCAACATAAACTCCTAGGTCTTTTTCATAGTTCCCTTCTTCAATTTCAGTATCTCCCATATGATATTTATAATGCACATTTTTATTTCCTGCATGCAATACTTTACACTTTTCTCTGTTAAATTTCATTTGCCATGTATCTGCCCAGGGTCCTTGTGTTATTCAAGGACCCTTCACTAATTCACTGTGTGAACCCACCTCCATTGAACCGTAACCCTATTTTTACAAAGGCATTTCTATCAAACAATAACAGGGTAATTACTATACCTTCCATTATTTAACCTGTTGCTAAAATAAAATGAAGACCCCCTTTTTTAAATACATTTTAGGTAACCATTTTCTATATAAATTCCACTTTAGTATACGATATGTAATGTATTGACATGAACCAGGCTTCAACAAGAAACCAGAGCCGTGCTTCACTGAAACAACGCTGATTCATAAATATTATTTGTCAGCCTCGTGTGTAAAATAGGAATGATTGAGGGGGTGTCCTGTTAATGTATAGGTTTGAAACTAACTTCATTTGAAAACAAAGGTTGTTGCAAAGTGTTTTATTTTAGGAGGCTGTGTGGTCCAGTGGTAAAAGAAAAAGAAATCCCAGCTCAGTCACTGACTCATTGTGTGACCCTGAGCAAGTCACTTAACCTCCTTGTGCTCCGTCTTTCGGGTGAGATGTAGTTGTAAGTGACTCTGCAACTGATGCATAGTTCACACACCCTAGTCTCTGTATGTTGCCTTGGATAAAGGCATCTGCTAAATAAACAAATAATAATTATAATAAACAAAGGTTGACCACCACACCCAGGCCTGTCAACTCTCCCTTATTTTGGGCCCTTCTCCTTGACAGCTCCCAGGACAGATTTTCACCTGTATCTTAAATTTAATTTTTTTTGCAAAAGCAATTCTCTGCTAACATTTCAGGATCTAGTAGTGGTTAGGGCTCTGGAATCCTGACTGGAAGGTCGTGGGTTCAATCCCAGGTGGGGTGCACTGGTACACTCGAGCAAGTAAAAACCCAACTGTATAAATGGGTAATTGTATGTAAAAAATGTGATATCTTGTAAAAATTGTAAGTCGCCCTGGATAAGGGTGTATGCTAAGAAATATAATACAGAATGTTTAGCCAACTTTGCAGTAAACCATAGCTATATTTGTGTCTTACGCGTTAGCAATGTCCCGACAAATTTTGTAAAAAGAAAACGAACCGACGAATCAACAAATGCGCCAGTAATGTAAGTACCTACATTTCATTTTATTTTGATTTTACAATTGTGTATGTAGGCCTACTTATAACCAGTTTACAGCTGGTTACACAATATTTTGTTTTGAAGTGTTTATTTTATTAGTTTTTCATTTTTTGAAGTTGTGCTATGCAGTAGGGTAATGTGAAAAAAAGCCTTTTATGTTATTTTTGTAAATAATGACTTCGTTTTCACAATTTTGTTAGTTTCTGTTTGCACTTTGTCTAATGAAACTGTTTTTGCAGTTATTGTGCACAGTGTGTTTATTTCTGTAGGTTGTATGCTTATGTGTTTTGTATTTGTAGTGTATACGTGCAATTGCTGTTATAAACTGCAAAACATGTTCGCCTTGCTTCACTCGGCACCATACATTATCAGTCTTGGCTACGTCGCGCTGCTCAAACCCGCGGAGATATTTGATGTATTCAGAGTTTTAATTGATTTAAATCATGTTTGTAATGTAAACTATTTCCTGTGACGTCAGACCTTTGGTACTTGCCCGTCCACCCGAAGTTCGGGCCCACCCAAATTTCCATTCCTAGCTACGCCCCTGTTTTGAAAGCTCCGTGTTGACAGGTATGCATATTATAAAACACACACACACATACAAAGTACAGAATTCTAGAAACAAACTTTATTATACAGTTCTGTGGGTGATCGTCTTCACAAAAACGCAATAAAAAAGTATATTAAGTGACCAAACACATGCAAAAAAAATTAAATAAAACATTACATTTTTGTACTATCCCTAGTTTGTATTATTCGCCTTAGCTGATGTAAAACAAACAAAAAAAACTATTATAGTTGCTAATGCAGCCTTCAGTGTTCAGTCGCATATCAGTGATACTGAAAACATGAGAAAACTACAACTCCCAGAATCCCTTGCCCGTTTCTGTAGTCCTGTGTTTGGTGCCAGCAGTTTTAACAGCCCCTGAGTTGTGATTACACAGCTATATCCTGCTAATTAGATTCCTTCTTGCTTTGACATGATAATTTCAGTATGCGAGTTTAGGGTGAAACAATCAAGACTCCCTACACCCTGTTCTAGCATCACAAAAAGTGTGCATATTTATATGTAACTACAGTCTTTGTTTTTTGTTATGAATTCACTGGAAGTGCTCCCTGGTGTGAGCCCTAAGTAAGAGATTACTTCAGCTTTTCAGTCTTAATACTGTGTGTACAAATGAGTCTTTTATTTCACTCGAGGAATTAGTTAAACAGACCGGTACTTAACAACATGCAGGCACTGGTTTCCCCATATGGAGGGAATCTTTAGATCCGCGCACCAGTCGAAACCGGAAGTTCTGTTGTTTGAGCAGATTAGAAAAAAGACCAGAGTAAATGGAAGATGGAGAGAGAGAAAGAGAAAGAGAGCGGTGAGTTACTGGAATTGAATGCACTGCAGCCGCTGGAACCCCCGTGTGTGGTGCGGGGGTGTGTAATGTGTTTATATTATATAGAGGACGGCGAGTTTGATGCGAGACTCCAGCAGACACGGCAGCGCATTCATTATTATTAAACCTGCTCGCAGACTCTCCGGCGCGTCACTCTGAGGGCTCTTTGAAACAGACTGAGTCCGGGTCGGATTTATATTCATGTTGGGTTCATCAGAGATGGCTATCGGCGGCCCGTCTGTCTGTAGTGCTAGACGGGCCGCCGGTAGTGGAGGAGGAGGAGGAGGCTGTGTGGTCCAGTGGTTAAAGAAAAGGGCTTGTAACCAGGAGGTCCCCGGTTCAAATCCCACCTCAGCCACTGACTCATTGTGTGACCCTGAGCAAGTCACTTCACCTCCTTGTGCTCCGTCTTTCGGGTGAGACGTAGTTGTAAGTGACTCTGCAGCTGATGCATAGTTCACACACCCTAGTCTCTGTAAGTCGCCTTGGATAAAGGCGTCTGCTAAATAATAATAATAATAATAATAATAATACAGGAGATTTGAATTGCACAGTGTGTCCCGCTCTGCGCAGCGCCGTCCCGTTTGTAACGCGGTGCATAAACTGCGTTCTGCTAAACTGTCAGGTGTCCTGAACTGTACGTGCATCGGCGTGGTCAACAACAACAACAACAACAACACAACGACCGCTGCTTTCTATACGATCGCAATGTGCTGTGTGTGTCAAGTCGGGTTACCAGATTTCCAAAGGGAAAAACTGGGACTTTTTTTTTTCTTCAATTCATTGAAGCTGAAGCAGTTCAAATAACTGTATATAATAACACGATCATGATTTAAAAGTTAAATATGGGTGCACTTCATGCAGATCATAGCAATTCATTTATTTATTTTTTATTTTCTGTTGTCTCCTGACCAAAACATGTGAAAAGTACAAAAAGACAGATTCGAAAGAAATAGATCAGCTTTTACCATTTAAACACGTGATATATGAGGATTTAAAAAACTTCTGGTATAAGGCATCCACTTCTCTTACTGACATTGATATTTATGAATAACTCGTGTTATTATCTTCATATTTATACTATATTTACAGGGGTGTTCAATTTAAAAAAAAAAAATGTTGTCAAGGGACACAATTCTTGAAAAATCTACTTGTCCTTCTTAAAAATCGGTTTGATCCACGTCACACAATGATTTCCGTTACATGAGAGTAGGTGTTACAACTTCATGCTGATATTTTACTCTGCTCTCGCCAAAATAAGCACCAACTAAGACACAGCTTCTTTTACTGTAAACTAATGTGATCCATCTGTGTTTCCTTCCATCTGATGATGTAGATATCCTTCTGCCTGGTGTTGATGGCTGAAGTGTAATCCTGGCTCCAGGGATCAGCTTATTTTGCCTCCCTAGCGCATCAGCACACACAACAGCTGCGATGCTGGCTCCAGGGATCAACCACAATGCAGCCTCCCTAGAGCATCAGCATGACAACCATCTGAACTGAGCTGAGTAGGGTACTCTCTGGGGTCTTCAAGTGGGCACCTTCCATCCTCGGTGTTTTGTCGACTAACATACTCAGAAAAGTAGACTATAACTTGTAGGATTTTGGTTTTATTTAACAGTGAACACAATCAATCAATTAGTGATTAACAGGGGCGGATCTAGCCTTGTAGCTTGACTGGTTCACTCAATTCTTCATGCTTCCTTGTGACCCCACCTCACCTCAACAAGTAGAACAAACCTTAAGGAAATGTTCCTTTCAGTGCAGTTTGGAACACATTTGCTAGTAAATTTAAGTAACATACTAAGAGTACATCTATAATAAGCAATACTTGGGAGTTATTCAGATATAAAAATAGCTTCTCTCTGTTTTTTCCACTCTTTCTCTATAAGCTGAATTCAGCTCCTGATGTGCAGGTGTTTTAGTTTGTTGCATCACAGATATGAAATCATTGCCAGCTATTACTGCTGCTTTGTGGAATTCTGATTTTTCTTGATGTTCTTTCAGTTTTGTAACGGCTGAACCCCAGATTTTTAAAGGACTTGTGCAGAACCTGTCAAGTTTCTCTGAATTTTTTATTGTTTCTACCAAAAATGCATGCAATATTTACATTAGGCTCTATCAAATTCTGCAAAGAAAAAATATGTTTTTCTTTTATTTCTATCATATACTTATTGTTTTAAACAGTAAAACATTTTACAGGTGTTTATCCTCCTCTAGCATCGTGTCCCATGATGGCTAACTGGAACACTGCTGCAGCACGGGGATCCTGGTTTCATACACTGATGGAAGGGCAACAATCTGTCCCTCAAATACTCTCAGTGAAAAATAAATACATACAGTTAACCCTTAGCGGTCCATTTATTCAGCGCGTCTCAGGTGCGTCAGGTCTAATTTATTTTCACACGCGCAGTTTATTTTAGACACGCTGTTTAAAAGTATTTTTTTCACAGTAAAACAGGTTTAAAAGGCACTGCATATCAACAGGACACTCAGTACTGCATCTCCAGCCCCGCTCCTTGTTCGCTGTATTTATCACATACCTCTTCATAGTCGTGCATACCAATAAATCATCTCCTGATCACTTGTTTTATCACCAAACTTCTCAATAATGCGATCCAAGTCATTATTTTATTACTGTAACATCTCAAAAAGCTCTGCAAATGTCTGTGATATTCTTTGAGCGCTGGATGCAGAAGCAGCTATCTTGTTTGTTTATGTCTGTGTTAGGTCTGTGGTGCCGGGGCTATGTGTATTGCTCAGATTCGCCCCCTTTTTTTCGGCTTCTCTCGGCTCCTATCGGTCTCGGCCATTGAATGGTTTTCTCTGCTTTTTCCGGAGAAAAAACGACTAGAGACCTGTGCTTGACGTCTTTTTGATGATGTCGGACAGTGTCCTACATTGGACCGGAAAGGGAAAATTGTAATGTTGGACCTGGCACGACATAGGACTGCAAAGGGTTAAAATGCATCTGCTATATTATAAAAATGCGTCTTTAATCTGAATTTAAAAGCAGCAAGAGATGGTGCCTCCCTTCCAAATCGAGGCAGATCATTCCACACCTGGGGGGCTCTGAAGCTGAACTCTCTGCCACCTGCCTGCTCTCTCTGTGTCTATGGAATGCTTGTAAGAAAATAAATGGGAGTTATTATTTACATTTCCATATGAGAAGAGTTGTCCGCCTGATGTGTAAATGGAGACAACAACACCTGTTTCTTTAAATGTCCCATATGCACGTTTTCAGTGATCCGCTCCATTTCTGATGGCAAAATGAAATCTTAATTAGAACATAAGAACATAAGAAAGTTTACAAACGAGAGGAGGCCATTCAGCCCATCTTGCTTGTTTGGTTGTTAGTAGCTTATCGATCCCAGAATCTCATCAAGCAGCTTCTTGAAGGATCCCAGGGTGGCAGCTTCAACAACATTACTGGGGAGTTGGTTCCAGACCCTCAATTGGCACAGAACGACCACCTTGAAGTAGAAACACACAAGTGACACAAATGACAGGCATGTTTTTTATTTAAACACTTCCGCCTCTGTGTTCTGGGAGGGGAAGTGTCTTCACACAAGGGGTGGTTGATATGATGTCATCGGACACGCTCTGCAGTTCAGGGGCTATGCACGAGTATACAGGGCCAAAGCCAGCCTAGGACTGTGCTCAGGTGTAAGCGGGGGCTCAAATTATGTAATCAAACCTAAGCCAGTTCAGATCTGAGTCATAAGTGTAAGCACACCAATAGGGAACAGATTTTAATACTTTTTTTTTTTTTTTACTTTCAGGACTTGTCCTGGTGAAAACCAAATAACAAAGATGGAGTCTGTTTACATTAAACAGGACGAGTTTCAGGAATTGGTACCTGTTTGCATTAAACAGGAGATGCCTGAACTGGAGCCTGTCCACATTAAAGAGGAAGAGACTGAACTGGAGCCTGTCCACATTAAAGAGGAAGAGACTGAACTGGAGCCTGTCCACATTAAAGAGGAAGAGACTGAACTGGAGCCTGTCCACATTAAAGAGGAAGAGACTGAACTGGAGCCTGTCCACATTAAAGAGGAAGAGACTGAACTGGAGCCTGTCCACATTAAAGAGGAAGAGACTGAACTGGAGCCTGTCCACATTAAAGAGGAAGAGACTGAACTGGAGCCTGTCCACATTAAAGAGGAAGAGACTGAACTGGAGCCTGTCCACATTAAAGAGGAAGAGACTGAACTGGAGCCTGTCCACATTAAAGAAGGGACTGAACTGGAGCCTGTCCACATTAAAGAGGAAGAGACTGAACTGGAGCCTGTCTACATTGAAGAGGAAGAGACTGAACTGCAGGCTGTCTACATTGAAGAGGAGTCTATTGACTTGTTTAAGGATTCAGAAAACATATCCCGACCAAAAATATCACACCAATGTACTGACTGTGGGAAGAGCTTCAGTTGGTTAGGAAACCTAAAAACACACCAGCGAATTCACACTGGAGAGAAGCCGTATCAATGTACTGAATGTGGAATGAGCTTCCGTCGGTTAGGAGACCTAAAAACACACCAACGAATTCACACTGGAGAGAAGCCATATCGATGCACTGAATGTGGAAAGAGCTTTCGTCGGTTAGGAGACCGAAAAAGGCACCAACAAATTCACACTGGAGAGAAGCAGTATCAATGTATTGAATGTGGAAAGAGCTTCTGTCAGTTAGGAGTCCTAAAAAAACACCAGCGAATTCACACTGGAGAGAAGCCATATCACTGTACTGCATGTAGGGTGAGCTTCAGCCGGTTTGAAAACCTAAAAACACACCAGAGAATTCACACTGGAGAGAAGCCGTATCACTGTACTGACTGTGGGAAGAGCTTCAAACAGTCAGACACCCTAAAAAGACACCAGCGAATTCACACTGGAGAGAAGCCATATCACTGTCCTGACTGTGGGAGGAGCTTCGTTCAAACAGGACACCTAAAAAGACACCAGCGAATTCACACTGGAGAGAAGCCATATCACTGTCGTGAATGTTGGCAGAGCTTCAAACAGTCACACACCCTAAAAAAACACCAGCAAATTCACACTGGAGCCAGCCTTCCTCCCTCCCTCCCTTCCAGTCCCTCACCTCTCCACCCTGCTTGTTTGAGTGGAGAGCTGTCTGATTCCTTGCCTCTTTCTCTCACCCTGCAGTAAATGATGGGGATCCTCACGAGTGAGAGCCAGCCTGAATCCAGAGACTCTGAGAAGGGGAGCGTGTCAAACTGAAGGAGACTCGGCTCCACTCCTGCCCCTGAATTGGAAATGAATCTCACTCATCATGCTGTGAGGATTTAGGACAGAGTTGCAGGGTCATTCTACGGTCACATTGGAAGTATATACCAAGCTTGTACACTTGTATGTGTGATAGAAACCCAACACAATAAACAAAGCTGCCAATAACATATGATATTTTTATAATTTGAGCTATATATGGCATTACTGTACCAATGTCAGTGAGAACAATATACTATACAGAAGTGAATTGTTTAAAATAAACTAAAACTAACAATGTCTTCCTGGATGTGGCAGCAATGTGTGCTTCATCTAACTAGAATGGCCTCTAAGCTATTGCACCAGTGCAGACACAAGCTGAAACAACATACTGTTTTTTTTTTTTTAATTTTTTGTTTTATTGGAGTGTTGCAAATTTTGCTCTGGAGCAAAAGCTGTTTTGGTTTTGAATGAATTTCAAAATTATTATTTATTTCTTAGCAGGGCAACTTACAATTGTTACAAGATATCAAATTATTTTTACATACAATTCCCCATTTATACAGTTGGGTTTTTACTGGAGCAATCTAGGTAAAGTACCTTGCTCAAGGGTACAGCAGCAGTGTCCCCCACCTGGGATTGAACCCACGACCCTCCGGTCCAGAGCCCTAACCACTACTCCACACTGGATGAATGAATCTTCTTTGCTGAGTGTTTCAATACTGAGGAACCCCAAGCTTGCTCTATACTGGAGCACTGCTTCAGTGCAATGAGATTGGAATACAATTCCTATAGTTTTCTTTTAATGAGTAGATTGTTGTATGTATAATTATTATGACCGCCCCACAATAGTAGAGCTATATAAATATACTGTAAAACATAAAAGGGTTGCAAGCAAACAATTTTCACAAATTTTGCATTTGTTAAATCTGCAAAACATACATGCTGCAACATTACCATCATTACTACATTCATAGTTTATACAGTTTATGAATAATTGATGTAAACTATCTGCAGAATGAAATTGCCTCAGACTGTTTGACAGTAACAGAGCTGGTGCTTTTGTGGAATCACCATTAGCTGTTTATTCCTTTTGGGGAAAATATGGCTTGTTTGCTTGTATTTTGTATTACTATCCTATCATTATAGTGACACTACAGTACATTCTAACACAAGCTTAGCTATTAAGAAGGGATTTTGTTGAAATTGAGTTTGAGAACCTGTATGTTTTCCAGTATCTCTGTGTATAAAGGGTACATTATTATTTTTCATTATCTCTGTATGTAAAAGGTTTGTCATTGTTTAAACTGTCAATGATTCCTGAGATACAGATCTGCAGTGGAGCTGAACAAAGCCAAGGGAGATATTGAAAAACACAAGCTTGCCAAGGAGGGAGATGCTGCTGCAGGTTTGATCATATTGGCTTCATGAAATGAGAAATGGGATTCTCTCTGTATCATGGAATTCCTTTGCTAGTGTATCATGATGTAAGTCCTGGAGTCTGGGCTCAGTCTTCTCTGCTGCCTGCTTGTTCTCAGTGTGTGAGTTCAGATGCATTTCCAGTGTCCTGAGCTGGGCTTTGCACCCAGAATCTCTTTGCATTGTGCTGCAATTTAGACATTTTCAGTTTATGTATTAAGAAGCTCAGCATGTCTATTATTATTATTTTGTTTGTTTTTTTATTTAGCAGATGCCTTTTATCCAGGGCGACTTACAGAGACTAGGGTGTGTGAACTATGCATCAGCTGCAGAGTCACTTACAACTACGTCTCACCCGAAAGACGGAGCACAAGGAGGTTAAGTGACTTGCTCAGGATCACACAATGAGTCAGTGGCTGATGTAGGATTTGAACCGGGGACCTCCTGGTTACAAGCCCTTTTCTTTAACTACTGGACCACAGCCTCAGCCTATTAGAAGAAGACTACAGCTATGACCAAAAGTTTTGCATTCCACTATAGAATGAACTAATTTTTCTTCATGAATTAAACCTGCTGAATATTGTTACATTAACATTTAATTACTGTACATAGCGCTTTTTAGTTTTCCATATACTTAATAAAAAAACGGATAAATTGAAAACAATGTGACATTTCGAAATCTAACATGAAGTACTGTACTACTATTATGGCATCCGGTAGACTTTTTTTGCGATATCATTTTGAAGTTTAGTTGATTACACAATGTTAAAAAAAAATCTGAATTACTGGTATGTTCATATAGTTTTTTTTTTTTAAATTTTATTTTATTTTTATTGTACCAAAAATTCTAGATGTTAAATTTTTTGTCTGAGCTGTACATATAAATCAGCACGGCCATTAAAATAGAATGTTTAAAGCTTTATATATTGTGTCTCAATTGCATTCTATAAGACAGTGTGAAGTGTAGATCATGCCATTAAAAGAGAACACCTTTACACATTTCACTGTTCAGAAGCCACTAATAAACTTTGCATTGATTTTACACTGAACTGTTGTGAAGTGTTTATTCTCTATTGCTTTGCTGCTCGGCTCCACTATTTGTGCTGCCTGTCTAGGAGAAGAGAAGTCTATTAATCCAAACAGCATGCAGATTTATTTAGACTGGATCAGAAGCAATGGATCCTCAAACAGGGTTGGACGGTACAGGTATGTCATGCATGCGGAAATGGCAAAAACAAACAAAATCCATCATTATTTTAAAACATAAGGTCACAGAAAATTACTCTACATGGGTGTTTCATGTGGACAGCCTTAGGAAACACATTTAGAAGTACACTTGGAGTTTGATTACTATAATATTTATGTTTTATTTTTAATGGAATGAGGGTCACATGATACAGAAAGTAACATGTAATAATAATAATAATCCTTGTTTGTTAACTTTAGTGTGTAGTTGTATTGGAACCCAAGGGCTGAAAAAATTATTACGCCACAGAAATCTAATAGCGGTGTTATTAATGTCCAAGAATGAACTGGATTGGTGGACTGCATTGGAAAAAATAATGGATAACTTCTGCCATCTAGTGGTCACTTTCATTAACTGTGATTCAAATATAAAAATCAGAATCTTTAAAGAAAAAGGCACATTTGTGTATGAACTGGTTTTCTACTCTTCTTGATATGTTTGAAATCATGTTTAAACATACCTTCAGTGAAGTGGATCTTTGTCTCCTTTTTTATTCTGCTGGTATCATTTAAAACACTGAATTAACCAAAGTGCTAAATAGAGACATTCCTTATTTATATAACTTTCCTACTACAATGTTTAATTATTATTTTTTTTGCATATTTCACTTGCTTGTCACATTAACAGGTAACAGGACGTTGCTTGTCTCTCGTCATCTAGTGATGTTTCTGTTTTATTATTATTTATTTATTTATTAGCAGACACCCCTTATCCAGGGCGACTTACAATTGTTACAAGATATCACATTATTTTTACATAGTTACCCATTTATACAGTTGGGTTTTTTACTGGAGCAATCCAGGTAAAGTACCTTGCTCATGGGTACAGCAGCAGTGTCCCCCCCCCCACCACCTGGGATTGAACCCACGACCCTCCAGTCAAGAGTCCAGCCCTAACCAAGAAAAGCTTAATTCTTTAAGTTTATTCTGATTGTGTGCAAATTGATCGAAATCATGAACATTACATTTGCTATGTTTTATAAATTCTAAAGGGCATGTCTCTGAACTGCACACAAACCCTAATGATTCAAATCTACTGCCTGGTTACTGGGATGTCGACACAATCGAAATGGTGCCACTCATTACAAATATGGCAACTAGCATCGGGGTTTTACTTTTACTGGGGGATTTACAAACACAAAATCAATCATTTCTGTGTTTTTGATTTCCCCTGACTTGTCCATCAGATGAGGTGCGGAATAGTTTCCTGTCTGCATATTCCTGCTCCCAGGCACAGACAGCCTGAGTTAAAATGGACAGCAGAGAAGCCTCTTGTTAACTGTCTGCATCACCACCCACTTTATGACACAATCCGAGTGCAAGACAGTTTTAAATGCATGCTCTTAAGAGTGATACACAAAACAGTAATTACACAGGGATTCATAATGCAAGGTTTTTTCCTCATGAGTGAAAAGTCCCATTGAACATAATCTTTATGGTTTCTCTCCTTTGAATTCGCTGGTGTTTTTGAAGGGCTTGTTTAAGACAGAAACTCTTTCCAATGGCAGATCAGTGATACAGTTTCTCGCTGGTGTGAAACAAGGCTGTCTGACCGACTGAAAACTGTTCCCACAGTCAGAGCAGTGATATGGTTTTTCACCTGTGTGAGTTCGCTGGTTGAAAATAAAGTGTCCGGACTGACAAACTTGCCACAGTAAGGACAGTGAAATGGTTTCTCTCCTGGATGAGTTCGCTGGTGTTCTTTCAGGGTTCCTGAGTGACTGAAACTCTTCTCACAGTCAGTGCAGCGATGTGGTTTCTCTCCTGTGTGATTTTGCTGGTGGTTTTGAAGGCCTTGTTTAAAACAGAAACTCTTCCCACAGTTAGAGCAGCCATACGTTTTCTCTCCTGTGTGAGTTCGCTGGTGTGTTTTCATGTGTCCTGCCTGACTGAAACTCTTCCCACAGTCAGACAGTGATATGGTTTTTCTCCTGTGTGAGTTTGCTGGTGTGAAACAAGGTGTCCGGACTGACTATAATGTAGTGCCTTTGCAGCAAATGGACAAAATGCATTAATTCTTAATTATTGCTGTGTATATATATATATATATATATATATATATATTTTTTTTTCATGTTCATAAAAGTTCATGAAGTGATGGGCTACTGGAAATGCCGTGGTGTTAATGCGAATGCTTCTTAAGTGTTCTACAAACCGGTCTGCTAAACGCCTTTTAGTTTCCCCGATGTACAATTTGTAGCATTTCTTGCAGATAATGCAGTAGACTGTTCCTTTAGAGGTACATGTAAAATGGTCATGAATGTTGAGTGAAGATTGAATGCCTCTAATCTCTGTTTCAGAATGAATGTATTTACAGGTATTACATTGTGGTCTATTACATGGATATGTGCCTTTCAAAGGTTCCCCAGAAGGATGAATAGCACTGTGTACCACATATTCTCTTATAGTCTTGTCTCTTCTATATGACATCAAGGGGGTCTTGAAAATAGGCTCTGTAGATGGGTCTTGTTGTAAAATTGTAAAGTTTCTTTGCACAATTGTCTGTATCTTTCTGTTGGTCGGGTGGTAAGTGAGGACCAGAGGGATTCTACCATCTGTGTGTTGTATATTGTTATTATATAAAACATTTTTTCTATTTATATTTGAAATGCAGGGTTTAGCTTTAGTGATGATCTTGTCTGGAAAGCCTCAATTTCCAAAACACACAAATTTCCTCGCTTTTGACGAAGAAATCTTGATCGTCACTGCAAATACATCTGAGTCTTAACAGTTGTGAATAGGGAATCGAGTCACGGCAAGCCTTATACATATATATATATATATATATATATATATATATATATATATATATATATATAATATATATATATATATATATATATATATATATATATATATATATATATATATATATATATATATATGTATACAGTATATATATATATTATTTTTTATGAAATTGCCTTTTTAATATACACATCTCAATTACAATGCATGTATATTTGTCTTACTTTGATCTCTATAAATAAATAAATACACAATAACTAGGGAACAGAAACTCTGTGAACTTACCTCTCAGGAGTAAAACGTTGCAATGAAGAGTTGAATTAAAATTCACTGCTGAAAATTCTGCCAGAGACATTATGACATCACTTTCCTTTATGATGTCACTTTGATGTCAGTGCTGTACATGAACAGCAGGATGTCTGTTTCCATGACGCTGTGCTTATAAACAGATACCTGCGTTTAAAATGTGTGCTCTGGGTAAGGGGAGGGGCCAGTCTTCTTCAATACAACGAGTAATTGTTCATCTGAAATATCTACACTGCAAGGTGGTCCTGTTGCTTTTGCTGGTCTTTCTCTGCTCTGTGTACCAGTGTTGCCCTTCTACCCAGCGTGCAGATCTACTGTGCTGCTTCACTGCTTTCATTTAGTATTAGGTATGAACAAGTTTTTTTTTTGGTGATACTTTTTTAATAATAAAACAATAAAAAAAGAGAGTGACGTTTTACAATCAAAAACATTTCACTTGAGAAATCAGTAGAGAATGGAATGGTGCAGTTAATAACTGCGCCTTGAAAACAGTGTCCAACAGGCACTACAACAGGTGCATCGATCTCCAATAAACACAAATCACTAGCTGCGCACATACCCGCCGCCAGCCAGCCCACCAAAAAACAAACGCAAAGTCAAAACCATGAAAATAAAATAAAAATAACATTGTAACGTATACTGTGTGAGGTCCCTGAAGTGCAGGAACTCGGAGTAGGAGCAGCTGTGTGTCACATCGGTCGAACAGCCTATGGGGGACAGGCATGGACCACAGGAGCTGCTGGTGATTGGCCGTGAAGTGAGACGAGGCGGGACTAACTGGGTGAGACAGGGGGAGTGTTTGTTGTTGGTGTGAAGCAGAGAGAGAAGCGAATAAACAGACAAAGTAGTTCCACCCTGAGATTCCTTTTAAAAATTAATTATTATTAGTTTATTTAGCAGGCGCCTCTATCCAAGGCGACTTACAGAGACTAGGGTGTGTGAACTGTGCATCAGCTGCAGAGTCACTTACAATTACATCTCACCTGAAAGACGGAGCACAAGGAGGTGAAGTGACTTGCTCAGGGTCACACAATGAGTCAGTGGCTGAGGTGGGATTTGAACCGGGGACCTCCTGGTTACAAGCCCTTTTCTTTAACCACTGGACCACACAGCCTCCTATACTTTTAACAGCGTAGGTCGTGGCCCGCAGCGACGTGTTAATTGTTAGTTAGGAATTGGCAGATTATCTTTGATCATTTGTTAGTGTAATAAATATCGAGTTTGGCCCTGAATCGACTGAAGGCTCATTCTTTCAGCGTTAAGGATTTTTGTTACAATATACACACACTGTCAACATCTCGGTCTGTATGCATGAGATGCCACCTCACAGTGAAGCCAACTCTCTTGTCTTAATAAGAATGTGTATGTAACTATGCCTCCGAAACGAAAATAATTTCGTGTTGCAACAAATCTGGAAACTATATTGATCGTTTGAAAAAAGCAGTAACGCAGGCATATCTCTGTCCTGAATATAGGTTGTCAAAAAGCATGTTTTTTTGGTTTGTTCAACAACCATGCACAAATCAAAATTGATTTTAAAAAAAAATATATGAAAAAATACTTGAGGATGTGATTAACTTTTCATGTCAGACTTTTCATGTTGGGTTGATATGGAATAAAAGATCAGTTTGGGATTCTTGTGTGTTGGATTAAGATTTTGTGGCCTTTGTAACGATTCGTGTCAGACTGATTATGAATAAAGGTTTAGCTTCAATTTGGGATTTTTGCTTTTTGTAGTGCGTTTTCATTCTTTAACGAATGAGATAAAGGCAGAACATTGCATACATGAAACGAACAGGTACATGCAATTCTACTTTCATTTACAATAGCATCTTGTTAAGGAGGCTGTGTGGTCCAGTGGTTCAAGAAAAGGGCTTGTAACCAGGAGGTCCCCGGTTCAAATCCCACCTCAGCCACTGACTCATTGTGTGACCCTGAGCAAGTCACTTAACCTCCTTGTGCTCCGTCTTTCGGGTGAGACGTAGTTGTAAGTGACTCTGCAGCTGATGCACAGTTCACACACCCTAGTCTCTGTAAGTCGCCTTGGATAAAGGCGTCTGCTAAATAAACACATATTAATAACTTACTCCAACAGTTTACCGTTCATTTTGATTGTCCTTTCCCTGTAACGTACCCCTCCATATAACGAACAACTGGCTTGTTACAGTGAAGGTGTACTGTACATGTACTCTCACTGACAATGATTTCACGCGAACACCGCCACGTCCTGTTTTTTGTTTTTTTTTCCGGAGCATTTAGGGTACGTGTTTAGCTTGCGTGTTTGCCTAGCGGCGGGTTTGGCTGCGCAAAACTGGCATTGGAGCGCTTTCTTTCTCAGTGTGCGAAGCTAGTGACTTAAAGAAATCAGCCCTTTTGTTTTCTTTCATCCTTTTCAGTAAATTGAAATGATTTCTTAGGTCAAAGTTTCTAAAACATTTAAAAAAAAAAAACAACAACAACATTCTGTAACTGGACTGCTTAATACAAACTTCTCACCCTCTGGCATATATGATCTGATTTCATTATTCGTTCAGTACATTTAGTTTTTTTTAACCTGCTCTGTCACTCCACTGGGTAGTTATTCATATAATTAAAAGCATTTCATTCAAAGAGCTTTAGTTTTCTAACGCCTCTCAGGGTTTTCTTGTGGAATGGGACTCTTTTTTTAATCACAATAAGACACCTCAGGACATCTTTTCAAATCTTTTACGCCAGTGTTTAATTAACTCCTATTTAAAGAGGCAAACCACCTGTTAATTTTATAAAACTAAAACTAGAATGGGGAGTAGTGGTTAGGGCTCTGGACTCTTGACTGGAGGGTCATGGGTTCAATTTAAAAATTAATTTTTGAAATGAATTCAAATGCTTTGCTTTTGGACATCAGATGTGAACAGTATTGAAAAACCATTGTTCAGAAATTACTTCTGTTAAAATACAGTATTTTATTATTATTACAATGTGAATCTGATGCGGACGCAAGCAAGTTCTTTTCCGTTGTTAAATGTACGTACTTTGTATTCTGTTTTTTTTATATAATTGAAGTGTTCTCATTTGAATGCAAGTTGTGCCTTATTGTTTAAAAGCAGTGTGGAGTAGTGGTTAGGGCTCTGGACTCTTGACCGGAGGGTCGTGGGTTCAATCCCAGGTGGGGGACACTGCTGCTGTACCCTTGAGCAAGATACTTTACCTAGATTGCTCCAGTAAAAACCCAACTGTATAAATGGGAATTGTATGTAAAAAAATAATGTAACTGTATGTAAAATAATGTGATATCTTGTAACAAATGTAAGTCGCCCTGGATAAGGGCGTCTGCTAAGAAATAAATAATAATAAATAATAGAACCAAACAGCTAATAGACTGTATTTCAAGCCCTCTTCAGCACTCTCCATGTGTTTAGTTTTGCATTGTGTAACATTAGCATGATGTTTTGTCCTTTTTAAAATCAATAGAAGTTAGTAAAGCCTGGAGGACACGCTTTGATAACGCGGCCCCTCGAGTCTCACAGAGCAGCGCACTCCTTGGCGTGTCTCATTGCCTGATAGGACTCTTCTGCTGCTGTGGAGGCGGGTCTGCATCCTGGTTTAGTTCGCAATAATATAGTTTAAGAGAAACTAAATAAAAGCATGTGGTAGAAACAGCAGAGGTTACCGCCTGGAAGTTTACTCGTAAAAGAATGACCTTTCTGTGACCCTGTGCTGCATGATTTACCAAAAACAAGTTCACACGCACTGAACCTCCAAGACTAGCGAAGAGAAAGCTATGAAACTGCGCCCATGCCTGCGCCATTGTGGATCTGTTTGTGACAACGGAGCTTGAATTAACCTAATATACTTCTGAAAAACATTATCAGGGTATAGCTTTAGTGTTTGAACGTCTCGTACCGAAGCAGAGGACGAGAAATGACAATATCAGTTCACAAAACACGGATTATATATGAGTGGAAATCTCGCTGCTGCCTTCAATCGCAGCTTCCCGGTTGATCATTTTGGTCTATACCAACTCCGGCAGGGGCGCCGGAGGATAAACTGAATTCAAATAGAATGAGCTACAAACAGCTCGTTTACGACGATAACAACATTGAAAGTCTTATTCGTTTTTAATTAAAGGATCCCCGGTATCACAATCCCCTTTGCGATCCATATTAGATGATTGCTAACCCGCACTGAACGGTTTGTATTTTGGGATGGTATATTCCCCGTCCTGTGGGAGGCAGACCCGTTCAGACACTGAGGGAGAGCAGACAGGAGGTAAGCGAGTCTTCATTGAGTTGTAAAATAGGTTTTACAAATACAGAAAGCTGTTGTGTTGTATTACTTTGAAAGGGCCGGGTGTCGTGGGTTTTTATGTGTGTGTTGTATTTCTGATGCGGCGTGGCTGTGGCAGCGCGTTTGTTTTTATTCACCTCTCCCCCCTCCTTCCTCTCTCCTTCCTCCTCTGCCTCCCCCTCCCCCTTGTCTAGGGATTTTTTTTTTTTTTTTTTTTTAATTCTTATTACTGTTTTACATCTCATTAAATGATGTATGTGTGTTTGTGGAGATTAGATAAAGGGGTATTTGGACGAGAACTGGAACCAGCTCCCCAGTATCCTTGTTTAAGCTGACATGCTGGGATCCTTCAAGAAACACATTCTAAGAACAATAAGCTACTAATAACCAAGTGAGTGAGCAAGATGGGCCGAATGGCCTCCTCTCGTTTGTAACCTTTCTTACAAACGATGTATTGTGAGAAGTGTTGAATTTAAATCAAGGGAAGTAATGTTAAAACTTTACAATGCATTAGTAAGACCTCGCCTAGAATATTGTGTTCAGTTCTGGTCACCTCGTTACAAAACGGATATTGCTGCTCTAGAAAGAGTGCAATGAAGAGCGACCAGAATTATCTCGGGTTTAAAAGGCATGTCGTATGCAGACAGGCTAAAAGAATTGAATCTATTCAGTCTTGAACAAAGAAGACTACGCGGCGATCTGATTCAAACATTCAAAATCCTAAAAGGTATAGACAATGTCGACCCAGGGGACTTTTTTGACCTGAAAAAAGAAACAAGGACCAGGGGTCACAAATGGAGATTAAATAAAGGGGCATTCAGAACAGAAAATAGGAGGCACTTTTTTACACAGAGAATTGTGAGGGTCTGGAACCAACTCCCCAGTAATGTTGTTGAAGCTGACACCCTGGGATCCTTCAAGAAGCTGCTTGATGAGATTCTGGGATCAATAAGCTACTAACAACCAAACGAGCAAGATGGGCTGAATGGCCTCCTCTCGTTTGTAACCTTTCTTATGTTCTTATGGTAAGATATCGTTCGCCTCCACTAACAGCAGTAGTTTTAGTGGTTATTTGCATTGTGATCAGCAGGTCACTCGTGATCTCTACATCGTCTCTGTGTTTCACAGTCACAGCCAGCCTCCCGCAGTAACGTCTCAAAGCTGTGCAGAATCTGCGCAGATTTCCGTGGGTGGAGTTGAGTGACGTGACGTCATGCAGCAGCCCTGGAAGAACGCGCATCTGCGTGATTCTGTGCAGATCTGCAGAAATCTGCGCTATAAGAATTGTTTTCTCCAAACAGCTTAAGATATAAATAAATAAGTATAACAACAACAACAATAATAATTCGTCGTAGGTTTAAAAAAAAAAGACATTAGAAGTTTTTAATTTTTTTATTTCAATGTGGACAGTAAGAGTAGGTTACATTTTGTTTGTATTGAAGTTTAGTTATTTGCTGCACACGGGTGCAGCAGACCCAGACTTTGTTTGCAAAATGAACAAGGCACGGAGACATCAACAAGACCGATTCATTTAAAATGTAACACATAAACTAAAAGGCACCAGGGAAATGAATAAATAAATAAGTAAATGATGTTTTTATGTTTGATATATGACAGTATTTTTACAGTATTTTACTGTATTTACCACCCGCTTGTTGTGCCTCTGGTGAATTTGCAGCCAGAACAATGTATTTAGACACAGATTTAAACAGTGCCAGTGTCGCACATTTTTATGCAACGTTGTGTTTGTTTCAGCACAGTAAATCAAGTGTATTGACGGCCTCGTTTGAAACCTGGAGGTATTATCGGGAGTTTGCCTGCACCTCAGAAAAGTAATTAGGCCTCATATATTGCAATGTTTGTATAAATATTTAAAAGTTTGAAAAAGTTTCAGGAACATTGTATCACACATCATGTTTTGTAAACACATCTAAATTTAAGGTTTGAGGGACAAAATGTCTCCTTGCTGATCGGGCTGTTTTAAGAGAATGTATTATAAAACACTAAACATGCCTGTTTAACGAAAAGAGAACTATCCTAACTTTCATCTGTCATTCTTGAGATTAGACAGATAGAATCCTCTGGTATTATAAACGTATTACAAGAAACTCCATGTCCCTTCAATAGTAAAGCCAGCCCTGCTACTAAAGCCAGATTTTGTCGGTCCCTTGATTGGCCTTAGTAGCACTATATTTAAATAAATGCATTTATTTTTCAGCTGCTACTAAGCAGAATCCCGTGTGCTGCCATGGACATTGTGGAGATGGAGTCTGTCCAGATTAAAGAGGAGTTCTTTGAACCTGAACTTGTCCCCTTTAGAGTGGAGATCGCTGGGCTGGCTTCCTTCCCCATTAAACAGGAGCTCTATGAGATGCAATGTGACAGCAGTCAGCCACAGGTCTCTGAGATTAAAGCTGAGCACAATGAATTGGAGATCCCCCAGACAGAAGAACCCCTTCCTGTGAAACAAGAAGAGGTTCTGGAAAGTGTCCATATTAAACAGGAGCCCCCTGAAGTAGAGTTTGACCGCATGGAACCAGGGAAGGAAGAATCCGAGGACTTCAAACCAAACGTCCTTGAGCTGGAGCCTGTATGCCTGCGGGAGTGTAGCATGGTGCTGGAGAGAATCTGCATGAGAGAGCAAGGCGCTGGAGAGGAAGACGGGTGGTCCCATTCAGAATGCAGTCTAGCAGGTGAGTGACTCCCAGTAGCTGTGACATGGTCATTCTAGATTGCATGATATCCACAGTGTGGTTGAGAGGGAGGGAGGGAGCATGTAGGTTACATCAGGGGTTCCCAAACTTGTTTACCTGAGGCCCTCCTGTTCAGCTGCATTAGGCACTGCGGCCACTATCAGCACTCCTTGGGAAAATGTCAAATAAAAAAACATTTTATATGTTTAAACCTGTAGCATTATAAATAAACCTAATCTAAACTGTCCTTTATTCATTTGAATAAATAATGTGAAAGATTGAAATCACATAGAATAGCCTATGCACTGAGTGAAAAAAATATATATATATTTATTTATTTTATTTTTTATTTTTTTTAAACACTTTAATTTTAGTATATAAAATAAATTTAAATGAGGGATCTTTGTATAATTGAACATTTTAGAAATGCAGTTATTTTTCTAGGTCCTCACACAAGAAAGAAGAGCATGTCTCTTATTATTCGCATTCATAAATACCTGAACAGGAATCACTTTGAGTAAAACCAGCACAACGCGCACAGAAACATGACTCTTAATTTCAGAGCACTGTGTAACTGAAACGCCCAGCCCTTACCTCTCACGCTGAACTGTAACGCACAATACAGACGAATGCGCTCAACAGAGAGGGACACGAGAGCCGCGCAGAAGTTACTTTTTTCGCCTCTATTCTGTACAACGAAATACAACTTGCAACACCCCCAAAAAAAAATTTAAAAAGTGGAGCGCAGCTGAACCACTTAACCAAAAGAAAACTTATGAAAATAAATCCATCTGCAGCGAAATGTGAATCAGTCAAAAAACGTTTTTTTTTTTTCACAAAAAAATATTCTAGTGTTATTTTAAGACAAGTGTGAACGAGCCAGTAATTAATAAAATAGCAGCTTATCCAAACATTTTAATAAATCAGTTACCGGTATGTAACAAGATGTATGAGTTTGATTAATAACTTGATTTAGTTAATATTGAAACACACATCAGAGTACTCAATGTTTTAAATGTTAGCAGCTAATTAGTCACAAAAGCGTATTCATCATAGGCATCAATTGAATTTTTAAATGAATGTTATCAAGTACAAAAGTTAGTATGAAAACGTTTCTACAAAAGAACAAACCCATTCCAGCTCCTCAAAGCTGAGCCCGCGGTTCAAACGCATTCAAACTCCTGCAGCTGCCTGTTGTGTTCTTTATACTTTGCAAAACGTCTTCTTTGGGAGCGGAGTCGACATATTGATTCATATTAGATTATGTGCAGAATCTGTCCAGTTCATAGAAGATCATTGGCTAATGGTCAGATTCTGCACAGAATCTGCATCTGCCAGCAGAGCGATCACATGACCTTAACACCGCCCTACTGTCAGAGCTCTCGCTCCTCATCCCGCCTACAGGAAGGCAATCTGTGACCTCTGATTTGTGAATTTCTGCTTTGATTGACAGTCCGCCAATACTGCCTTGCTACAATTTATTTTTCTACAGTTACAGCTGCTGTCGGTGCCTGCTTTTCGCTATTAATAGAAAAAAATACACACAATGTCATCGCTCCCACGACCCACCCGGGACTGTGTCGCGGCCCACGTTTGGGTTACATTACTAGCTATTTGTTTTTCCTGTACCACTCCAGCCAGTTCAGGATAGGACTCACTACTGGTGAGCTTAAGATATAGATTTAAGCCTCTTTCACACTGGCACTCCTACATGATTATACCAAGGGGGAGAAGAACTGAAGTACTGTATATAACATTAGAAATGTTCAAAGTCAAAATAGAGGGATATTATTGTACATGTGTAACATAATTAGGGGTGCTTAATTCAGTTTCATTTATTAAGAGTTTAGACTTTTACACATATATAGTTTAAACGTTGAAGTAAAAACATTGAGAGTGCTATATCTTTTTAAATAGCTTTCTGTAAATGATCGCATAGCCTATGTCTATAAATAGGTCTTCTGATTATTTTTTTTTTACCTCTGCTTTTCTACTTTGCTTAAATGCAATTGATCCTGTTAAGCAGAGGTGCAATCGGCACCCTCATTTCATATTCGATTATCGTATAGACATTTATCAATGATTATCGCTGCATTGATGTTTTATTTTTCAAAATAAACAAACGTTAGTTGTTTTTTTAACAGAAACTCTAATAGCTAAAAACAGTGTTGTGCATATTATTATTATTATTATTATTATTCATTTATTTCTTAACAGATGCCCTTATCCAGGGCGACTTACAATTGTTACAAGATATCACATTAATTTTACATACAATTCCCCATTTATACAGTTGGGTTTTTACTGGAGCAATCTAGGTAAAGTACCTTGCTCAAGGGTACAGCAGCAGTGTCCCCCACCTGGGATTGAACCCACGACCCTCCGGTCAAGAGTCCAGAGCCCTAACCACTACTCCACACTGCTTTTAAACAATAAGGCACGACTTGCATTCAAATGAGAAAACTTCAATTACATAAAAAAAACAGATAATACAAAGTACTTACATTTAACAACGGAAAAGAACATGCTTGCGTCCGCATCAGATTCACATTATAATAATAATAAAATACTGTATTTTAACAGAAGTAATTTCTGAACTATGGTTTTTCATTACTGTTCACATTTGATGTCCAAAAGCAAAGCATTTGAATTCATTTCAAAAATTTAAATCAAGAAAACGTGACTACAGTAGGCCTGCTTCTGATTTGTCTTCTCCAAGACGAATGAAAAGGCTTGACGTGTGTATCCTAGCAACACTCAAGGTTTTAATGCAAACTGGCAAGACTTAAAACAGTACGAATTCAATGCATCGATTCACCAATATGCTATCGAAGCCCGGTAAAATTTAAGGACAGATGATCAGTAATTGATGCATTGATTATTTGTTGCACCCCTAATATATCTAATATATATGCAATTGATCCCGTTAATCTCAATCACAGCTGAGGAACGCGCTGATATTCTGTGAAACAACTGAATGGGCTTTTAAATCGGAAGTCTTACTTTTTCATTTAAATGCAGAAGCGACTTCTCTTTATGTAAATACAGTCACGCATAACGATTGTAATAGTGTGTCCAGCATAAAATACTTTATTGCAGAGTTGTAATGTTGTTTGCCTGGGCCCCACCTCCTCCACACTAGATCCAGCACCAATAGTTATATTTTCATATATTTTAACATTGCTCTTGTACTGCTGCTGTAACTAAGCTCTGCAGAGAACAGTCTACATTTTTATGAGAGTATTTGAAACTTTTATTCTTGGTATATTCGAATATCTTGTTATTCAAATTCCCACCCCTAACTAAAAACATAAGTGCTCTGGTTTTTCTGTTCCGTACCACATCATGGATCGCTATCGCTGTGTTACCTGGACGATGTTGGCAATAATCCTGACACTATCAGCGCTAGAGTGGGCATTTTGAAAAGAGCTTTGAAACATACTTTAAAGTTATGTGTAAAAGTTGTCATGATGTTAGCATTGAAAGAAATAACAGGTATGTTATTTAAACAGTAGCAGCACATGGGGATGTGGAACGCTGTATTTTTGGAATGTGATGCATCCGTGGAGACCCCATGCGATTTCAGGTCACAGACGCATGGGAAAAGGCTGTACGACTTTCCAAAAAGACGCATGTCTCAAGAGTGTGTGTGTGGCGTATTTCCGACCTGTCACACAGGGTCAGAGACTGTCGACTCCGACCACAAATTATGTCAGAGTCTGAATTATGAACCAATCTTAACCCTACAAGCAGTCCCTCTAACTTTCTTTCCTGTTCATATTTTCCAGGTTCCAGTCCAGCAGCTAAAGCGACGGTGGGCGGTGGAGAATATCCTGACTGTGGGAATGGTTTCACGCAGTTAGGGCATTTAAGCAAAACCCAGCAAACTCACACAGGAGAGAAACCGTATCGTTGCTCTGACTGTGGGAAGAGTTTCAGTCAGTTTGGAAGCCTAAAAGAACACCAGCGAATTCACACAGGAGAGAAACCGTATCACTGCTCTGACTGTGGGAAGAGTTTCAGTCGGTCAGACAGCCTTGTTTTACACCAGCGAACTCACACAGGAGAGAAACCGTATCACTGTTCTGATTGTGGGAAGAGTTTCAGTCAGTTTGGAAGCCTAAAAGAACACCAGCGAATTCACACAGGAGAGAAACCGTATCACTGCACTGACTGTGGGAAGAGTTTCAGTCGGTCAGACAGCCTTGTTTTACACCAACGAACTCACACAGGAGAGAAACCGTATCACTGTTCTGACTGTGGGAAGAGTTTCAGTCGGTTATACGGCCTTGTTTCACACCAGCGAACTCACACAGGAGAGAAACCGTATCGCTGCTCTGACTGTGGGAATAGTTTCAGACAGTTAGGAAGCTTAAAAGAACACCAGCGAATTCACACAGGAGAGAAACCGTTTCACTGCTCTGACTGTGGGAAGAGTTTCAGTCAGTTAGGAAGCCTAAAAGGACACCAGCGAACTCACACAGGAGAGAAACCGTATCACTGCTCTGACTGTGGGAAGAGTTTCAGTCATTCAGGAACCCTGAAAGAACACCAGCGAACTCACACAGGAGAGAAACCGTATCGCTGCTGTTACTGTGGGAAGAGTTTCAGTTACTCAGGAACCCTGAAAACACACCAGCGAACTCACGCAGGAGAGAAACTGTATCACTGCTCTGACTGTGGGAAGAGTTTCAGTCTTAAACGAGCCCTTCAAAAACACCAGCGAATTCACAGAGGAGATAAACCGTAAAGACTGTTCAATGTGACTTCTCACTCAAACCTTGCATTATGAATCCCTGTGTAATTACTGTTTTTGTGTATCACTCTTAAGAGCGTGCATTTTAAATTGTAAAAATGCAAATCAACTCTCTTGCACTCTGTCAAAGTGGGCGGTGATGCAGACACAAGAGGCTTCTCTGCGGTCAGTTGAACTCCGGCTGTCAATGCAGTCAGTGCCTGGGAGCTGGAGTATGCAGAAAGGAAACTATTCCGCACCTCATCTGATGGACGAGTCAGGAGTAATCCAATAACTGAGTGTGGGAAATCAGGATTTAGCATTTGAACTTCATTAACTTGAAAATAAATAAATTGATGGGAATGAGTACCCGGACCCCTGATGTAGCATCCCAGAGACGAGACTGCAGCGTCCTTACTGGGGAAACCGCCTGGAGGATTTGTCTTGTAAAGACATCACGATTCAAAAACGAATATTATGGCTGTATTATGACAAGAATGACTGAATATTGCGTGACGTGTAGCTTTGCAATGTGCATTGTCCATGCTTGTATTTGTGCTGTTTTTGTAAAGTGCACCGAGCAATAGCAGTGTAGCAGGCATGTGTACAGGTGTTGGGTACAGAAAGTCATAGTGGTTTCATCCCTGGCTCGCTCTTGCTCTTTTGCAGTATCTTGCACTCGGTGACAAATTCCAAATGAAAATGTAACTCAGCTTGGACTATTCATGGATGAAGCTTTCATTATCTGAATATCTGTCACAACCCGTGTTTTAAATAAAAAAAATTCTCTGATGCCAAATCGGTCTGTCTTATATTGTGCAGTTACCCAGCCTCCTGTTTCACATGACGAAAATGCAGCCAAAACAAAGCGAACAAGACAAGCTACTGTAACAGTTAATCATTAGACAGTTTTAGATACTGTGATGGATTTTTATCTTTGATCTTTTAGTTGCTATTAGGGCCTTACACTATATTCTGTAATTTTGAATACTGATTTTGGATACTGTTTTAATTCTGTTTTTTTTTTTTTGTTTTTTTAATCGTTTGGTTTTGCTAAATTGCATTGCCTTTTATTTTTTACACAGTTCTGAGCATGGATAACATTTAGATTTAAAAAATTGGTGAACAATTGACACATAAGACTTTAACTGAACAGATAATATTGTGTGCATTTTAAAACAACTACAAATGTCTGAACCGTTTAAACATTGATTGAATGTATCTACAAGTTTTGAAGTAACTCTACTTCAATTACACCTTGGTAGCGTCAGGAGAAAAAAAACACACAACAAGCCTTAAGCAAGTTTAACATACTTCAGGAGTGTTACTAAAATATTTATTCCAAACACATTACAGTACTGTGGAATGTAAGCTATATAAACTAGACACGAGTTTATAAAAAAAGGTTTTATCCAGTGACGGCTGCAGCATCACGCATTGCATCTGAAAATAATAATAATAATAATAATTATTACAAATAAATTGATTTTACCACAAAACCCAGATAAACTCTAAATCATCAATTATTGAATTGTTCCTACAAAACGGTAGTCAGTCCGTGTGCAGTGAAGTCCATGTGCAGTGAAGTCAGTTGGAGACTGAACAGCAGTAATCCAGAAGACAACCGTACTGTGTCCATTTTAGGACATCCTCAGTCGTCACCCCTCCTCGAGTCAGTCCTCACCCCTCCTCGAGTCAATCCTCACCCCTCCTCGAGTCAGTCGTCACCCCTCCTCGAGTCAATCCTCACCCCTCCTCTAGTCAATCCTCATCCCTCCTCAAGTCAGACGTCACCCCTCCTCGAGTCAGTCGTCAGGCATCAGTCCTCCTCGAGTTCTTTTTTTCAGGGAGACTGAGGGGTTGGACGGAGTCGTCTGAATCACCCAATCAAGCAAGACTAAAAAAAAACTTTCAGTGCTTCCGTTGGATGAAACAGATGTCAGTGTAGCTGCTGATTGGTGAATGCGTTTTTACCTTTCTTCAGCATTTAATATGTATACTGTAAGCATTTAAAAAAAACACTTTAATAGTTATGCTGTGCAATTTCATTATTTGAATTTATCTGGTATAAAATCACAGGTTATACCCTACCTACCTGTTTATGAAAGGCAAAAGAGACCCGTGCAGTTACTATTTATTACCTCGGGAGGCGGGACCAAGGACGTCACTCCACGGAGGGGCCTATCAGCAGCTTTGATATAAAATGCTCAGCAAATACCTGACAAGCAGGCATATCCCAAAAGTATTGTTTTGGTGGTCATCTTCGAATTGAAAGGGAACAGACTTGCGACTTGAAACAAGATTTTGTGTAGTAAATATTGTTTTTCTTTTTGAACTTTAAAAGGGAAGCTCCTCGTGTTAAAAGGTGAACTGGTTTAAGTGAAGTATATTTTTTGTGAACACGAAGAAAGGTATAAACTATACTGCCTTGAACTGCTTTTTGAAACGGGACTGTGTAAGATTGTGCATTCTGACATACTTTGTTGAAGAGAATACATTTTCTGCAAATTATTTTTTGAATTCATTTTTTCCTTACAACAGAACGGTGCTATTGATTTTTTTTTTTTTTTAAACAAACTGCTACTGAACCTTCTCTTCTAAAACAGACCTTGCCAGCAAACGTTTATTTTTTTAAAGACAGATTGTGACATTGGAGTGGACTGAGCTAAAGAGAATTTTTGTATGGATTTTTTTATAAAAAAAAAAAGAGAAGAGGGGTTAAAAGACTGAAACAGTAAAGGAAAGAAATACTGTGTTAATTGTACTAGAAAAACTGTTTACACTGCTATTGATTTTTTGTGCAGTGAAGGTGCTGATTGTGTATAGGTTTAACTGTGAAATGTTAAAGATTTGAGTGTTGAGATTTATCATTCTTAACTGAGGGGTTTATAAGCTGACAGTATCGTGTAGTTTGGGGTATAACTCTGATTACTGAGATTTGGTTAATTGGGTAGCTGTCACCTGACAGAAGGGGACCAAACTTAGAATTCAAGCAAGACTTGCAGATTTCTCTAGTTTTTCTCCCCAAGTGAAAACAATTGCTGTTTGTGGGGAAAAAAAAACAATAACAATTGTTTACAACTGTTGAGTTTTGAAGCTAAGGTTTCTGTAAACTGCTGTTTAGGGGATATCTTTAAACAAAAAGTGATTTCCTATTATCACTGATGTGAGGGTTGTAACCAGGCCCTGTGATAGACAACCCCACGTTGCATCGGTATTAACATTGTTAGAATTCATTTTTATGTCTTGAATGATATTTTGCATTAGCTCCTATTCTATCTTTAAATAAATTTGAGTCAGATGGTAATTGTCTCTTGGGAATAACCCTACACACCCACACCTACTGTAAACACCAGATGCCATAACCCTTAGATTGGCTAAACAAAGGAAATGAATTGTGAAACTTAAAGAGATGTACTCTGCAGCATAAAATACTTTACTGAGAATTAATTACAACAAATCTGAAATAAATGCCAAAAAAAAACATGTGACAATTGTAAAGCACAGAGAGGTGTGGTAAAGCATAGGGAAGCATTGTAAAGCAGAGAGGTGTGGTAAAGCATAGGGAAGCATTGTAAAGCACAGAGAGGTCTGGTAAAGCATAGGGAAGCATTGTAAAGCACAGAGAGGTCTGGTAAAGCATAGGGAAGCATTGTAAAGCACAGAGAGGTCTGGTAAAGCATAGGGAAGCATTGTAAAGCACAGAGAGGTCTGGTAAAGCATAGGGAAGCATTGTAAAGCACAGAGAGGTCTGGTAAAGCATAGGGAAGCATTGTAAAGCACAGAGAGGTCTGGTAAAGCATAGGGAAGCATTGTAAAGCACAGAGAGGTCTGGTAAAGCATAGGGAAGCATTGTAAAGCACAGAGAGGTCTGGTAAAGCAGAGGGAAGCATTGTAAAGCACAGAGAGGTCTGGTAAAGCATAGGGAAGCATTGTAAAGCACAGAGAGGTCTGGTAAAGCAGAGGGAAGCATTGTAAAGCACAGAGAGGTGTGGTAAAGCATAGGGAAGCATTGTAAAGCACAGAGAGGTGTGGTAAAGCATAGGGAAGCATTGTAAAGCACAGAGAGGTGTGGTAAAGCATAGGGAAGCATTGTAAAGCACAGAGAGGTCTGGTAAAGCATAGGGAAGCATTGTAAAGCACAGAGAGGTCTGGTAAAGCATAGGGAAGCATTGTAAAGCACAGAGAGGTGTGGTAAAGCATAGGGAAGCATTGTAAAGCACAGAGAGGTGTGGTAAAGCATAGGGAAGCATTGTAAAGCACAGAGAGGTCTGGTAAAGCATAGGGAAGCATTGTAAAGCACAGAGATGTATGGTAAAGCATAGGGAAGCATTGTAAAGCACTGAGAGTTATGGTAAAGCATAGGGAAGCATTGTAAAGCACAGAGAGGTGTGGTAAAGCATAGGGAAGCATTGTAAAGCACAGAGAGGTCTGGTAAAGCATAGGGAAGCATTGTAAAGCACAGAGAGGTCTGGTAAAGCATAGGGAAGCATTGTAAAGCACAGAGAGGTCTGGTAAAGCATAGGGAAGCATTGTAAAGCACAGAGAGGTGTGGTAAAGCATAGGGAAGCATTGTAAAGCACAGAGAGGTGTGGTAAAGCATAGGGAAGCATTGTAAAGCACAGAGAGGTATGGTAAAGCATAGGGAAGCATTGTAAAGCACAGAGGTGTGGTAAAGCATAGGGAATCATTGTAAAGCAGAGATGTCTGGTAAAGCAGAGGGAAGCATTGTAAAGCACAGAGAGGTCTTGTAAAGCACAGGGAAGCATTGTAAAGCACAGAGAGGTCTGGTAAAGCATAGGGAAGCATTGTAAAGCACAGAGAGGTCTGGTAAAGCATATGGAATCATTGTAAACCACAGAGAGGTGTGGTAAAGCAGAGGGAGGTGTGGTAAAACATAGGGAAGCATTGTAAACCACAGAGAGGTGTGGTAAAGCATATGGAAGCATTGTAAAGCACAGATAGGTACAGTAAAGCATAGGGAAGCATTGTAAAGCACAGAGAGGTGTGGTAAAGCATATGGAAGCATTGTAAAGCACAGATAGGTACAGTAAAGCATAGGGAAGCATTGTAAAGCACAGAGAGGTCTGGTAAAGCATATGGAAGCATTGTAAAGCACAGATAGGTACAGTAAAGCATATGGAAGCATTGTAAAGCACAGATAGGTGTGGTAAAGCATAGGGAAGCATTGTAAAGCACAGAGAGGTCTGGTAAAGCATAGGGAAGCATTGTAAAGCACAGAGAGTTATAGTAAAGCATAGGGAAGCACAGAGAGTTACAGTAAAGCATATTTAAAAACATGGTAAACCTTGCTGAACTACAGTATGGTAAATGCTACAATTTATTTTTCTACAGTTACAGCTGCTGTCGGTGCCTGCTTTTCGCTATTAATAGAAAAAAATACACACAATGTCATCGCTCCCACGACCCACCCGGGACTGTGTCGCGGCCCACGTTTGGGTTACATTACTAGCTATTTGTTTTTCCTGTACCACTCCAGCCAGTTCAGGATAGGACTCACTACTGGTGAGCTTAAGATATAGATTTAAGCCTCTTTCACACTGGCACTCCTACATGATTATACCAAGGGGGAGAAGAACTGAAGTACTGTATATAACATTAGAAATGTTCAAAGTCAAAATAGAGGGATATTATTGTACATGTGTAACATAATTAGGGGTGCTTAATTCAGTTTCATTTATTAAGAGTTTAGACTTTTACACATATATAGTTTAAACGTTGAAGTAAAAACATTGAGAGTGCTATATCTTTTTAAATAGCTTTCTGTAAATGATCGCATAGCCTATGTCTATAAATAGGTCTTCTGATTATTTTTTTTACCTCTGCTTTTCTACTTTGCTTAAATGCAATTGATCCTGTTAAGCAGAGGTGCAATCGGCACCCTCATTTCATATTCGATTATCGTATAGACATTTATCAATGATTATCGCTGCATTGATGTTTTATTTTTCAAAATAAACAAACGTTAGTTGTTTTTTTTTAACAGAAACTCTAATAGCTAAAAACAGTGTTGTGCATATTATTATTATTATTATTATTATTCATTTATTTCTTAACAGATGCCCTTATCCAGGGCGACTTACAATTGTTACAAGATATCACATTAATTTTACATACAATTCCCCATTTATACAGTTGGGTTTTTACTGGAGCAATCTAGGTAAAGTACCTTGCTCAAGGGTACAGCAGCAGTGTCCCCACCTGGGATTGAACCCACGACCCTCCGGTCAAGAGTCCAGAGCCCTAACCACTACTCCACACTGCTTTTAAACAATAAGGCACGACTTGCATTCAAATGAGAAAACTTCAATTACATAAAAAAAACAGATAATACAAAGTACTTACATTTAACAACGGAAAAGAACATGCTTGCGTCCGCATCAGATTCACATTATAATAATAATAAAATACTGTATTTTAACAGAAGTAATTTCTGAACTATGGTTTTTCATTACTGTTCACATTTGATGTCCAAAAGCAAAGCATTTGAATTCATTTCAAAAATTTAAATCAAGAAAACGTGACTACAGTAGGCCTGCTTCTGATTTGTCTTCTCCAAGACGAATGAAAAGGCTTGACGTGTGTATCCTAGCAACACTCAAGGTTTTAATGCAAACTGGCAAGACTTAAAACAGTACGAATTCAATGCATCGATTCACCAATATGCTATCGAAGCTCGGTAAAATTTAAGGACAGATGATCAGTAATTGATGCATTGATTATTTGTTGCACCCCTAATATATCTAATATATATGCAATTGATCCCGTTAATCTCAATCACAGCTGAGGAACGCGCTGATTTTCTGTGAAACAACTGAATGGGCTTTTAAATCGGAAGTCTTACTTTTTCATTTAAATGCAGAAGCGACTTCTCTTTATGTAAATACAGTCACGCATAACGATTGTAATAGTGTGTCCAGCATAAAATACTTTATTGCAGAGTTGTAATGTTGTTTGCCTGGGCCCCACCTCCTCCACACTAGATCCAGCACCAATAGTTATATTTTCATATATTTTAACATTGCTCTTGTACTGCTGCTGTAACTAAGCTCTGCAGAGAACAGTCTACATTTTTATGAGAGTATTTGAAACTTTTATTCTTGGTATATTCGAATATCTTGTTATTCGAAATTCCCACCCCTAACTAAAAAACATAAGTGCTCTGGTTTTTCTGTTCCGTACCACATCATGGATCGCTATCGCTGTGTTACCTGACGATGTTGGCAATAATCCTGACACTATCAGCGCGCTAGAGTGGGCATTTTGAAAAGAGCTTTGAAACATACTTTAAAGTTATGTGTAAAAAGTTGTCATGATGTTAGCATTGAAAGAAATAACAGGTATGTTATTTAAACAGTAGCAGCACATGGGGATGTGGAACGCTGTATTTTTTGGAATGTGATGCATCCGGTGGAGACCCCATGCGATTTCAGGTCACAGACGCATGGGAAAAGGCTGTACGACTTTCCAAAAAAGACGCATGTCTCAAGAGTGTGTGTGTGACGTATTTCCGACCTGTCACACAGGGTCAGAGACTGTCGACTCCGACCACAAATTATGTCAGAGTCTGAATTATGAACCAATCTTAACCCTACAAGCAGTCCCTCTAACTTTCTTTCCTGTTCATATTTTCCAGGTTCCAGTCCAGCAGCTAAAGCGACGGTGGGCGGTGGAGAATATCCTGACTGTGGGAATGGTTTCACGCAGTTAGGGCATTTAAGCAAAACCCAGCAAACTCACACAGGAGAGAAACCGTATCGTTGCTCTGACTGTGGGAAGAGTTTCAGTCAGTTTGGAAGCCTAAAAGAACACCAGCGAATTCACACAGGAGAGAAACCGTATCACTGCTCTGACTGTGGAAAGAGTTTCAGTCGGTCAGACAGCCTTGTTTTACACCAGCGAACTCACACAGGAGAGAAACCGTATCACTGTTCTGATTGTGGGAAGAGTTTCAGTCAGTTTGGAAGCTTAAAAGAACACCAGCGAATTCACACAGGAGAGAAACCGTATCACTGCTCTGACTGTGGGAAGAGTTTCAGTCGGTCAGACAGCCTTGTTTTACACCAGCGAACTCACACAGGAGAGAAACCGTATCACTGTTCTGACTGTGGGAAGAGTTTCAGTCGGTTATACGGCCTTGTTTCACACCAGCGAACTCACACAGGAGAGAAACCGTATCGCTGCTCTGACTGTGGGAATAGTTTCAGACAGTTAGGAACCCTGAAAGAACACCAGCGAATTCACACAGGAGAGAAACCGTTTCACTGCTCTGACTGTGGGAAGAGTTTCAGTCAGTTAGGAAGCCTAAAAGGACACCAGCGAACTCACACAGGAGAGAAACCGTATCACTGCTCTGACTGTGGGAAGAGTTTCAGTCATTCAGGAACCCTGAAAGAACACCAGCGAACTCACACAGGAGAGAAACCGTATCGCTGCTGTTACTGTGGGAAGAGTTTCAGTTACTCAGGAACCCTGAAAACACACCAGCGAACTCACGAGGAGAGAAACTGTATCACTGCTCTGACTGTGGGAAGAGTTTCAGTCTTAAACGAGCCCTTCAAAAACACCAGCGAATTCACAGAGGAGATAAACCGTAAAGACTGTTCAATGTGACTTCTCACTCAAACCTTGCATTATGAATCCCTGTGTAATTACTGTTTTTGTGTATCACTCTTAAGAGCGTGCATTTTAAATTGTAAAATGCAAATCAACTCTCTTGCACTCTGTCAAAGTGGGCGGTGATGCAGACACAAGAGGCTTCTCTGCGGTCAGTTGAACTCCGGCTGTCAATGCAGTCAGTGCCTGGGAGCTGGAGTATGCAGAAAGGAAACTATTCCGCACCTCATCTGATGGACGAGTCAGGAGTAATCCAATAACTGAGTGTGGGAAATCAGGATTTAGCATTTGAACTTCATTAACTTGAAAATAAATAAATTGATGGGAATGAGTACCCGGACCCCTGATGTAGCATCCCAGAGACGAGACTGCAGCGTCCTTACTGGGGAAACCGCCTGGAGGATTTGTCTTGTAAAGACATCACGATTCAAAAACGAATATTATGGCTGTATTATGACAAGAATGACTGAATATTGCGTGACGTGTAGCTTTGCAATGTGCATTGTCCATGCTTGTATTTGTGCTGTTTTGTAAAGTGCACCGAGCAATAGCAGTGTAGCAGGCATGTGTACAGGTGTTGGGTACAGAAAGTCATAGTGGTTTCATCCCTGGCTCGCTCTTGCTCTTTTGCAGTATCTTGCACTCGGTGACAAATTCCAAATGAAAATGTAACTCGGCTAGGACTATTCACGGATGAAGCTTTCATTATCTGAATATCTGTCACAACCCGTGTTTTAAATTAAAAAAAAATTCTCTGATGCCAAATCGGTCTGTCTTATATTGTGCAGTTACCCAGCCTCCTGTTTCACATGACGAAAGTGCAGCCAAAACAAAGCGAACAAGACAAGCTACTGTAACAGTTAATCATTAGACAGTTTTAGATACTGTGATGGATTTTTTTATCTTTGATCTTTTAGTTGCTATTAGGGCCTTACACTATATTCTGTAATTTTGAATACTGATTTTGGATACTGTTTTAATTCTGTTTTGTTTTTTTTGTTTTTTTAATCGTTTGGTTTTGCTAAATTGCATTGCCTTTTATTTTTTACACAGTTCTGAGCATGGATAACATTTAGATTTAAAAAATTGGTGAACAATTGAAACAAGATAAGACTTTAACTGAACAGATGATATTGTGTGCATTTTAAAACAACAGCTACAAATGTCTGAACCGTTTAAGCATTGATTGAATGTATCTACAAGTTTTGAAGTAACTCTACTTCAATTACACCTTGGTAGCGTCAGGAGAAAAAAAACACACAACAAGCCTTAAGCAAGTTTAACATACTTCAGGAGTGTTACTAAAATATTTATTCCAAACACATTACAGTACTGTGGAATGTAAGCTATATAAACTAGACACGAGTTTATAAAAAAAGGTTTTATCCAGTGACGGCTGCAGCATCACGCATTGCATCTGAAAATAATAATAATAATAATAATTATTACAAATAAATTGATTTTACCACAAAAACCCAGATAAACTCTAAATCATCAATTATTGAATTGTTCCTACAAAACGGTAGTCAGTCCGTGTGCAGTGAAGTCCATGTGCAGTGAAGTCAGTTGGAGACTGAACAGCAGTAATCCAGAAGACAACCGTACTGTGTCCATTTTAGGACATCCTCAGTCGTCACCCCTCCTCGAGTCAGTCCTCACCCCTCCTCGAGTCAGTCCTCACCCCTCCTCGAGTCAGTCGTCACCCCTCCTCGAGTCAGTCATCACCCCTCGAGTCAGTCCTCACCCCTCCTCGAGTCAGTCGTCACCCCTCCTCTAGTCAATCCTCACCCCTCCTCGAGTCAGTCGTCACCCCTCCTCGAGTCAATCCTCACCCCTCGAGTCAGTCCTCATCCCTCCTCGAGTCAGTCCTCACCCCTCCTCGACTCAATCAGGCATCAGTCCTCCTCGAGTTCTTTTTTTCAGGGAGACTGAGGGGTTGGACGGAGTCGTCTGAATCACCCAATCAAGCAAGACTAAAAAAAACTTTCAGTGCTTCCGTTGGATGAAACAGATGTCAGTGTAGCTGCTGATTGGTGAATGCGTTTTTACCTTTCTTCAGCATTTAATATGTATACTGTAAGCATTTTAAAAAAACACTTTAATAGTTATGATGTGCAATTTCATTATTTGAATTTATCTGGTATAAAATCACAGGTTTATACCCTACCTACCTGTTCATCAAAGGTTAAAGAGACCCGTGCAGTGACTATTTATTACCTCGGGAGGCGGGACCGAGGACGTCACTCCACGGAGGGGCCTATCAGCAGCTTTGATATAAAATGCTCAGCAAATACCTGACAAGCAGGCATATCCCAAAAGTATTGTTTTGGTGGTCATCTTCGAATTGAAAGGGAACAGACTTGCGACTTGAAACAAGATTTTGTGTAGTAAATATTGTTTTTCTTTTTGAACTTTAAAAGGGAAGCTCCTCGTGTTAAAAGGTGAACTGGTTTAAGTGAAGTATATTTTTTGTGAACACGAAGAAAGGTATAAACTATACTGCCTTGAACTGCTTTTTGAAACGGGACTGTGTAAGATTGTGCATTCTGACATACTTTGTTGAAGAGAATACATTTTCTGCAAATTATTTTTTGAATTCATTTTTCCTTACAACAGAACGGTGCTATTGATTTTTTTTTTTTTTTAAACAAACTGCTACTGAACCTTCTCTTCTAAAACAGACCTTGCCAGCAAACGTTTATTTTTTAAAGACAGATTGTGACATTGGAGTGGACTGAGCTAAAGAGAATTTTTGTATGGATTTTTTTATAAAAAAAAAAAGAGAAGAGGGGTTAAAAGACTGAAACAGTAAAGGAAAGAAATACTGTGTTAATTGTACTAGAAAAACTGTTTACACTGCTATTGATTTTTTGTGCAGTGAAGGTGCTGATTGTGTATAGGTTTAACTGTGAAATGTTAAAGATTTGAGTGTTGAGATTTATCATTCTTAACTGAGGGGTTTATAAGCTGACAGTATCGTGTAGTTTGGGGTATAACTCTGATTACTGAGATTTGGTTAATTGGGTAGCTGTCACCTGACAGAAGGGGACCAAACTTAGAATTCAAGCAAGACTTGCAGATTTCTCTAGTTTTTCTCCCCAAGTGAAAACAATTGCTGTTTAGGTAAAAAAAAAAAAACAATAACAATTGTTTACAACTGTTGAGTTTTGAAGCTAAGGTTTCTGTAAACTGCTGTTTAGGGGATATCTTTAAACAAAAAGTGATTTCCTATTATCACTGATGTGAGGGTTGTAACCAGGCCCTGTGATAGACAACCCCACGTTGCATCGGTATTAACATTGTTAGAATTCATTTTTATGTCTTGAATGATATTTTGCATTAGCTCCTATTCTATCTTTAAATAAATTTGAGTCAGATGGTAATTGTCTCTTGGGAATAACCCTACACACCCACACCTACTGTAAACACCAGATGCCATAACCCTTAGATTGGCTAAACAAAGGAAATGAATTGTGAAACTTAAAGAGATGTACTCTGCAGCATAAAATACTTTACTGAGAATTAATTACAACAAATCTGAAATAAATGCCAAAAAAATGTGACAATTGTAAAGCACAGAGAGGTGTGGTAAAGCATAGGGAAGCATTGTAAAGCACAGAGAGGTCTGGTAAAGCATAGGGAAGCATTGTAAAGCACAGAGAGGTCTGGTAAAGCATAGGGAAGCATTGTAAAGCACAGAGAGGTCTGGTAAAGCATAGGGAAGCATTGTAAAGCACAGAGAGGTCTGGTAAAGCATAGGGAAGCATTGTAAAGCACAGAGAGGTCTGGTAAAGCATAGGGAAGCATTGTAAAGCACAGAGAGGTCTGGTAAAGCATAGGGAAGCATTGTAAAGCACAGAGAGGTCTGGTAAAGCATAGGGAAGCATTGTAAAGCACAGAGAGGTCTGGTAAAGCATAGGGAAGCATTGTAAAGCACAGAGAGGTCTGGTAAAGCATAGGGAAGCATTGTAAAGCACAGAGAGGTCTGGTAAAGCATAGGGAAGCATTGTAAAGCACAGAGAGGTCTGGTAAAGCATAGGGAAGCATTGTAAAGCACAGAGAGGTCTGGTAAAGCATAGGGAAGCATTGTAAAGCACAGAGAGGTCTGGTAAAGCATAGGGAAGCATTGTAAAGCACAGAGAGGTCTGGTAAAGCATAGGGAAGCATTGTAAAGCACAGAGAGGTCTGGTAAAGCATAGGGAAGCATTGTAAAGCACAGAGAGGTCTGGTAAAGCATAGGGAAGCATTGTAAAGCACAGAGAGGTCTGGTAAAGCATAGGGAAGCATTGTAAAGCACAGAGAGGTCTGGTAAAGCATAGGGAAGCATTGTAAAGCACAGAGAGGTCTGGTAAAGCATAGGGAAGCATTGTAAAGCACAGAGAGGTCTGGTAAAGCATAGGGAAGCATTGTAAAGCACAGAGAGGTCTGGTAAAGCATAGGGAAGCATTGTAAAGCACAGAGAGGTCTGGTAAAGCATAGGGAAGCATTGTAAAGCACAGAGAGGTCTGGTAAAGCATAGGGAAGCATTGTAAAGCACAGAGAGGTCTGGTAAAGCATAGGGAAGCATTGTAAAGCACAGAGAGGTCTGGTAAAGCATAGGGAAGCATTGTAAAGCACAGAGAGGTCTGGTAAAGCATAGGGAAGCATTGTAAAGCACAGAGAGGTCTGGTAAAGCATAGGGAAGCATTGTAAAGCACAGAGAGGTCTGGTAAAGCATAGGGAAGCATTGTAAAGCACAGAGAGGTCTGGTAAAGCATAGGGAAGCATTGTAAAGCACAGAGAGGTCTGGTAAAGCATAGGGAAGCATTGTAAAGCACAGAGAGGTCTGGTAAAGCATAGGGAAGCATTGTAAAGCACAGAGAGGTCTGGTAAAGCATAGGGAAGCATTGTAAAGCACAGAGAGGTCTGGTAAAGCATAGGGAAGCATTGTAAAGCACAGAGAGGTCTGGTAAAGCATAGGGAAGCATTGTAAAGCACAGAGAGGTCTGGTAAAGCATAGGGAAGCATTGTAAAGCACAGAGAGGTCTGGTAAAGCATAGGGAAGCATTGTAAAGCACAGAGAGGTCTGGTAAAGCATAGGGAAGCATTGTAAAGCACAGAGAGGTCTGGTAAAGCATAGGGAAGCATTGTAAAGCACAGAGAGGTGTGGTAAAGCATAGGGAAGCATTGTAAAGCACAGAGAGGTGTGGTAAAGCATAGGGAAGCATTGTAAAGCACAGAGAGGTCTGGTAAAGCATAGGGAAGCATTGTAAAGCACAGAGAGGTCTGGTAAAGCAGAGGGAAGCATTGTAAAGCACAGAGAGGTGTGGTAAAGCACAGGGAAGCATTGTAAAGCACAGAGAGGTGTGGTAAAGCATAGGGAAGCATTGTAAAGCACAGAGAGGTCTGGTAAAGCATAGGGAAGCATTATAAAGCACAGAGAGGTACTGGTAAAGCATAGGGAAGCATTGTAAAGCACAGAGAGTTATGGTAAAGCATAGGGAAGCAGAGTTATAGTAAAGCATATTTAAAAACATGGTAAACCTTGCTGAACTACAGTATGGTAAATGCAGGAGGCTGTGTGGTCCAGTGGTTAAAGAAAAGAGCTTGTAACCAGGAGGTCCCCGGTTCAAATCCCAGCTCAGCCACTGACTCACTGTGTGACCCTGAGCAAGTCACTTCACCTCCTTGTGCTCCGTCTTTCGGGTGAGACGTAGTTGTAAGTGACTCTGCAGCTGATGCATAGTTCACACACCCTAGTCTCTGTAAGTCGCCTTGGATAAAGGCGTCTGCTAAATAAACTAATAATAATTACTGTGGGAAAAGCATCGGGGGATTGCAAAATGACCCTGCAGATTTGCCGCTGTGAACTTTTGTAAGAGTAGTTTGGGTGTGAACAGTTTACAGTTTCAAATTTTAAGCATTATCCTAGTGCTAAATGTTCAAATTTTGCTTCAACATACAACCAGTGCCAGAAACATGCAGTTTCAACGTGCAATGCAGTCCAATGTTCTGCATTTCTCAGTGAGAATATCTACCTACCTACCTAACTACTTAGCTACCTATTGATTGGTTGATTATAATGAATGCTTTACATGTGGTACATTAACTATGTAGAGGAATTATACAAGGCACTTCAAATGAGACTCTTTTACAATGAAACATGATGATAATAGTTCTTCTTAAATTGTGGTTCCTTGCACAATGAGTATTGACAATAACTGAAGAGACAGCAGGATATGTGTCTGAGAGTCAGAGAAATCCCAGTAACATGAAGCCGGTCAGAGATAGAAGGCAGAGGACTGGTGGCATGGAGGGCAGGTGTCTGTCTGTGCAGGGAACACAAGCAGCACACACATCAATCACACATGTTTATTTATTAAGTTTTAATATAATTGAAAGAACAGTGAAGATATTAACACTCTTAAATTGTACCGTAAAGCAGAATACAAAGTTCATTTTTAACAAAACTGTGCTAATTATTATTAATAATAAAATAATAATAATAATAATAATAATAATAATAATAATAATAATAATAATCAGAAAAAAAGACATGCACAGAAAACTTAACATGTTTACCCCGATAGCCCCCCATGAAAATGATTAAATGAAATATACGGCAGATTGACACTAGGGATGAAACGATAGTAAAATGTCCATGATATGAATAGTCGTGAGCCCACTCTTTCACCCTACACTGATTATCACGGTAGTAGCAGGTGTTTTTCAACTACTTTTTTAACTGAATGAAAAGAAAAAAAAACTCAAGTTACATCTTTTTTTTCTCTGTGGGATCTGCAACACAAGGAAGCAACAGACCTTAAAAAAGAACAAGATTCTAGCAAGAATGAAAAGAATTACTCGCACACAGGTGGAAGAAAAATAATCTCAATGTTCATTATATTACCATTATTAATAGTTACAATGTTTTTTTTACCTTCATTTAAGTCTGTCAAAATGTGACAACAAGGTTTTTTTTCCTCCTTATGCTTTATTTACACATTGTACTTTGAAACAATATGTAATTCAATAACAACAACTTTGTTAAATAATGTTAAGGTTGCAGATTAAAACCACAGGTGTCAGGAAATTGGATATTCAGGAAATTGGATAATCAGGGGCATTCAGAACAGAAAATAGGAGGCACTTTTTTACTCAGAGAATTGTGAGGGTCTGGAACCAACTCCCCAGTAATGTTGTTGAAGCTGACACCCTGGGATCCTTCAAGAAGCTGCTTGATGAGATTCTGGGATCAATAAGCTACTAACAACCAAACGAGCAAGATGGGCTGAATGGCCTCCTCTCGTTTGTAAACTTTCTTATGTTCTTCTTCTTATGTCTTGGTGGAGCATTTGTCATGTGACTAGGAATGTCAGCATCGATGTCTTTGCTGATGTCATTGCTGATGTCATGTATGATGTCATATCTGTTGCAACGCACAGCCATAACAGGTTGAGTGCAACCTTAATATCCAATTTCCTGACTTCGGTGGTTTGGATCTGCAGCCTTAACCTTATTTTTAACCAAGTTTTTGGTACGGAATTTCCAAAAGTTATTTATTTATTTATTTATTTTTACCCAAAACCACCACAGTATAAATTTCTAAGGTTCTTCACACGTGGAAGGAAATGCATTGTACTGCAACCCATGAAGTGGAAACCACACAAAAAAAAGGCAACCAGACCAATTTAAGATAATCCAATCGTATCGTACATTGGACGGTAATTATTACCTCCAGCCAGTAGATGGCGTTGGGGGCTCTGGTAGTACAGAGTAGTGATAGGGGAAATTGCAGTTACAGTGTTATTGTTGACCCTACTGATCATCCTGTGTAAAATATACATATATATATATATATATATATATATATATATATATATATATATATATATATATATATGCAGTACTGTGCAAAAGTTTTAGGCAGGTGTGAAAAAATGCTGTAAAGTAAGAATTCTTTCAAAAATAGACATGTTAATAGATTATATTTATCAATTAACTAAATGCAAAGTGAGTGAACAGAAGAAAAATCTAAATCAAATCCATATTTGGTGTGACCACCCTTTGCCTTCAAAACAGCATCAAATCTTCTAGGTACACTTGCACAAAGTCAGGGATTTTGTAGGCATATAGTCAGGTGTATGATTAAACAATTATACCAAACAGGTGCTAATGATCATCAATTCAATATGTAGGTTGAAACACAATCATTAACTGAAACAGAAACAGCTGTGTAGGAGGAATAAAACTGGGTGATGAACAGCCAAACTCAGCTAACAAGGTGAGGATGCTGAAGGCAGTTTACTGTCAAAAGTCATACACCATGGCAAGACTGAGCACAGCAACAAGACACAAGGTAATTATACTGCATCAGCAAGGTCTCTCCCAGGCAGAAATTTCAAGGCAGACAGGGGTTTCCAGATGTGCTGTCCAAGCTCTTTTGAAGAAGCACAAAGAAACGGGCAACGTTGAGGACCGTAGACGCAGTGGTCGGCCAAGGAAACTTACTGCAGCAGATGAAAGACACATCATGCTTACTTCCTTCGCAATCGGAAGATGTCCAGCAGTGCCATCAGCTCAGAATTGGCAGAAAACAGTGGGACCCTGGTACACCCATCTACTATCCGGAGAAGTCTGGTCAGAAGTGGCCTTTATGGAAGACTTGCGGCCAAAAGCCATACCTCCGGCGTGGAAACAAGGCCAAGCGACTCAACTATGCACGAAAACACAGGAACTGGGGTGCAGAAAAATGGCAGCAGGTGCTCTGGACTGATGAGTCAAAATTTGAAATATTTGGCTGTAGCAGAAGGCAGTTTGTTCACGAAGGGCTGGAGAGCGGTACACGAATGAGTGTCTGCAGGCAACAGTGAAGCATGGCGGAGGTTCCTTGCAAGTTTGGGGCTGCATTTCTGCAAATGGAGTTGGGGATTTGGTCAGAATTAATGGTCTCCTCAATGCTGAGAAGTACAGGCAGATACTTATCCATCATGCAATACCATCAGGGAGGCATCTGATTGGCCCCAAATTTATTCTGCAGCATGACAACGACCCCAAACATACAGCGAAAGTCATTAAGAACTATCTTCAGCGTAAAGAAGAACAAGGAGTCCTGGAAGTGATGGTATGGCCCCACAGAGCCCTGATCTCAACATCATCAAGTCTGTCTGGGATTAAATGAAGAGAGAAGCAACTGAGGCTGCCTAAATCCACAGAAGAACTGTGGTTAGTTCTCCAAGATGTTTGGGCCAACCTACCTGCCGAGTTCCTTCAAAAACTGTGTGCAAGTGTACCTAGAAGAATTGATGCTGTTTTGAAGGCAAAGGGTGGTCACACCAAATATTGATTTGATGTAGATTTTTCTTCTGTTCATTCACTTTGCATTTTGTTAATTGATAAATATAAACTATTAACATGTCTATTTTTGAAAGCATTCTTACTTTACAGCATTTTTTCACACCTGCCTAAAACTTTTGCATAGTACTGTATATGTATATATATATATATATATAATATATATATATATATATAGCTTTTTCAGGTAAGAGACCTGTTAATATTGTACGTAAGAAGCAACATATGCATACAGGATTTTAAGGAGGGTATATTGTGTATTATTTGGCATTGTAAAAGTTAAAAGGAGTTTGTATCTAACGTGGCCTACCCACATGTGCTGCAGTATATCAGTATTTCAATGAGTAGCTTACTATATTAGAATTAAGAGGTAAATTAATGCTATAACAGTACTGTGTTTTATGTAGTTGTGTTTTATAAGTGAACTTGCTGCATAAGTTAAATTGGTGTTTCAGAATTTATAGCTGTTGGCTAAACTTTGAAAGTTTAGTCTCGGTCAGGGGTGATTTCGCCCCGGGTTGACAGTTTTGCCCCGGGTTGAAACTGCAATGTGAATGCACTTGCCTGTTCTACTCAGGGTTCAAACAGGCAAGTGTGAAAATCCCTAATGGCACAAAACAATGTTAAACTTTATCATGTTGCTGAAAGCTGAAATGCAACTTTAAACTGAGCAATGAGATCCACCGAAAATCTTTTGCGATCCACGTGTTACCACCGCTGGTTTAGCGCCATTATAAAAAGCAGAGTAGGTGCCCGCAGCTGCAGTAACAGTGATCCTGTCTCAGTAGCCATGTTAAACCCCACCCAGCCTGTCAGAGTGCGTGTCTGCTCTGAACCACACGTTCACATTCCACTCCATTCCTTGAACACAGCAGCGTGCTCTAATGTCCTGCTTACCTTTATAAAAGCGTGTCTGTCTCACCGCTCCTCACATCGGTACACAACACGGGCGGGTTTGCAAAGCTCTTACTGTGCTCCTGTATGACTGGCTCGGTAAACAACTTGTGATTAATATCGAAACTGAAAGTGTTCTTCCTCTTAATCAGAAAAAAAACCCGACAGTGCAGTAGGAGGGCGAGCACACGAATCCACTGGCTTCTCGTGCTTTTTACTTTGGGTCACCAACGTCCCGGGAAAACTGGGATTGTTTTCAGACTTCATTTTTCGTCCCGGTCAGGAACAGTAAAATTGTTAAATCGTCCCGGTTTTGCTATTTTGTATTCACATTTTTATAAGTAGCGGTGTGCTCAGCAAGTGACAGCACAGTCATTTATTATAGAAAAAATATATAGAGTAGAGAGAGACATTTATATATTACTTGTTTAATCAGTCTGATTATGTGTTTAATAATTAATATTCGGTTTCACTTCCAGGACCATGGCTATTTTTTTATTAACACAACCATTTTTGTAAATGATTTAATATATATATTTTAAGTTTACCTTACAGGCCGTTTTAGTTACCATAAGTAAAAAAAAAAAAAAAAAGGCACAGGATCTTATCTTACATTTTAGTAACCTTTTTAAAACAAGTAGGTAAGGAGCCAAACTTATCTTATTTTTTAATCACCAGTAATAACATAACATAAGCCCAGTAGCAGGTAGATCTTACGTTTCAGTCGCCAATTTTTAAATAACAAAAAGTTCAGTAGCAGTAGTTTTTTGTTTATTTATCTTACGTTTTATTTAGGCCTACCATTAATGAAATAACAGAGAACTCAAGTCTTTAGTCGTTCAGTCGCACTTACTCAAATAACATACAAGTCACTCTGTCTGTTTTGTTAACTTTTGTAAACCTTAAAGTTATTCAAAGTCTAATTGAAATGTACACAATTTGGAAAGCATCATGTTGTTTTATTATTTGTGTAAAATAACAAACTAAATTAATTTATAACAAGAGTCCCCAGTCCTGGTCCCGTAGGGCCGCAGTGTCTGCAGGTTTTGTGCGCGCAACTATCAGATTTGACCACTCAGTTATGAAGGTTTTGTCATTTGGGGAGATCTAGAAAATCTGACGGACTGCGGCTCACCGGGTGCAGTTTTGGGGTAATGAAAAAAAATCTCTGAATATTTGTTTTAAAAAAAAAAAAAAAATGTTTTCAATCATCGGCTTCCAGCATTGACACGTATGACTCCTGATGAATGGTTGTAGAACCGCATACACCAGGAAGCTGTGGCTCCACTTGAGATGGAGCAGGCGATGGGTAAGTGGGCCGTGCAGGGATTAGGTCTAGTTGCGGCATAGGAGCAGGACGGTTGTAACCATGATATGCCGGTCTGTAGATGTACTCTGTAGTCTGTGGCCCTTGAAGATTATAACGATCACCCGCTTGAGCTTCCAATGCAGCTGCCTGGCGCTGGGCAGCATTGGCACAACGCTCAAAACAACCAACTGCAAGCTCAATGGACGAGGCAATAGATTGCAGAGTTGCAGCATCCCGTCGGTCCTGCTCTTCTTGTTTTTGTAGCATCTCTCTATGCATGGTTTGAATTTCTGACAGAGCAGAGTTAGATTGCTGTTTTTTTTCTTCCCAGAAACTCTCCATAACTTGGTGGGGTTTTTCTTAGCAGATTGGTCTACCCCTACATTGCTTCCACTGGAGTCAAGACTCTTGTGGACAAGAACCACTTGAACCCCCAACCGCATCCAAACTATCTCCAGGTGAGCTGGTACTGGCATCCAGGTCTGGCATTGATATTTCCACCTCCTCGTTCTCCATTTCCACAAACGGTGACCCTGAAGGCAGAATACAATATTTGCAAAGATTGCATCAAATCATAATAAGAACTTTATACACGGTGCTCTCCGAAATCGTAATCTTATACATCAATTTAAACAAATAGTAATTTATAAAACACTTTCTGAATTCCGTTTTATCGTGACAAATTAAAGTGTACAACAGGCCATTTGTATAACGCTTTTTAATATTACAGTTTTTGTTATTAACTAGTGCTAAAATATACACTGCCCTTTTTTCTTTCTATATTTACTCGAAACCTCGCTTAATATAATTTTAGGAAACGACATGTCAGCGCTGTACTTGCATCCAGAGCGCGTCTGCCGATGAAAATAAAAATACGGGTAACAACAAAACAGTATTCGGTTCAACAGAGACAGTTTGTAACTTAAAAACAAATAAGCGAAATGCTCCGTGTCTGTCTGTACAGTTTGAAATTTGAATGTGCCGCCCCTGCTCGCTCTGCGGCGCTCAGCCAATAGGCAGGGACGGGACGTTGAAAAGAATTGTGGGATATGTTTAGTCCCTTTAGTATTTTTTTTCTGTCTACTTGTTTGTTTTTCGGTATCAGTGTTTTTCCTTTTTCAGTTTTCCAATGAGCCAGTTAAACATTGGGAGCTTAAATATTAATGGTTGCAGAAACTCCCCTAAAAGGGCTGGCGTTATTGAACTTATTAAAAAGAAACCATGAGCTAGATGTTACCTTTCTGCAAGAAACCCATATAGATAAGGCAAATCAGTCAGGCTGGGAAAAAACACTGGAAAGGTGATATTTATTTTAGTAACTGCACACATTTCAGTGCAGGGGTGGCTGTTTTATTTTGTGGAAAGTGTAAGAATGATTTTGTAAAGGGGCGTTTGCTTAAAGTGAAGGATAGGCTGTGAACTGTCACTTCCATTAGGACATTGATTTAACATCTCATCTGCAGGATGGAGCACAAGGAGGGTAAGTGACGTGCTCAGGGTCACACAGTGAGTTAGTGGCTGAGCTGGGATTTGAACCGGGACCCTCCTGGCTCCAAGCCCCTTTCTCTACCACTAGACCTCCAAGCCTCGTAAGCCACCATTGCCAAAAGGTCAGGGATCTACAGTGGAGGAGCCTAAATACTATCATTGCTGTAAATTCCTTTGTGAGTATAATTAACCCAGGGGTGACAGACATGTGCCCCTTCTGCTCACACTGAGAAACTGTCTATATCCAGTCCATATTAACTCTGCTCTCTGCTGTGACACTAACTCTATATCCAGTCCATATTAACTCTGCTCTCTGCTGTGACACTAACTCTATATCCAGTCCATATTAACTCTGCTCTCTGCTGTGACACTAACTCTATATCCAGTCCATATTAACTCTGCTCTCTGCTGTGACACTAACTCTATATCCAGTCCATATTAACTCTGCTCTCTGCTGTGACACTAACTCTATATCCAGTCCATATTAACTCTGCTCTCTGCTGTGACACTAACTCTATATCCAGTCCATATTAACTCTGCTCTCTGCTGTGACACTAACTCTATATCCAGTCCATATTAACTCTGCTCTCTGCTGTGACACTAACTCTATATCCAGTCCATATTAACTCTGCTCTCTGCTGTGACACTAACTCTATATCCAGTCCATATTAACTCTGCTCTCTGCTGTGACACTAACTCTAGATCTAGTCCATATTAACTCTGCTCTCCTCCACTCTGCCCTGTCAAAGTCCAGGCCCCTCCCTCTAGAGCACAGCAGCCCCGTGTGATTCCAGGAAATCACACACTCTGAGTTTCGTTTTCTTGTGTTATCAACCTCTGCCTCTTGCAGTTTCTGTCTGCAGCTCTGCCGTTACACAAAACGTCAGAACTAAACATTTCTGTGTCTCTCATTGGTGATAGTGGCAGTCTCTCTGTGCTAGTGAGTGTCTCTCTCTCTCTCTCTCTCTCTCTCTCTCTCTCTCTCTCTCTCTCTCTCTCGTCTTCATCTCTGGCAGTTCACATAATGGCTGAAGCAAACACTTCCCTGTCTGAGGAGCAGTTCAGCTGCCCCGTGTGTCTGGAGATTTTTAAGGATCCGGTCACCCTCCCCTGTGGACACAGTTACTGCATGGAGTGCATTGATTACCACTGGAAACAACCTGAGCAGAGAGGCGCCATCAGCTGCCCCCAGTGCCGACACAACTTCTCACCTAAACCCGTCTTGAGTAAAAACTTTGTCTTGGCTGGTGTTGTGGAGAGGCTGAAGCAGACGGGACTCAGCCCCTCTCTCTCCGCTCACAGTCTCACCGGGACTGGACACGTGCCCTGTGACTTCTGCACTGGGAGAAAACTTGGAGCGGTGAGATCCTGTCTGACTTGCAGCGCCTCCTACTGCCCAGAGCACCTCAAACCTCACTTCACGGTCTTGTCTTTCAAGAGGCACCGGCTGGTGGAGGCCACTGGAGATCTGAGTCAGACACTGTGCCAGCAGCACCACAGACCTCTGGAGGTGTTCTGTAGGACGGACTGGAGCTTTGTGTGTCTGCTGTGTGCAGCCACCAAACACAGGAACCACTGTACAGTCACCCCTGAGGAAGAGAGAGCCAGCACACAGGTGAGAGGGGCACGGGGAGGGTACTCTATTACAGGAGCCACTGTACAGTCACCCCTGAGGAAGAGAGAGAGCCAGCACACAGGTGAGAGGGGCACGGGGAGGGTACTGATTTTCATCTCTATTACAGGAGCAAAACTCCAAGAGATATTGAACCTTTTTGTATCTATCTTTTTACATTGTGTCTGTCCCACCACACCATGACTATCTCCCTATACTGTCTATCTCTGTACACTGTGTCTATCTCTAAGCACTGTGTGTGTCTATCTCTGTACACTGTGTCTATCTCTAAGCACTGTGTGTGTCTATCTCTGTACACTGTGTCTATCTCTAAGCACTGTGTGTGTCTATCTCTGTACACTGTGTCTATCTCTAAGCACTGTGTGTGTCTATCTCTGTACACTGTGTGTGTCTCTAAGCGCTGTGTGTGTCTATCTCTGTACACTGTGTGTCTCTAAGCACTGTGTGTGTCTATCTCTGTACACTGTGTGTGTCTCTAAGCACTGTGTGTGTCTATCTCTGTACACTGTGTCTATCTCTATGCACTGTGTGTGTCTATCTCTGTACACTGTGTCTATCTCTAAGCACTGTGTGTGTCTATCTCTGTACACTGTGTCTATCCCTGTACACTGTGTGTGTCTATCTCTAAGCACTGTGTGTGTCTATCTCTGTACACTGTGTGTGTCTATCTCTAAGCACTGTGTGTGTCTATCTCTGTACACTGTGTCTATCTCTAAGCACTGTGTGTGTCTATCTCTGTACACTGTGTCTATCTCTAAGCACTGTGTGTGTCTATCTCTGTGCACTGTGTGTGTATCTCTAAGCACTGTGTGTGTCTATCTCTGTACACTGTGTCTATCTCTAAGCACTGTGTGTGTCTATCTCTGTACACTGTGTCTATCTCTGTACACTGTGTGTGTCTATCTCTAAGCACTGTGTGTGTCTATCTCTGTACACTGTGTGTGTCTATCTCTAAGCACTGTGTGTGTCTATCTCTGTACACTGTGTGTATCTCTAAGCACTGTGTGTGTCTATCTCTAAGCACTGTGTGTGTCTATCTCTGTACACTGTGTCTATCTCTAAGCACTGTGTGTGTCTATCTCTGTACACTGTGTCTATCTCTAAGCACTGTGTGTGTCTATCTCTGTACACTGTGTGTGTCTATCTCTAAGCACTGTGTGTGTCTATCTCTGTACACTGTGTCTATCTCTAAGCACTGTGTGTGTCTATCTCTGTACACTGTGTCTATCTCTAAGCACTGTGTGTGTCTATCTCTGTACACTGTGTCTATCTCTAAGCACTGTGTGTGTCTATCTCTGTACACTGTGTCTATCTCTAAGCACTGTGTGTGTCTATCTCTGTACACTGTGTCTATCTCTAAGCACTGTGTGTGTCTATCTCTGTACACTGTGTCTATCTCTAAGCACTGTGTGTGTCTATCTCTGTACACTGTGTCTATCTCTAAGCACTGTGTGTGTCTATCTCTGTACACTGTGTCTATCTCTAAGCACTGTGTGTGTCTATCTCTGTACACTGTGTGTATCTCTAAGCACTGTGTGTGTCTATCTCTAAGCACTGTGTGTGTCTATCTCTGTACACTGTGTCTATCTCTAAGCACTGTGTGTGTCTATCTCTGTACACTGTGTGTGTCTATCTCTAAGCACTGTGTGTGTCTATCTCTGTACACTGTGTCTATCTCTATGCACTGTGTGTGTCTATCTCTGTACACTGTGTCTATCTCTAAGCACTGTGTGTGTCTATCTCTGTACACTGTGTCTATCTCTAAGCACTGTGTGTGTCTATCTCTGTACACTGTGTCTATCTCTATGCACTGTGTGTGTCTATCTCTGTACACTGTGTCTATCTCTAAGCACTGTGTGTGTCTATCTCTATGCACTGTGTCTATCTCTAAGCACTGTGTGTGTCTATCTCTGTACACTGTGTCTATCTCTATGCACTGTGTGTGTCTATCTCTGTACACTGTGTCTATCTCTAAGCACTGTGTGTGTCTATCTCTGTACACTGTGTGTGTCTCTAAGCGCTGTGTGTGTCTATCTCTGTACACTGTGTGTCTCTAAGCGCTGTGTGTGTCTATCTCTGTACACTGTGTGTGTCTCTAAGCACTGTGTGTGTCTATCTCTGTACACTGTGTCTATCTCTATGCACTGTGTGTGTCTATCTCTGTACACTGTGTCTATCTCTAAGCACTGTGTGTGTCTATCTCTGTACACTGTGTGTGTCTATCTCTAAGCACTGTGTGTGTCTATCTCTGTACACTGTGTGTGTCTCTAAGCACTGTGTGTGTCTATCTCTGTACACTGTGTCTATCTCTATGCACTGTGTGTGTCTATCTCTGTACACTGTGTCTATCTCTAAGCACTGTGTGTGTCTATCTCTGTACACTGTGTCTATCTCTAAGCACTGTATGTGTCTATCTCTGTACACTGTGAGTATCTCTAAGCACTGTGTGTGTCTATCTCTGTACACTGTGTCTATCTCTAGCACTGTGTGTGTCTATCTCTGTACACTGTGAGTATCTCTAAGCACTGTGTGTGTCTATCTCTGTACACTGTGTCTATCTCTATGCACTGTGTGTGTCTATCTCTGTACACTGTGTCTATCTCTAGCACTGTGTGTGTCTATCTCTGTACACTGTGAGTATCTCTAAGCACTGTGTGTGTCTATCTCTGTACACTGTGTCTATCTCTAAGCACTGTGTGTGTCTATCTCTGTACACTGTGTCTATCTCTAGCACTGTGTGTGTATCTCTAAGCACTGTGTGTGTCTATCTCTGTACACTGTGTCTGTCTCTAAGCACTGTGTGTGTCTATCTCTGTACACTGTGTCTATCTCTAAGCACTGTGTGTGTCTATCTCTGTACACTGTGTCTATCTCTAAGCACTGTATGTGTCTATCTCTGTACACTGTGAGTATCTCTAAGCACTGTGTGTGTCTATCTCTGTACACTGTGTCTATCTCTAGCACTGTGTGTGTCTATCTCTGTACACTGTGTCTATCTCTATGCACTGTGTGTGTCTATCTCTGTACACTGTGTCTATCTCTAAGCACTGTGTGTGTCTATCTCTGTACACTGTGTCTATCTCTAAGCACTGTGTGTGTCTATCTCTAAGCACTGTGTGTGTCTATCTCTGTACACTGTCTATCTCTATGCACTGTGTGTGTATCTCTGTACACTGTGTCTATCTCTAAGCACTGTGTCTGTCTCTATGCACTGTGTGTGTCTTTACACACTGTCTATCTCTAAGCACTGTGTCTGTCTCTATGCACTGTGTGTGTCTTTTCACACTGTCTATCTCTAAGCACTGTGTCTATCTCTGCACTGTGTGTGTCTTTACACACTTCGGGTCATATGCATAAAAGATGCTTCACCAAAATAACAGCACTTTTTGAAAGCTTTTTTTTTTTTTTGGAGATAACAGCAAAGTAAAGAACTGTTCAATCTCGTTGTCTTTTTTTTTTTAAATTTGTGCACCCGGTTATTTTTAGTCTGTTACCTCCTAGAATTTGGATATGCCAAAGTCAAAGGGCTTGTTATCATTTCTGGTGTAGAAGGGGGATTTGGAAATTTCCCATTTCCCATAAGCCGATTGATCTGCTCACAAGAACCCCTCCCCCCTACACTTGGAATCTGACTGGTTATTATTATTTATTTCTTAGCAGACGTCCTTATCCAGGGCAACTTACAATTGTTACAAGATATCACATTATTTTTACATACAATTACCCATTTATACAGTTGGGTTTTTACTGGAGCAATCTAGGTAAAGTACCTTGCTCAAGGGTACAGCAGCAGAGTCCCCCACCTGGGATTGAACCCACGACCCTCCAGTCAAGAGTCCAGAGCCCTAACCACTACTCCACACTGCTGCCCTGAGAGGCTCTGTGTGAGACTCAGTCCCAGCCCTTATAAAAGTTTACCAGAGTAAATCTGCATTATCATTTCACACACACCATGTTTACTCCTATTATTTTTTTACCACACGTTTAACTTGATATAGGACTTTCATAAGGGTAACATCTCCATCTCTCTCTCTATCTCCTCTCTACACTTACACAAGTTCACCAGAGTAAGTTTGCATGGAAATGTTGTACTTTCACTGTGCTTTCTCCTATATTTTTACCACACATTGACTTGCTTTTCCTGTGTTCTACTGTGTTTTTACCATGAGTGTATACGCCTCGCCATGCTTTCACTGTGCTTCACTACACTATATTGTGATAACGCCATGATTAAAACAGTTGGTCTTAGACAATCTGCATTTAAATGCAGCTTTTAAATCTAACAAATGTGAGCGTTCTTTCACCTTCATTTGAAAAAGTCCAAACCTCGGTCCAAATTTGGTTGGGTTGAAAACGTACAAAATAATTGGCTCCGCTAACTTTAAAACAAGACAAGTTTGTGAGCCGGTGTCTTTTGCTGATGATGCAGGCAGTGGAGCTGCACTCTTGTGTGTGGTGGAAGGAGGGCGTGCAGCTGGCTAAGCAGACGTGACGACACGCTCAAGGCCTGGATCCCCAGCGAGAGGCCTCTGCCAGCCAGCTGAGGTACATCGCCCAGCAGCTGGAAAAGCTGAGACGAGAAGCAAACTACAGCCGCAAAGTGAGGGGTCTGGCCGCTGTGGGGGCCTTTGTTTCGGCGGTGTGCACTGCAGGCCTGGGGGCGCCGCTGCTGGGGGCGGTGGCTGGGGGCGTGGCAGTCACGACGGCTATGACGGCCATATGGGGCGTGGCGCAGAGAGTAGAGAGCTTCAAGACCAGCGACTGCATGAAGACCGTCAGGAAGATCACAGAGACCGACAAGGAGGCTGCCAAAGAGGTGGTCAGGCTGATGAAGAAGCTGGACAAGATGGCCGAAAGGATGGCGTCCTCTCAAAGGTGTGTCGACAGCCCAGAGCCGCTCAGGAAGGAGCACGTCTTTACAAGATTAGTCTCCGCAGGGCTGTTCGCTGGTACAACCCTCCTGACTGCGCGAAACGTGAACAAGATGGCCTTCCTGATGGGCAAGCTGGCAAAGAACATGAGGGCCATCAGCGTTCCTGGCGAGACAGCGGCCTGCGGGCCCAGGGTATGGTGTTTGTGAAGAACTCATGTATCTGTTCATTGTCTCTGATTGTTTTGAGTCATCACCTTGCCCAACTAAGATCCCACTGCAGTGATGCCAAAAGATTCAATTACCAACATTGATATTGTCAAACAATATTGTAGACGAGCAGGGCACTTAAAATCACCTTGGATCAATAAAGGAAGCAACTCAGATCTTTAGATCACACCAGAGGTGTTTATTTAGCAGAGTTTATTTGACAGCAGTGACTCACCGCTCACTAACACAAGCGCACGCACACACACATACAGGCCCCTCCCCACTCTTGCGGACCACACACCTCTCAGGGTGATTTTCACCGATTAAACAAATCACAGAAATACTCCCAAATGAACCATAAACACGTAAAACAATAACTTGAATAATTATCACAAAAACAGTAATCAAATATTTACTATAATCAACAAATAATCGCAGTTTCCACACAAAAAATCCCAACCCTTCACAAGTCTGCTCTGGCAATATCCATGTATGACAAATACATACCGGTATATAAAACGAGCAAGAGGGGCTGAATGGCCTCCTCTCGCCTGTAACCTTTCTTATGTTCTTATGCATTGTATAATAAATATTTTGATTAATATCACATTTAAAAAGTTAAATACATGTTTCAATACAATTAAATATATAATTTATGTACTGTATGATTATATATATATATATATAGAGAGAGAGAGAGAGAGAGAGAGAGAGAGAGAGAGAGAGAGAGAGAGAGAGAGTTAATGTTTAATCAATGTCTAAGGTCAACATCACATATTAGCATTATTATACATTTCAGTGAAACTTATGAATACATTTTTAATGTATTTTTATTCAGTTCCAAAATATTTACAACAATTTGTTGCAAAATATATTTATTATATTTAAACAGCTTCCATAAATAATGATTTTAAAATGTATGACAAACGTAAGGCAAGAACAGAATATATTTTAAATGTATGGGAAGTTTGTTGCAAATATATAGTTATAACAATATAGTGTAAAATATATTTTTAGTCAGTTAAGTAAAATTAATTAATAATGTATACAAAATATATAACAAAATATCTGGTGCATTTGGAATATATTTTACATATAATTTAATCTGTGAGCCAAAAAACTTATTTTATATGTTGAAAATATATGGTAAGGTTATAAATATATTATTCATATATTTAAAATATATTTTCTTTCCGTATGAGTTCCTCTCGCAGTAAAAACACAACAAACTCGCATCTCAACATTGCTTTTGTGACATAACAGAAAATGAATTGCAAAATATACTACAAAACTTCCTAAAATCCAAACAAATTCAACTCACAGTGTCAATAATGCGATGCAATGAGAGGCACACGAAGAAACACCAGCTATGTATTATAAAACGAAAGCTTTTTACTTGACTGATTCATAAAACAAATCTGCACTGCAGACCTGGGCTCATAGTGGGACTCTAAACCCCTCTGAGAGCTCTAGTTACTGCCTGTGGATTCAGGCATTGCAATTCCATCAGTAACTGTAGCTCTTCACTAATAATTAACATAGATTCTCCAAAAACATTAGTTTATTATAAACATTATGTTCATCAAAATATATGATTCATATATTTCTTTCTGGTTTGGGCCGTACCAGTGAAAAAAACATTTTTTTTTAAATGTATTCTTTATCTGGACAGTTTAGTAAAATCACCTGACACTTCATATCCTCTCTCGAAGGCCCGGACCAAATCAAAGCTTTGACAACCCGCTAATCACACTTAACAAAACTCTATTTAATAGCGTTTACTTTTTATGAGTAGAAGAAATAAGATACTTGCAAAATAAATTAAACGCTATTAAATACAGTTTTGTTAAGTGTGATTAGCGGGTTGTCAAAGTTTTGATTTGGTCCGGGCCTAAGTGAGATGTTTTACTGAAACTCTTTCCCAGGGCAAATGAGCCACATCTCATTGGACTCTTTTATTACTTATACAGGCTGTTTTCGAAACCCAGTATTGTTTTTAAAAGCAGTGCACTGTGCTGCGATGCTTCTGCTGTGTGGTGGTGTAAACATAGTGAGAGGAATTCATGAAGACATTTACTCGTTTTTATACAAACAGAGTCATTCAATTTAAGGGCTCATATATACTTAAGCTGTTTGTTTCTAGTTTTGCAACATTAAGGGGTATTTTTCTTTTTTTATAAAATGGTGCTATTGACACTTTGGAGTGAATGGCCTTGTGAACTCCCCCAATGTGTTTACATGACACCATGTTAAACTGCAGTACTGTGTAATCATACTGATCATTAAGATCTTTTTCACCCCAGTGAAGCAGAGTAGAGACTGTAAGGAGGATCCAGTGGGCAGCACAAATTCATGATTCTTCTTCTGTCAAAGAAAAACTGCATTGGTCAAAACAGCAAAAACCTAAACTGAAATCGGATCAAACTGACATCTGAAAAGTGCAGCTCTAGTGACAACTGAAATATACATTTATAGTCATAAAAAAGCTTTTAGTTCAGCAGAGTGAGTTCCTGCTGGTTGTAAGAGGCTCTGTTGTTTTTTTGTCTCCTCTACAGTTGGTCTTCTCGGTAGTTGGGCTGGAATTTGACATCACAGTCCTGGTTAGTGCTGCCCTGGAACAGGCCGCAAAACAAGGGAATGAGGCCGCCCACATGTTAAGACAAGCAGCGGACCAAAGTGAAGAAAGCCTGAAAGAGCTCAAGAACACCCTGGGTGAAATTGAGTGAGGTGTGACACTGTTTGGAACACCCTGGGTGAAATTGAGTGAGGTGTGACACTGTTTGGAACACCCTGGGTGAAATTGAGTGAGGTGTGACTCTGTTTGGAACACCCTGGGTGAAATTGAGTGAGGTGTGACACTGTTTGGAACACCCTGGGTGAAATTGAGTGAGGTGTGACTCTGTTTGGAACACCCTGGGTGAAACTGAGTGAGGTGTGACTCTGTTTGGAACACCCTGGGTGAAATTGAGTGAGGTGTGACTCTGTTTGGAACACCCTGGGTGAAATTGAGTGAGGAGTGATGCTGTTTGGAACACCCTGGGTGAAATTGAGTGAGGAGTGATGCTGTTTGGAATACCCTGGGTGAAATTGAGTGAGGAGTGACGCTGTTTGGAACACCCTGGGTGAAATTGAGTGAGGTGTGAGGCTGTTTGGAACACCCTGGGTGAAATTGAGTGAGGAGTGATGCTGTTTGGAATACCCTGGGTGAAATTGAGTGAGGAGTGACGCTGTTTGGAACACCCTGGGTGAAATTGAGTGAGGTGTGAGGCTGTTTGGAACACCCTGGGTGAAATTGAGTGAGGTGTGACTCTGTTCTCAACACAAAAATAGTTTGACTTTCAATTCATTCTGTATGATGGAGAAGCACATATTGAACAGTTATTATTATACGGGCAGCAGTGTGGAGTAGTGGTTAGGGCTCTGGACTCTTGACCGGAGGGTCGTGAGTTCAATCCCAGGTGGGGGACACTGCTGCTGTACCCTTGAGCAAGGTACTTTACCTAGATTGCTCCAGTAAAAACCTAACTGTATAAATGGGTAATTGTATGTAAAAAAAAAAATAATGTGATATCTTGTAACAATTGTAAGTCGCCCTGGATAAGGGCGTCTGCTAAAAAATAATAATAATAATAATAATAATAATATTATGTGATTATCAGAAGTAGGTCATGGTGGCGCCCCCTAGTGACAACAATTAGTAACTGTGGCATTTGCATCTCCATGGTTCCCTTAACAACCGTTTGCAATTTCACCTCTATGGCCTACCGTTTATGAGATAAGGTGTGTTGATGTGGTTACTTACTTTCTAATCACCCTCCTCTCTCTCTCTCTCTCTCTCTCTCTCATGATTAAAATATATATTATGTATATGCTGCTACAGTGGGATGTGAACACGCTGCCTCAGCACCAACAGCGATGATACTGAAGAGGAATTCTCAGTCCGCTGGTTTGTAGACAGGGTTCTCAAGCCTTTACACGTCATACGCTGAGAGGGGTCCGATGGATGGATAGATATCAGTAAACCAGAAAATGGATTCCTATTTTATTTTGCTTTATTTTTTTCAATAAAGGAGAAGAATTTCCACCATTGATATGTTGCTTATCTTTACATTCCAAAAGGTGAGGAACTCAATTTAGATTTTTTTAGAATTTGCTTCTCTCTCTTTTTCGCCCCTCATGTTTTTGGTTAGCTTCACCGGTACACATTCATTTGTAAAAATGAGGTGTCTGTATAATTTGTATACGATGACTGGGAGATTGTTTTCCTTTACAATTGATTGAAATATCGCTGTGGTTAATTGACCTGTGTAAATGATTAGCAATTGTATGCATTTTGGGGTATAAGAGAGCCCAGGTTTTACACTGTGATTCTTCGATGCAGACCAGTGTGGTCACATCAGCTCATTCCTTTACTCTAAATAAAGTGCTTTTGTGTGCAATTGTGGAACACAGCTAAGTGTGCGAGCATTTATTTTTTGGAAGTTAAATTCATGACCTGCATTTGTGATGCACACCGTATAAAATATTATCACATGTGTGAGACATCCTTTCATGTATATGCTTATCTTAAAATCCTGAACACCCAAGAATATTAGGACTTGAGTGTGTTTCTGTCTGTATAGAGCTGCAGTTCAGAGTAGCAGTGTGCATGTGTGTTTCTGTGCATGTGTGTGCGTGTCTGTCTGTATAGAGCTGCAGTTCAGAGTAGCAATGTGCATGTGTGTTTCTGTGCATGTGTGTGCGTGTCTGTCTGTATAGAGCTGCAGTTCAGAGTAGCAGTGTGCATGTGTGTTTCTGTGCATGTGTGTGCGTGTCTGTCTGTATAGAGCTGCAGTTCAGCAGCATTGTTTGCCCAGATTTGTTTTTTACAATTATAGTTTTTAGAGTAAACATGTACGATAGTAAATCTATTTTATAAATGTTGAGTTTATGTACACCCTATGTTTCTGTCATCATTACTATAAAAATAGTTTTCTTAATATTATTGTAGGGAGACTACAGAAATTACAGTACAAGTATAGTCCATATACAAATGCTGTAAACAAAACCCCTGTCGTTGTTTAAAAAACACTTCAAGTGTCTGAATGTCTGTGTGTTTGTCAGTGTGTCTCAGAGATGGCAAGGGTTGACTATCCCAAAGAGTGAGACTTTCCAGCCCCAAAAAGTGAGACTTTCCAGCCCCAAAGAGTGAGACTTTCCAGCCCTAAAGAGTGAGACTTTCCAGCCCCAAAAGAGTGAGACTTTCCAGCCCCAAAAGAGTGAGACTTTCCAGCCCCAAAGAATGTGACTTTCTGGCCCCAAAGAGTGAGACTTTCCAGCCCCAAAAGAGTGAGACTTTCCAGCCCCAAAAGAGTGAGACTTTCCAGCCCCAAAAGAGTGAGACTTTCCAGCCCCAAAAGAGTGAGACTTTCCAACCCCAAAGAGTGAGACTTTGCAGCCCCAAAGAGTGAGACTTTCCAGCCCCAAAGAGTGAGACTTTCCAGCTGGTGTGCTGTGTGGTTGCTTAAGACAGGGCCTCTCATCTTTTGGGACACCCAACGGTCCATTTTTTTAATCCAACTAGCACTTAACCCCTCGGTGGGGGACCGAAAGTCGTCATCCCAGGAAGGGTCGGAAGCTCTGATACAGAGAGCTCAGCGATACCAACCCAACGGGCAGGGATATCCCAGAGTTGGTGGTCATCTTCAAATTGAAAGGGAACTTGCATTGGAGAAAACTAGCGGACGCACACTGTGGATTACGAACGTTGTCAGAACTAATTCAAAAATATATTCAAGGTAAGAGCAATAGCTGAAATTATTCTAAATGTGTGTAACACTAGCTAGAAACAACTTATTATTGAATAGCGTGTTAGCCTACTTTAATTATAAAAGCACTAAAACGAAAAACAAGCACGGTAAAGGGCAGTTTCAGAGTCGTGTCGAACTCAATTCAAACACAACATTTGTGACTAAAGACAAGTAGCGTACTATTCTAACAGGAGCAGCGGGTCACGACCTGAGGACCCCTGTTTTCTAGTCTCGTGGGACAGTGCTTCCTGTCATGTTTAAATTGAGTTCGACAGGACTCTGGAGCGCCGCTTGAAACGGGCCTAACGCTTACTGAGTTTTACAATATTAAAAGCACGCCAGTTTAATAAAGTACTGATACATTTTTTAAAAGCTTGAGGGAGCACTGCAAATCACAGGGAGGTATTGTAAAGCATTAAAAAAGGGAGGGGGGGTAAAGCTGTGGGTAAAACACAGTGAGATGGTATGGTAAAGCATTTAAAGAAAAAAAATCATATACAGTACTGTGCAAAAGTTTTAGGCAGGTGTGAAAAAATGCTATAAAGTAAGAATGCTTTCAAAAATAGACATGTTAATAGATTATATTTATCAATTAACTAAATGCAAAGTGAGTGAACAGAAGAAAAATCAAAATCAAATCCATATTTGGTGTGACCACCCTTTGCCTTCAAAACAGCATCAAGCATCTACCTCTTCTAGGTACACTTGCACACAGTTTTTGAAGGAACTCGGCAGGTAGGTTGGCCCAAACATCTTGGAGAACTAACCACAGTTCTTCTGTGGATTTAGGCAGCCTCAGTTGCTTCTCTGTCTTCATGTAATCCCAGACAGACTCGATGATGTTGAGATCAGGGCTCTGTGGGGCCATACCATCACTTCCAGGACTCCTTGTTCTTCTTTACGCTGAAGATAGTTCTTAATGACTTTCGCTGTATGTTTGGGGTCATTGTCATGCTGCAGAATAAATTTGGGGCCAATCAGATGCCTCCCTGATGGTATTGCATGATGGATAAGTATCTGCCTGTACTTCTCAGCATTGAGGTGACCATTAATTCTGACCAAATCCCCAACTCCATTTGCAGAAATGCATCCCCAAACTTGCAAGGAACCTCCACCATGCTTCACTGTTGCCTGCAGACACTCATTCATGTACGCTTTCCAGCCCTTGGCGAACAAACTGCCTTCTGCTACAGCCAAATATTTCAAATTTTGACTCATCAGTCCAGAGCACCTGCTGCCATTTTTCTGCACCCCAGTTCCTGTGTTTTCGTGCATAGTTGAGTCGCTTGGCCTTGTTTCCACGTCAGAGGTATGGCTTTTTGGCCGCAAGTCTTCCATGAAGGCCACTTCTGGCCAGACTTCTCCGGACAGTAGATGGGTGTACCAGGGTCCCTCTGTTTTCTGCCAATTCTGAGCTGATGGCACTGCTGGACATCTTCCGATTGCGAAGGGAAGTAAGCATGATGTGTCTTTCATCTGCTGCAGTAAGTTTCCTTGGCCGACCACTGCGTCTACGGTCCTCAACGTTGCCCGTTTCTTTGTGCTTCTTCAAAAGAGCTTGGACAGCACATCTGGAAACCCCTGTCTGCCTTGAAATTTCTGCCTGGGAGAGACCTTGCTGAGACCTACCTTGTGTCTTGTTGCTGTGCTCAGTCTTGCCATGGTGTATGACTTTTGACAGTAAACTGTCTTCAGCAACCTCACCTTGTTAGCTGAGTTTGGCTGTTCCTCACCCAGTTTTATTCCTCCTACACATCTGTTTCTGTTTCAGTTAATGATTGTGTTTCAACCTACATATTGAATTGATGATCATTAGCACCTGTTTGGTATAATTGTTTAATCATACACCTGACTATATGCCTACAAAATCCCTGACTTTGTGCAAGTGTACCTAGAAGAATTGATGCTGTTTTGAAGGCAAAGGGTGGTCACACCAAATATGGATTTGATTTAGATTTTTCTTCTGTTCACTCACTTTGCATTTAGTTAATTGATAAATATAATCTATTAACATGTCTATTTTTGAAAGCATTCTTACTTTACAGCATTTTTTCACACCTGCCTAAAACTTTTGCACAGTACTGTATATCTAGTAAATATTATTATTTTAAGGTTAATTTTATACCCTTCATACCCTCCCTCACTCATACCCTCCTTCATACACGCCCTCCTTCATACCTTCCCTCTTTCCTACCCTCCCTCACTCATACCCTCCCTCACTCATACCCTCCTTCATACACTCCCTCCTTCATATACTCCCTCCTTCATAACCTCCCTTCTTCATACCCTTCCTTCCTCAATTCTACTACTAATAATAATAATAATACTAATAATAATAATAATAATGATGTCTCCTCTCTGCTCCACAGTTGATGTGACTCTGGACCCTGATACAGCACACCCTGAGCTCATCCTGTCTGCGGAGGGGAAACGAGTGAGACTGGGAGGGACACAGGGTCTCCCTGACACTCCAGAGAGATTTGATCGCTTGCCCTGTGTGCTGGGCAGGGAGAGCTTCACCTCGAGGAGACGCTACTGGCAGGTGCAGGTGGGGGGGAATGAATGGTGGAGATTAGGAGTCAGCAGAGAGTCTGCCAAGAAGAAGGGGGAGTTCAGCATGACCCCCCAGCAGGGTTACTGGACTGTGGAATGGAGTGATTATAGTGGTTTCATTGCTCTCACTGACCCCGAGACCCGCCTCCCCCAGAGCCTGAAGCCCCAGAAGCTGGGGGTGTATCTGGATTATGAGGAAGGGCAGCTCTCCTTTTACAATGTGGAGACCAGATCTCACATCTACACTTTCACTGACATGGAGTTCAATCCCAGTGAGAAACTCTATCCATTCTTCTATACTTACAGTGATACAGCCCTTGTGCTGGAGTCCCCTGACCCTGACCCTGTCAGCGCTGCAGATTAAACACACATTGCTGTCTGAACCAGGAAACTATTCAAACAGCTCAGACAATCTCCTCTTCACTTTCACTGACACTCTCTCTGCACTCTTCTGGGCTGATGAGAAGAAATCCTCTCTCTCCCACCCTCTTACCCTGAGCCTCTCCTCATTATTTCTCTACACCCCCTTTCCCACTCTCCCTTCTGTCTCCCTCCCTTTCCCACTCTCCCTCTCTCCACCCTGCCCTCTACTCTTCCTCTAACCTCTCCCTCTCCTCCTCCCCTGCCATCTCTGCTCACTCTTTCTTTCTCTCTCTCCTCCCTGCCCTCTACTCTCCCTCTCTCTACTCTCTACTTTTTGTAATGTGATATTTTGTAACAACTGTAAGTCGCCCTGGATAAGGGTATCTCATAAGAAATGAATAATAATAATAGACTTTCTAGGCAATAGATGAATGCATTATTTTCCATGTAATCAATATTTACACTGAAGCTGAGATGCTCCCTGAATATTATTCATTGCTAAACTTAGTGAACTGATTTCTGCTGTTTTGATCTGAATCTTCTGTTCTGTTTTTGTAGCGCATCTATTTTCTATCTTTCTTGATAAAATGTATAAAAGATATAACGGTGTTGTGTGATTTACTGCTCAATTGTTTACCTCGGCAATCTTGAACTCGTAAAAAGAAAGACATTCATGACAGCAGAGTGCTGATTAAATGAGACCATTACACATATGAATGAATTGCATCCTTAAATTGGACATTTTAATTGTGATTCTTCCCACATAACTCTCAACAATAACAAAAGCACAGAGTTACTTCCAGTCTGATTTAGAAATACTAAAAGAAACATAATAGATTCAGGTCAGATGTATTTAAATTCATTTTTATTCAGCATACATGGTAAATATGTTCCTTGTATTTAAAACATCCGGCAGATTTTACAAAAAAAAAAAACCTCAAAATATAATCCATTTGTGCCTGTTGTTTTTGATTCTATATTAGTTTCTGTGATGAGGGTTACACAGACCACTGAAACCAATTTCAGTTCTTATTAAAATAATTCTACTGCAGCTCAAAAAAGAATTCCCTCAATGTTAGCGGTCCATCACTTCCATTCACTACACAGCTCTCACATGTGCAGCTTTTGAAAGATGTTGCAGCAAAACATGGATTCTCATTTGAACACCTCTGGTGCTACCCTGGGGTAATCTCTGTTTGCACAAGCCAGGCTTTCAAAAGCTTACTAGAACGGAAACTTTTCATTTTACAACGCGATATGTGCTACAGTGCTACACCCGGTTAAAGAAATCTTTGTTTGCAAGCCATGGTTTCAGTTAGGGCTGCACTTCCTTGTTCACCTGGAGGGTGAAATTGTCCCCGCCCCTTCGCTGGCTTCTTTCCTGTCATTAACCAATCAGCTGCTGCTCCCCCTGCTGACTGGCATGCTGTCAGCCAGTAACATGACCCAGAAGACACTGCAGAGGTGAAGTGAGGCGAGGAGTCGAGCAGCCTTCCCGAGTGCGAGGCACAGAAACAGAACTTCCTTTAATCCAGTGATCATGTCAAATCCAGGTCTGCGAGAACATCTTTCACAAACTGTACGGGCGCGCTCGTAAACTCAATCTGACGCTCTGAAAGAGCACCTGAGAAATCTCTTCAGAGTGCTTCAGAGCAGGAATTCTCTCTTTAGTTTTCGAACGACCTAAAACGGTTTGAAAATGGAAGTCGTCAGCAAGACAAAAGTTCTGTTTTTCTCAATGATTGAAAACACTTTTGGTTTTAATGTTTTACAAGATCTTCAATCTGACAGCGAGGATGAAAATGTAAGCCGGTCGCTCGTGGAAAATGTAATCCTGATAGCACTGTTATTAACTATGATCATTACGCAGCTGCGCCGTTTAATGGCTTTCTCTTAGACCGATATCACCGATTTTTGTTTATTGATGTATTTTTACGTGAGTTTTCAACTCTCAAGTCTAAAGCTACTGTAATTATTACTGCTGCTCTTCAGTTTGATTTTCATTTTGAAAGTGAACGCTCTGAGAATCCAGCTCTGAAGCTGCAGCGGCCAGAGTGTGCTCCGAGCGCTCCCAAATTCATCTGCTCTGAGTCTTGGAACGACACCACAGAGCACTCCAGGAGTTTATGAACGGTCAGAGTGCGCTCTGACTCTCTGAGATTGAGTTTACCAACGCACCCGACATCTGAGAGCTAATGCAACTTCCAAGCAGGTCGTCTGTATGAAATTATTTTGTTAAGCTATAAATCACTTAAAGAAAAAAGAAAAATAATGAATTTCCACACACTTTAAATTTTCCAACAGTGTAGATTTTTATTTAAAGCTCCACATGACTTCAAACGTTCTGGAAGAAAGGCTTACAGACAGACGTCTTCACATTTCACATTTTTTTAAATTTGTAAAAAGCATCTTTTGGAATGTAAAATTCAGATTGTTTTTTGTTGCAAAAGCAGTGGCTCAGTGTGTGAGGTTTACTGGTCCCAGTTTAATGAGCGCACTGGTCTAGTAGACGTAACTGGCGGTGAAGAGAGACTGGGAGGCAGCCTTGTCTTTCTGTCCGCTCTGAACGTAAGATCCAGTCGATGCCAATCCGTTAATCTGAAGAAAAAAATAATAAACCAATCAGTAACACACAGACACACACACAGATATAAACACACACACAATAACACACACACACACATTTAAAGGGAACCGATATTCCTTGACACCGGTACTCGTTTCCCTTCACTCACATTCTACAGTATAAATGCTCACAATTACTGCACCAACTCCATCAACAGCAGCATTCTCTTTACGTTCCTATTTAACTGTGAGCCGTGATTGGAGCTCCACTGGATTATTCCATTTTAAATGAGGCGGGGGTGTATGCAAGGCTGTAACAAGCCCGTATCTTCAGTGGGTTAAATAAAAGTGCTCAGCAGCATCACTATTGCAACGTCTGCCTTTGCCTGATCGCTTGAGCCTCACCTTGACGCACACACACACACACATACGTTTGCATATTTTTGGGGGCTTCTCATTGACTCTCTGTGACGGAAATATAATGAGTTCTGGTTGTAAATCTCCCTCTCGACCTGTGAGGATACAAAGTAGCGAAAGGGAAAGGCTTTGGACAGGTTGTCCTGACAGTTCATTCCCTGGGTCGGGAAGTCAATCAGCCTGGAAAAAGACGAGACTCCAGTGCGAGAATGTATTGACCGGGAAGGTAAACGAGGAAGCAGCTGCAGGCAATAGAAACAGCTGCAATCGTTTGCCAAGGGGTCATGCATAATCGCATAAAAGGGCTGGAGTATTGTAAATCTTTTCCTTCGCTTGGGTTTTACGTGGAAACTGGAAGGACCGGGAGATTTCCCAAATAAATAACGAAAGGAGTTCGTGAGTGTTTTGTTTGTTTCTTTGTCTGTTTAGTAATTGTCTGTGTTTGTAATCACTAGACGGCTAAACACAGATCCGGAGCTGTCGCCAAGGGCCAGCACGAAACCGGATCATCACTGCACTACCGTCACGAATAAACTTTGTTATCAGCACCTGTTTCACTAATAGCACGTAGTATATTGTACCTCACCACAAGCACTGAGAGCACTCACTTTGGAACAGTGATCGTGTGTGTCTAATTGTGTGTGTTTTGTACCGTGTCTATTATTTGCGGGACTGCAACCCTTCGTTTTATTACTGTGCAATACACATTGTTGTGTATTGCCAGCTCTTTATTATTTACTGGCGGGTCATCAGACCATTGGATTATAAACCATTAAAACAATCATTTTCACCCGTACTTTGTTGTCTGTGCGTTCTTGGAATTACTGTATCCGCACTGCACCTGCTATACACCTGCTACCACTTACCACTTTGCCACACTCTCACTATATTTTTATTTACTATTTCTAACTCCAGTCACACAAAACTCCACACGGGGTGAAACTCGACAACAAACTAAATATTCTGGCACTTTTATTGTTATTTTTGAAGGCACATTTAGTTCTTAAAAACGTGTTTTACAAAGTGGGGACGTCGTTTTTTCAGACTGTGTCGTTTTTTCAGGAGTTACTATCTTTGCGGAGACATTTTCTCAAATTTTGTTCGCACATTGATAGTGATACCTGCCCACACAGATAGACACACAGGAGATACAAAGAAATAGACACACAGATAGACACACACACACAGAGATAGGCACACAGGAGATAGACACACAGGTACATAGACAGGCACACACACACACACACACACACAAAGACACCTCCAATGGCATTGCATGGACGTGGTACACGAGTTTTGCTAAGCCAATCATTCAGATGTATGTATTTAACCAGGACAGAGCCCTTGAGAGAGACATCTCATTCACAAGGGGGTCCCTGACAAGAAACAACATTATAAAAATCACCAGAGAGAGAGAGAGAGAGAGAGAGAGAGAGAGCAGTGATCGAAACAGGACAAGAACACTTCAAACAAAATAACCAACAAGTCAGACCGCTCCAGTGTTCATGGTGCTGGTCACAGTCGGTATTTACAGGGTCTGCAGACCTGCTCAGATTTAGAACACATCTTTCTGAGCGATTTAAAAAGGGATTGTGAAGAGGCTGTTTTTATGCTTGAGGCAAGGAGTTCCGAGGAGGAGATGCCCGATATACAAACAGCATCTCGGCTCATACTGGAGCTCAGTTTAAGGATTTTGTCTCCTTTACAGACCGGCGCTTTTTGAACGCCCCTCCGCACCTTGGCTCTTTCAGTGAAGGCCGCTTGCGCAGCCTGGAGGTTTCCTGTGCTCTACTGCTTCCCTCTGCTTTACCTGCCCTCTCTACTCTCCCTCTCTCCTCCATCCTCTCTACTCTCCCTCTCTCCTCCCTGCCTTCTCTACTCTCCCTCTTTCCTCAATCCTCTCTACTCTCCCTCTCTCCACCCTGCCCTCTCTACTCTCCCTCTTTCCTCCATCCTCTCTACTCTCCCTCTCTCCTCCCTACCCTCTCTACTCTCCCTCTCTCCTCCATCCTCTCTACTCTCCCTCTCTCCTCCCTACCCTCTCTACTCTCCCTCTCTCCTCCATCCTCTCTACTCTCCCTCTCTCCACCCTGCCCTCTCTACTCTCCCTCTCTCCTCCTCCCTGCCCTCTACTCTCCCTCTCTCTACTCTCTACTTTTTGTAATGTGATATTTTGTTGCCCTGGATAAGGGTGTCTGATAAGAAATGAATAATAATAATAGACTTTCTAGACAATAGATGAATGCATTATTTTCCATGTAATCAATATTTACACTGAAGCTGAGATGCTCCCTGAATATTATTCATTGCTAAACTTAGTGAACTGATTTCTGCTGTTTTGATCTGAATCTTCTGTTCTGTTTTTGTAGCGCATCTATTTTCTATCTTTCTTGATAAAATGTATAAAAGATATAACGGTGTTGTGTGATTTACTGCTCAATTGTTTACCTCGGCAATCTTGAACTCGTAAAAGAAAGACATTCATGACAGCAGAGTGCTGATTAAATGAGACCATTACACATATGAATGAATTGCATCCTTAAATTGGACATTTTAATTGTGATTCTTCCCACATAACTCAACAATAACAAAAGCACAGAGTTACTTCCAGTCTGATTTAGAAATACTAAAAGAAACATAACAGATTCTGTTCAGATGTATTTAAATAGTCTTTTTTATTCAGCATACATGGTAAATATGTTCCTTGTATTTAAAACATCCTGGAGATTTTACAAAAAAAAAAAACCTCAAAATATAATCCATTTGTGCCTGTTGTTTTGATTCTATATTAGTTTCTGTGATGAAGGTTACACAGACCACTGAAACCAATTTCAGTTCTTATTAAAATAATTCTACTGCAGCTCAAAACAGAATTCCCTCAATGTTAGCGGTCCATCACTTCCGTTCGCTACACAGCTCTCACATGTGCAGCTTTTGAAAGATGTTTCAGCAAAACATAGATTCTCATTCGAACACCTCTTGTACTACCCTGAGGTAATCTCTGTTTGCACAAGCCAGGCTTTCAAAAGCTTACTAGAACAGAAACTTTTCATTTTACAACGCGATACGTGCTACAGTGCTATACCCGGTTAAAGAAATCTCTGTTTGCAAGCCATGGTTTCAGTTAGGGTTTCACTTCCTTGTTCACCTGGAGGGAGAAATTGTCCCCACCCCTTCACTGGCTTTTTTCCTGTCATTAACCAATCAGCTGCTGCTCCCCCTGCTGACTGGCATGCTGTCAGCCAGTAACATGACCCAGAAGACACTGCAGAGGTGAAGTGAGGCGGGGAGTCCAGCAGCCTTCCCGAGTGCGAGGCACAGAAACAGAACTTCCTTTAATCCAGTGATCATGTCAAATCCAGGTCTGCGAGAACATCTTTCACAAACTGGACGGGTGCGCTCGTAAACTCAATCTGACGCTCTGAAAGAGCGCCTGAGAAATCTCTTCAGAGTGCTTCAGAGCGGGAATTCTCTCTTTAGTTTTCAAACGACCTAAAACGGTTTGAAAATGGAAGTCGTCAGCAAGACAAAAGTTCTGTTTTTCTCAAGGATTGAAAACACTTTTGGTTTTAATGTTTTACAAGATCTTCAATCTGACAGCGAGGATGAAAATGTAAGCCGTTCTCGTGGAAAATGTAATCCTGATAGCACTGTTATTAACTATGATCATTACGCAGCTGCTGCCGTTTAATGGCTTTCTCTTAGACCGATATTACCGATTTTTTTTATTGATGTATTTTTACGTGAGTTTTCAACTCTCAAGTCTAAAGCTACTGTAATTATTACTGCTGCTCTTCAGTTTGATTTTCATTTTGAAAGTGAACGCTCTGAGGATCCAGCTCTGAAGCTGCAGTGGCCAGAGTGTGCTCCGAGCGCTCCCAAATTCATCTGCTCTGAGTCTCGGAACGACACCACAGAGCACTCCAGGAGTTTATGAACGGTCAGAGTGCGCTCTGACTCTCTGAGATTGAGTTTACCAACGCACCCGACATCTGAGAGCTAATGCAACTTCCAAGCAGGTCGTCTGTATGAAATTATTTTGTTAAGCTATAAATCACTTAAAGAAAAAAGAAAAATAATGAATTTCCACACACTTTAAATTTTCCAACAGTGTAGATTTTTATTTAAAACTCCACATGACTTCAAACGTTCTGGAAGAAAGGCTTACAGACAGACGGCTTCACATTTCACATTTTTTAAGAGTAAAAGCATGTTTCTGTGCGCGTTGTGCTGGTTTTACTCAAAGTGATTCCTGTTCAGGTATTTATGAATGCGAATAATAAGAGACATGCACTTCTTTCTTGTGTGAGGACCTAGAAAAATAACTGCATTTCTAAAATGTTCAATTATACAAAGATCCCTCATTTAAAGATTTGATTAAAAAAAAAAGTCTGTTTAGTTTTTGCAATTTATTTTATTTAATAAAATTAATTTCACTCAGTGCATATTCTATGTGATTTCCATCTTTCACAATATTTATTCAGATGAATAAAGGACAGTTTAGATTGGGTTTATTTATAGTGTTACAGGTTTAAACATATAAAATGTTTTTAATTTGACATTTTCCCAAGGAGTGGGAACCCCTGCTGTATCTCACGGCTCATTGCGTTCACTGCGGTTTCCATGACAACAGAACACTGCTACAATTCCAAATTCAGAAAAAACTGCTGCAATTCCAACTGAATGTTCCAAACTGCCGCTTGAGTTCAGCCTGTCGATTTAAGAGACTTCACTGTACGAGGTGATCTTGGGGTTTAGTTAATATTTATATCTAGTAAATATTATTATTTTAAGGTTCATTTTATACCCTTCATACCCTCCCTCACTCATACCCTCCTTCATACACTCCATCCTTCATAACCTCCCTCCTTCATACCCTCCCTCCTTCATACCCTCCCTCACTCATACCCTCCTACATACCTCCCTCCTTCATATACTCCTCCTTCATAACCTCCCTTCTTCATACCCTTCCTTCCTCAATTCTAATACTAATAATAATAATAATACTAATAATAATAATAATAATGATGTCTCCTCTCTGCTCCACAGTTGATGTGACTCTGGACCCTGATACAGCACACCCTGAGCTCATCCTGTCTGCGGAGGAAGCGAGTGAGACTGGGAGGGACACAGGGTCTCCCTGACACTCCAGAGAGATTTGATCGCTGGCCCTGTGTGCTGGGCAGGGAGAGCTTCACCTCGAGGAGGCGCTACTGGCAGGTGCAGGTGGGGGAATGACATGGCTGGAGATTAGGAGTCAGCAGAGAGTCTGCCAAGAGGAAGGGGAGTTCAGCATGACCCCCAGCAGGGTTACTGGACTGTGGAGTGGAGTGATTATAGTGGTTTCACTGCTCTCACTGACCCCAGACCCCCTCCCCGGAGCCTGAAGCCCCAGAAGCTGGGGGTGTATCTGGATTATGAGGAAGGGCAGCTCTCCTTTTACAATGTGGAGACCAGATCTCACATCTACACTTTCACTGACATGGAGTTCAATCCCAATGAGAAACTCTATCCATTCTTCTATACTTACAGTGATACAGACCTTGTGCTGGAGTCCCCTGACCCTGACCCTGTCAGCTGCAGATTAAACACACATTGCTGTCTGAACCAGGAAACTATTCAAACAGCTCAGACAATCTCCTCTTCACTTTCACTGACACTCTCTCTGCACTCTTCTGGGCTGATGAGAAGAAATCCTCTCTCTTCCACCCTCTTACCCTGAGCCCTCCTCTTTATTTCTCTACACCCCTTTCCTACTCTCCCTTCCTGTCTGCCTCTCTCTTTCCCTCCACCTCTCCCATCTCCTTCTCTCTCTCTCCTCTCTCCTCTCTCTCTCTCCTCCTCTCTCCTCTCCCTCTCTCTCTCCTGCCTCTCTCTCTCCCTCTCTCCTCCTCCTCTCTCTCTCCCTCTCTCCTCCCTCTCTCTCTCTCCTCTCTCCTCTCCTCTCTCTCCTCCCTCTCTCTCTCCCTCTCTCCTCCCTGCCTCTCTACTCTCCCTCTCTCCTCCCTGCCCTCTCTACTCTCCCTCTCTCCTCTCTCTCCCTGCCCTCTCTACTCTCCTCTCCTCCCTGCCTCTCTACTCTCCCTCTCTCCTCCCTGCCCTCTCTACTCTCCTCTCTCCTCCCTCCTCTCTACTCTCCTCTCTCCTCCCTCCTCTCTCCCTCTCCACCCTGCCCTCTCTACTCTCCCTCTCTCCTCCCTGCCCTCTACTCTCCCTCTCTCTACTCTCTACTTTTTGTAATGTGATATTTTGTAACAACTGTAAGTCGCCCTGGATAAGGGTGTCTGATAAAAACTGAATAATAATAATAGACTTTCTAGACAATAGATGAATGCATTATTTTCCATGTAATCAATATTTACACTGAAGCTGAGATGCTCCCTGAATATTATTCATTGCTAAACTTAGTGAACTGATTTCTGCTGTTTTGATCTGAATCTTCTGTTCTGTTTTTGTAGCGCATCTATTTTCTATCTTTCTTGATAAAATGTATAAAAGATATAACGGTGTTGTGTGATTTACTGCTCAATTGTTTACCTCGGCAATCTTGAACTCGTAAAAGAAAGACATTCATGACAGCAGAGTGCTGATTAAATGAGACCATTACACATATGAATGAATTGCATCCTTAAATTGGACATTTTAATTGTGATTCTTCCCACATAACTCTCAACAATAACAAAAGCACAGAGTTACTTCCAGTCTGATTTAGAAATACTAAAAGAAACATAACAGATTCAGGTCAGATGTATTTAAATTCATTTTATTCAGCATACATGGTAAATATGTTCCTTGTATTTAAAACATCCAGCAGATTTTACAAAAAAAAAAAACCTCAAAATATAATCCATTTGTGCCTGTTGTTTTGATTCTATATTAGTTTCTGTGATGAAGGTTACACAGACCACTGAAACCAATTTCAGTTCTTATTAAAATGATTCTACTGCAGCTCAAAAAAGAATTCCCTCAATGTTAGCGGTCCATCACTTCCATTCGCTACACAGCTCTCACATGTGCAGCTTTTGAAAGATGTTGCAGCAAAACATGGACTCTCATTTGAACACCTCTGGTACTACCCTGGGGTAATCTCTGTTTGCACAAGCCAGGCTTTCAAAAGCTTACTAGAACGGAACCTTTTCATTTTACAACACGATATGTGCTACAGTGCTACACCCGGTTAAAGAAATCTCTGTTTGCAAGCCATGGTTTCAGTTAGGGTTGCACTTCCTTGTTCACCTGGAGGGTGAAATTGTCCCCGCGCCTTCGCTGGCTTCGTTCCTGTCATTAACCAATCAGCTGCTGCTCCCTGCTGACTGGCATGCTGTCAGCCAGTAACATGACCCAGAAGACACTGCAGAGGTGAAGTGAGGCGGGAGTCGAGCAGCCTTCCGAGTGCGAGGCACAGAAACAGAACTTCCTTTAATCCAGTGATCATGTCAAATCCAGGTCTGCGAGAACATCTTTCACAAACTGGACGGGCGCGTTCGTAAACTCAATCTGACGCTCTGAAAGAGCGCCTGAGAAATCTCTTCAGAGTGCTTCAGAGCGGAATTCTCTCTTTAGTTTTCAAACGACCTAAAACGGTTTGAAAATGGAAGTCGTCAGCAAGACAAAAGTTCTGTTTTTCTCAATGATTGAAAACACTTTTGGTTTTAATGTTTTACAAGATCTTCAATCTGACAGCGAGGATGAAAATGTAAGCCGGTCGCTCGTGGAAAATGTAATCCTGATAGCACTGTTATTAACTATGATCATTACGCAGCTGCGCCGTTTAATGGCTTTCTCTTAGACCGATATCACCGATTTTTTTTATTGATGTATTTTTACGTGAGTTTTCAACTCTCAAGTCTAAAGCTACTGTAATTATTACTGCTGCTCTTCAGTTTGATTTTCATTTTGAAAGTGAACGCTCTGAGAATCCAGCTCTGAAGCTGCAGCGGCCAGAGTGTGCTCGAGCGCTCCCAAATTCATCTGCTCTGAGTCTTGGAACGACACCACAGAGCACTCCAGGAGTTTATGAACGGTCAGAGTGCGCTCTGACTCTCTGAGATTGAGTTTACCAACGCACCCGACATCTGAGAGCTAATGCAACTTCCAAGCAGGTCGTCTGTATGAAATTATTTTGTTAAGCTATAAATCACTTAAAGAAAAAAGAAAAATAATGAATTTCCACACACTTTAAATTTTCTAACAGTGTAGATTTTTATTTAAAACTCCACATGACTTCAAACGTTCTGGAAGAAAGGCTTACAGACAGACGTCTTCACATTTCACATTTTTTTAATTTGTAAAAGCATCTTTTGGAATGTAAAATTCAGATTGTTTTTGTTGCAAAAGCAGTGGCTCAGTGTGTGAGGTTTACTGGTCCCAGTTTAATGAGCGCACTGGTCTAGTAGACGTAACTGGCGGTGAAGAGAGACTGGGAGGCAGCCTTGTCTTTCTGTCCGCTCTGAACGTAAGATCCAGTCGATGCCAATCCGTTAATCTGAAGAAAAAATAATAAACCAATCAGTAACACACACACACACACACACACAGATATACACACACACACACACATATTTCAAGGAACCAATATTGGTTGACACCGGTACTCGTTTCCCTTCACTCACATTCTACAGTATAAATGCTCACAATTACTGCACCAACTCCATCAACAGCAGCATTCTCTTTACGTTCCTATTTATCTGTGAGCCGTGATTGGAGCTCCACTGGATTATTCCATTTTAAATGAGGCGGGGGTGTGTGCAAGGCTGTAACGAGCCCGTATCTTCAGTGGGTTAAATAAAAGTGCTTAGCAGCATCACTATTGCAACGTCTGCCTTTGCCTGATCGCTTGAGCCTCACCTTGACGCACACACACACACATACGTTTGCATATTTTTGGGGGCTTCTCATTGACTCTCTGTGACGGAAATATAATGAGTTCTGGTTGTAAATCTCCCTCTCGACCTGTGAGGATACAAAGTAGCGAAAGGGAAAGGGAAAGGCTTTGGACAGGTTGTCCTGACAGTTCATTCCCTGGGTCGGGAAGTCAATCAGCCTGGAAAAGACGAGACTCCAGTGCGAGAATGTATTGACCGGGAAGGTAAACGAGGAAGCAGCTGCAGGCAATAGAAACAGCTGCAATCGTTTGCCAAGGGTCATGCATAATCGCATAAAAGGGCTGGAGTATTGTAAATCTTTTCCTTCGCTTGGGTTTTTACGTGGAAACTGGAAGGACCGGGAGATTTCCCAAATAAATAACGAAAGGAGTTCGTGAGTGTTTTGTTTGTTTCTTTGTCTGTTTAGTAATTGTCTGTGTTTGTAATCACTAGACGGCTAAACACAGATCCGGAGCTGTCGCCAAGGGCCAGCACGAAACCGGATCATCACTGCACTACCGTCACGAATAAACTTTGTTATCAGCACCTGTTTCACTAATAGCACGTAGTATATTGTACCTCACCACAAGCACTGAGAGCACTCACTTTGGAACAGTGATCGTGTGTGTCTAATTGTGTGTGTTTTGTACCGTGTCTATTATTTGCGGGACTGCAACCCTTCGTTTTATTACTGTGCAATACACATTGTTGTGTATTGCCAGCTCTTTATTATTTACTGGCGGGTCATCAGACCATTGGATTATAAACCATTAAAACAATCATTTTCACCCGTACTTTGTTGTCTGTGCGTTCTTGGAATTACTGTATCCGCACTGCACCTGCTATACACCTGCTACCACTTACCACTTTGCCACACTCTCACTATATTTTTATTTACTATTTCTAACTCCAGTCACACAAAACTCCACACGGGGTGAAACTCGACAACAAACTAAATATTCTGGCACTTTTATTGTTATTTTTGAAGGCACATTTAGTTCTTAAAAACGTGTTTTTCAAAGTGGGGAAGTCGTTTTTCAGACTGTGTCGTTTTTTCAGGAGTTACTATCTTTGCGGAGACATTTTCTCAAATTTTGTTCGCACATTGATAGTGATACCTACCCACACAGATAGACGACACACAGGAGATACAAAGAAATAGACACACGGATAGACACACACACACAGATAGGCACACAGGAGATAGATACACAGGTACATAGACAGGCACACACACACACACACACACACACACACCAGTTAAAGACACCTCCAATGGCATTGCATGGACGTGGTACACGAGTTCTGCAAAGCCAATCATTCAGATGTGTGTATTTAACCAGGACAGAGCCCTTGAGAGAGACATCTCATTCACAAGGGGTCCCTGGCAAGAAACAACATTATGAAAATCACCAGAGAGAGAGAGAGAGAGAGAGAGAGAGAGAGCAGTGATCGAAACAGGACAAGAACACTTCAAACAAAATAACCAACAAGTCAGACCGCTCCAGTGTTCATGGTGCTGGTCACAGTCGGTATTTACAGGGTCTGCAGACCTGCTCAGATTTAGAACACATCTTTCTGAGCGATTTAAAAGGGATTGTGAAGAGGCTGTTTTTATGCTTGAGGCAAGGAGTTCCGAGGAGGAGATGCCCGATATACAAACAGCATCTCGGCTCATACTGGAGCTCAGTTTAAGGATTTTGTCTCCTTTACAGACCGGCGCTTTTTGAACGCCCCTCCGCACCTTGGCTCTTTCAGTGAAGGCCGCTTGCGCAGCCTGGAGGTTTCCTGTGCTTTACAATGCTTCCCTGTGCTTTACCAGACCTCTCTGTGCTTTACAATGCTTCTCTATGCTTTACCAGACCTCTCTGTGCTTTACAATGCTTCCCTATGCTTTACCAGACCTCTCTGTGCTTTACAATGCTTCCCTATGCTTTACCAGACCTCTCTGTGCTTTACAATGCTTCCCTATGCTTTACCACACCTCTCTGTGCTTTACAATGCTTCCCTATGCTTTACCAGACCTCTCTGTGCTTTACAATGCTTCCCTATGCTTTACCGCACCTCTCTGTGCTTTACAGTGCTTCCCTGTGATTTACTACACTTGGCTGTGTTTTGACTGTGGGAAACTTTCATAAGGGTTGTTTACCATGGGGAGTTCAGGGGCCGGTTGTAATAAACACTTAAGCTAGACTTACCTCCCAAGTCGGACTTAAAATCCACCCCCAAGTCAGACTTGAAAATAGGAAATAAGTCAGACTTAATTTTCAAGCCTGGGTAGGGGTGGGTTAAGTCAGACTTGGCATTTCAAACCAGTTACAGTATTTTAAAATGAACGACGATGCGCAGAGCAATGCAAAGATAACGTATTTTTAGAGGACAAACTTATTTTTTCGATCTTTAAAATGGTTTTGAATTATATTTCCGTTTTCGTTTTCCGCAAGAATCGTGTTGCTGAAGTCCGAAGCTGTTTTATCGTCCGCGCATCATTATCAAGCTTTCAACTTCAGCTTACGGTGCTTATAAAAATCAAGCGCATCAGACAGGTCTGTTGATAGTATAGCACATAGATTATTCTTGTACTTGTTCATATGATTTCCAAAAATAATAATAAAGTTTTTTCCGTTCAAATCATCTGTGTTTTGCTGCATGGTTGTTTTAGTTTAGGGGGGGGGTCATGACGTTGCTTTCTGTACCTTCTGAGTTGCCGACAGTAAAGAAAACATTTTAAAAACTGACCCGCTGCTGTTAATTCTCTCTGTCATCACTGTCGGCCTGACAGCTGACAGCGGCGACAGACAAGACACAGAGAAAACTACCCTCTTTCTTTTCTGTACAGGGAAGCTCGAATCACAGGCATTTTGTCGGCTTCATTTATTAGGTATAACATTTACCTTGCTTAAATATGAAAACTTTTTTTTTTTGATGTATTAAACAACATGACTTTAACATCACGACACTGTTTCCTGTGCGTGTGTGCGTGTGCGTGCGTGCGTGTGTATTTATTTAAGATTTTAAATTATTGGCACTAGAAGTGGACTCATGAAAATGGAGGATAGAAAAGTCATCTCTCCCCTCTACATTGGAATGATGGTGTATGCACATTCCAGAAAACGTGGACTGATTCACAACATGTTTGAACCTGGAACCTGCAGCTCATATGATAGAGTACTGCAGCTGTCCACAGATCTTGCCAGGTAAAGATACACTGAATCTCAAGTAGTGTTTGCAAACTGCAGTTTTCACCACAGGTGCTGTGGACAATATAGACCACAATCCTTCATCAGCTACAGCAACAGGTTCACTTCATGGAACATGAATTTCACTGTTTCAGGGGTGGGTATAAGAACATAAGAAAGTTTACAAACGAGAGGAGGCCATTCAGCCCATCTTGCTCGTTTGGTTGTTAGTAGCTTATTGATCCCAGAATCTCCTCAAGCAGCTTATTGAAGGATCCCAGGGTGTCAGCTTCAACAACATTACTGGGGAGTTGGTTCCAGACCCTCACAATTCTCTGTGTAAAAAAGTGCCTCCTATTTTCTGTTCTGAATGCTCCTTTATCTAATCTCCACTTCCCTGGTCCTTGTTTCTTTTTTCAGGTCCCCTGGGTCGACATTGTCTATACCTTTTAGGATTTTGAATGTTTGAATCAGATCGCCGCGTAGTCTTCTTTGTTCAAGACTGCATAGATTCAATTCTTTTAGCCTGTCTGCATACGACATGCCTTTTAAACCCAGGATAATTCTGGTCGCTCTTCTTTGCACTCTTTCTAGAGCAGCAATATCCTTTTTGTAACGAGGTGACCAGAACTGAACACAATATTCTCGATGAGGTCTTACTAATTCTGTGAAACATATCACTTTCAGGTCTGGCTCTTCAAAGCATGTGAATCCTTTGCCACACTTCTACACAAACGTCCCCCCAATTTCAACACCAGCACAACCTCCACCATTGCCAGCTGCAGCTGCTGCTCTTTCAATTGATGGGCAGAGACACATATCCAGGGAGAATATGCTTGGTTAGATATTGCTGATGCGTCTGGTGTTAAGACCGTTCAAGAAATCAAAGTGGTGGGATTCCAGCAACATGAAGCTTTTGTAAAAGAGAGACTCACTGAACGTACAAAAAAAGAAGCCAAGTTAGAAGCAACAATTGTGTGAATGTTGGGCCCCAGCACCTTTCCAATTGTGCCTATTTGCTTGATGCTTGACAAGGTTGCCCCACAATTGCTTCTCCTAACTTGGGCTTTTGTGTTTGATATCACCCCTTTAAGCGGCTGTTGGGTTTTCTAACTTGTTTTTTACATTGACATTTTTTGTTGTTACAGATACAATATAAGTGGGTCAAAGGATGTTTTGATGCTCCGCTCAGTTGCTGCTGTTGTTGCTTGACAATAGCACTTCTTGTCTCCAGTTTCAGCCTTTTCCACAGAGTTTTTAACGCTGCCGCTGTTCCCGGGCGCCTCTCAGGACACGCAGTGTAACAGGGCGAGGAGCCCTGAACATTGATGTGTTTATTTATTTTTAGAACGGGGTCTCCCCCTACGCCCCTGGGTTGAATTTGTTTGTTTTATGATTGATGTATTTATACATGACGGCGAAGCCCCGCGTGTTTTGTTGTTATTAAAAATGTGTTCTGGCAGAGGCGAGGTTGGGTAGTCGCGCAGAAGGTGGCCATCTCCCGAATGAATGAAGTGATTCATTTGTTGCTAATCGGGAGATGGTCACCTGTATAAAGCCTGCAGCTCTCCGCACCTCGGGTGGTGGGTGTTCGAAGAGGAGAACGAGAGCGAGAAGAGAGGAAGTGAAAGTTATGTGTCAGTGAAGACTACTGCCCGGCCTGACCGGTTTGTGTGTTCAGTGTTCATGATTTGTTTAATTTACACCTTTTGTTTGGTCTTTTTCTTTAAATATTTATTTTTGATTTTTGTATTTAAAGTAAACGGCGCGCAAGCGTCTTTTTCAGTGCAGCACTTGTTTGTGTTTTTGGTTCCTGCATCTGGCCTGACATCACCGCACACGCCATCCCTGTCACACGCAGCATTACATTTTGTTGCAATTTCATGGCAAGCTTGAGTGCTGTAACACCACAGTGGAATGTTTTCTACCATCTTCCTCTGTTTTAATGTCATTTTTTCCACATTCAATGAAATAATCTTTTGTTTAGTTGAGTAATTTTGTTCACGACCTCCAGCCGTGGTTTCTTAGTTAGTTGATTAAACCTAATTTTACACCTTTTATATGTTCTTATTTCAAAACATATAAAATTCATTTCAGTGATTATTATTATTATTATTAAAGTAAGAGCCAAACTAGTTGATTGGAATGGTACTTTGTATTAGTATTACTTTGTTTTAGTCCATATATTGTTAAAAATATTACTGTGTACTAATTAATTACTTAAAAAAAAGCTTCATGGCATACATATTTAGAAATGTAACGAGTGGGTTTGTCAGCACCCTCTATGTTTAAGATCTGGAGAAAGTCTTGTTCCTCTGCTGCGGACTAAATCTGAGGATCAGCTGATCCCCAACTCTAAAGTTCCTTGCAATTGGAACTAATTTAATGCTCAGCTGGGGATGATTCTCAAGAAAGTACCGTACTAGCTGTCCCGAAGATAAGACGCTTGGTGCAGACTAACTCTGAATGTTCGTTGCAATTAACCCACAGACTTACAGACACTTGAAGTGTTTTTTAAACAACGACAGGGGTTTTGTTTACAGCATTTGTATATGGACTATACTTGTACTGTAATTTCTGTAGTCTCCCTACAATAATATTAAGAAAACTATTTTTATAGAATTGATGACAGAAACATAGGGTGTACATAAACTCAACATTTATAAAATAGATTTACTATCGTACATGTTTACTCTAAAAACTATAATTGTAAAAAACAAATTTGGGCAAACAATGCTGCTGAACTGCAGCTCTATACAGACAGACACGCACACACATGCACAGAAACACACATGCACACTGCTACTCTGAACTGCAGCTCTATACAGACAGACACGCACACACATGCACAGAAACACACATGCACACTGCTACTCTGAACTGCAGCTCTATACAGACAGACACGCACACACATGCACAGAAACACACATGCACACTGCTACTCTGAACTGCAGCTCTATATAGACAGACACGCACACACATGCACAGAAACACACATGCACACTGCTACTCTGAACTGCAGCTCTATATAGACAGACACGCACACACATGCACAGAAACACACATGCACACTGCTACTCTGAACTGCAGCTCTATACAGACAGACACGCACACACATGCACAGAAACACACATGCACACTGCTACTCTGAACTGCAGCTCTATACAGACAGACACGCACACACATGCACAGAAACACACATGCACACTGCTACTCTGAACTGCAGCTCTATACAGACAGACACGCACACACATGCACAGAAACACACATGCACACTGCTACTCTGAACTGCAGCTCTATACAGACAGACACGCACACACATGCACAGAAACACACATGCACACTGCTACTCTGAACTGCAGCTCTATACAGACAGACACGCACACACATGCACAGAAACACACATGCACACTGCTACTCTGAACTGCAGCTCTATACAGACAGACACGCACACACATGCACAGAAACACACATGCACACTGCTACTCTGAACTGCAGCTCTATACAGACAGACACGCACACACACACATGCACACTGCTACTCTGAACTGCAGCTCTATACAGACAGACACACACACACATGCACAGACACACACATGCACACTGCTACTCTGAACTGCAGCTCTATACAGACAGAAACACACTCAAGTCCTAATATTCTTGGGTGTTCAGGATTTTAAGATAAGCATATACATGAAAGGATGTCTCACACATGTGATAATATTCTATAAGGTGTGCATCACAAATGCAGGTCATGAATTTAACTTCCAAAAAATAAATGCTTGCACACTTAGCTGTGTTCCACAATTGCACACAAAAGCACTTTATTTAGAATAAAGGAAAGAGCAGACCACACTGGTCTGTATCGAAGAATCACAGTGTAAAACCTGGGCTCCCTTATACCCCAAAATGCACACAATTGCTCAATTGTTATAAACATTTACACAGGTCAATTAACCACAGCGATATTTCAATCAATTGTAAAAGAAAACAATCTCCCAGTCATCGTATACAAATTGTACAGACACCTCATTTTTACAAATGAATGTGTACCGTGAAGCTAACCAAAAACATGAGGGGCTTAAAATATCAATATCAATGGTGGAAATTCTTCTCCTTTATTGAAAAAATAAAGCAAAATAAAATAGGAATCCATTTTCTGGTTTGCTGATATCTATCCATCCATCGGACCCCTCTCAGCGTATGACGTGTAAAGGCTTGAGAAGCCTGTCTACAAACCAGCGGACTGAGAATTCCTCTTTAGCATCATCGCTGTTGGTGCTGAGGCAGTGTGTTCACATCCCACTGTAGCTGCATATACATAATATATATTTTAATCATGAGAGAGAGAGAGAGAGAGAGAGGAGGGTGATTAGAAAGTAAGTAACCACATCAACGCACCTTATCTCACAAACGGTAGGGCATAGAGGTGAAATTGCATACGGTTGTTAAGGGAACCATGAGATGCAAATGCCACAGTTACTAATTGTTGTCACTAGGGGGCGCCACCATGACCTACTTCTGATAATCACATAATATTATTATTATTATTATTATTATTATTATTATTATTATTTCTTAGCAGACGCCCTTATCCAGGGCGACTTACAATTGTTACAAGATATCACATTATTTTTACATACAATTACCCATTTATACAGTTGGGTTTTTACTGGAGCAATCTAGGTAAAGTACCTTGCTCAAGGGTACAGCAGCAGTGTCCCCCACCTGGGATTGAACCCACGACCCTCCGGTCAAGAGTCCAGAGCCCCTAACCACTACTCCACGCTGCTGCCCCTATAATAATAACTGTTCAATATGTGCTTCTCCATCATACAGAATGAATTGAAAGTCAAATTATTTTTGTGTTGAGAACAATCACACCTCACTCAATTTCACCCAGGGTGTTCCAAACAGAGTCACACCTCACTCAATTTCACCCAGGGTGTTCCAAACAGTGTCACACCTCACTCAATTTCACCCAGGATGTTCCAAACAGAGTCACACCTCACTCAATTTCACCCAGGGTGTTCCAAACAGAGTCACACCTCACTCAATTTCACCCAGGGTGTTCCAAACAGCCTCACACCTCACTCAATTTCACCCAGGGTGTTCCAAACAGTGTCACACCTCACTCAATTTCACCCAGGGTGTTCCAAACAGAGTCACACCTCACTCAATTTCACCCAGGGTGTTCCAAACAGAGTCACACCTCACTCAATTTCACCCAGGGTGTTCCAAACAGAGTCACACCTCACTCAATTTCACCCAGGGTGTTCCAAACAGAGTCACACCTCACTCAATTTCACCCAGGGTGTTCCAAACAGAGTCACACCTCACTCAATTTCACCCAGGGTGTTCCAAACAGAGTCACACCTCACTCAATTTCACCCAGGGTGTTCCAAACAGCCTCACACCTCACTCAATTTCACCCAGGGTGTTCCAAACAGAGTCACACCTCACTCAATTTCACCCAGGGTGTTCTTGAGCTCTTTCAGGCTTTCTTCACTTTGGTCCGCTGCTTGTCTTAACATGTGGGCGGCCTCATTCCCTTGTTTTGCGGCCTGTTCCAGGGCAGCACTAACCAGGACTGTGATGTCAAGTTCCAGCCCAACTACCGAGAAGACCAACTGTAGAGGAGACAAAAAACAACAGAGCCTCTTACAACCAGCAGGAACTCACTCTGCTGAACTAAAAGCTTTTTATGACTATAAATGTTTATTTTAGTTGTCACTAGAGCTGCACTTTTCAGATGTCAGTTTGATCCGATTTCAGTTTAGGTTTTTGCTGTTTTGACCAATGCAGTTTTTCTTTGACAGAAGAAGAATCATGAATTTGTGCTGCCCACTGGATCCTCCTTACAGTCTCTACTCTGCTTCACTGGGGTGAAAAAGACTATCTTAATGATCAATATGATTACACAGTACTGCAGTTTAACATGGTGTCATGTAAACACATTGGGGGAGTTCACAAGGCCATTCACTCCAAAGTGTCAATAGCACCATTTTATAAAAAAATTAAAATACCCCTTAATGTTGCAAAACTAGAAACAAACAACTTAAGTATATATGAGCCCTTAAATTGAATGACTCTGTTTGTATAAAAACGAGTAAATGTCTTCATGAATTCCTCTCATTATGTTAACACCACCACACAGCAGAAGCATCGCAGCACAGTGCACTGCTTTTAAAAACAATACTGGGTTTTGAAAACAGCCTGTATACGTAATAAAAGAGTCCAATGAGATGTGGGTCATTTGCCCTGGGGAAGAGTTTCAGTAAAACATCTCACTTAGGCCCGGACCAAATCAAAACTTTGACAACCGCTAATCACACTTAAAAAACTGTATGTAATGGCGTTTAATTTATTTTGTAAGTATCTTATTTCTTCTACTCATAAAAAGTAAACGCTATTAAATACAGTTTTGCTAAGTGTGATTAGCGGGTTGTCAAAGCTTTGATTTGGTCTGGGCCTTAGAGAGAGGATATGAAGTGTCAGGTGATTTTACTAAACTGTCCAGATAAAGAATACATTTAAAAAATAATAATGTTTTTTCACTGGTACGGCCCAAGCCAGAAAGAAATATATGAATCATATATTTTGATGAACATAATGTTTATAATAAACTAATGTTTTTGGAGAATCTATGTTAATTATTAGTGAAGAGCTACAGTTACTGATGGAATTGCAATGCCTGAATCCACAGGCAGTAACTAGAGCTCTCAGAGGGGTTTAGAGTCCCACTATGAGCCCAGGTCTGCAGTGCAGATTTGTTTTATGATCAGTCAAGTAAAAAGCTTTCGTTTTATAATACATAGCTGGTGTTTCTTTGTGTGCCTCTCATTGCATCGCATTATTGACACTGTGAGTTGAATTTGTTTGGATTTTAGGAAGTTTTGTAGTATATTTTGCAATTCATTTTCTGTTATGTCACAAAAGCAATGTTGAGATGCGAGTTTGTTGTGTTTTTACTGCGAGAGGAACTCATACGGAAAGAAAATATATTTTAAATATATGAATAATATATTTATAACCTTACCATATATTTTCAACATCTGGCTCACAGATTAAATTATATTTAAAATATATTCCAAATGCACCAGATATTTTTTTTATATATTTTTTATACATTATTAATTAATTTTACTTAACTGACTAAAAATATATTTTACACTATGTTGTTATAACTATATATTTGCAACAAACTTACCATACATTTAAAATATATTATGTTTTTGCCTTACATTTGTCATACATTTTAAAAACATTATTTACGGAAGCTGTTTAAATATAATAAATATATTTTGCAACAAATTGTTCTAAATATTTTGGAACTGAATAAAAATACATTAAAAATGTATTCATAAGTTTCACTGAAATGTATAATAATGCTAATATGTGATGTTGACCTTAGACATTGATTAAACATTAACTCTCCCTCCCTCTCTCTCTCTCTCTCTCTCCCTATATATATATATATAGAGAGAGAGAGAGAATCATACAGTACATAAATTATGTATTTAATTGTATTGAAACATGTATTTAACTTTTTAAATGTGATATTAATCAAAATATTTATTATACAAAGCATTAGAACATAAGAAAGGTTACAGACGAGAGGAGGCCATTCAGCCCATCTTGCTCGTTTTATATACCGGTATGTATTTATCATACATGGATATTGCCAGAGCAGACTTGTGAAGGGTTGGGATTTTTTGTGTGGAAACTGCGATTATTTGTTGATTATTGTAAATATTTGATTACTGTTTTTGTGATAATTGTTCAAGTTATTGTTTTACGTGTTTATGGTTCATTTGGGAGTATTTCTGTGATTTGTTTAATCGGTGAAAATCACCCTGAGAGGTGTGTGTGTCCGCAAGAGTGGGGAGGGGCCTCTGTGTGTGTGCGTGCGCTTGTGTTAGTGAGCGGTGAGTCACTGCTGTCAAATAAACTCTGCCAAATAAACACCTCTGGTGTGATCTAAAGATCTGATTTGCTTCCTTTATTGATCCAAGGTGATTTTAAGTGCCCTGCTTGTCTACAATATTGTTTGAAAATATCAATGTTAGAAATTGAATCTTTTTGGCATCACTGCAGTGGGATCTTAGTTGGGCAAGGTGATGACTCAAAAACAATCAGAGACAATGAACAGATACATGAGTTCTTCACAAACACCATACCCTGGGCCCGCAGGCCGCTGTCTTGCCAGGCACGCTGATGGCCCTCATGTTCTTTGCCAGCTTGCCCATCAGGAAGGCCATCTTGTTCACGTTTCGCGCAGTCAGGAGGGTTGTACCAGCGAACAGCCCTGCGGAGACTAATCTTGTGAAGACGTGCTCCTTCCCGAGCGGCTCTGGGCTGTCGACACACCTTTGAGAGGACGCCATCCTTTCGGCCATCTTGTCCAGCTTCTTCATCAGCCTGACCACCTCTTTGGCAGCCTCCTTGTCGGTCTCTGTGATCTTCCTGGCGGTCTTCATGCAGTCGCTGGTCTTGAAGCTCTCTACTCTCTGCGCCATGCCCCATATGGCCGTCATAGCCGTCGTGACTGCCACACCCCCAGCCACCGCCCCAGCAGCGGCGCCCAGGCCTGCAGTGCACACCGCCGAAACAAAGGCCCCCACAGCGGCCAGACCCCTCACTTTGCGGCTATAGTTTGCTTCTCGTCTCAGCTTTTCCAGCTGCTGGGCGATGTACCTCAGCTGGCTGGCAGAGGCCTCTCGCTTGGGGATCCAGGCCTTGGCGTGTCGTGCGTCTGCTTCGCCAGCTGCACGCCCTCCTTCCACCACACGCAAGAGTGCAGCTCCACTGCCTGTATCACCAGCAAAGACACCGTCTCACAAACTTGTCTTGTTTTTAAAGTTAGCGGAGCCAATTATTTTGTGCGCCTGTAATAGAGTCCCCTCCCGTGCCCTCTCACCTGTGTGCTGGCTCTCTCTCTTCCTCAGGGGTGACTGTACAGTGGCTCCTGTAATAGAGTACCCTCCCGTGCCCCTCTCACCTGTGTGCTGGCTCTCTCTCTTCCTCAGGGTGACTGTACAGTGGCTCCTGTGATAGAGTACCCTCCCGTGCCCCTCTCACCTGTGTGCTGGCTCTCTCTGTCTTCCTCAGGGGTGACTGTACAGTGGCTCCTGCAATAGAGTACCCTCCCGTGCCCCTCTCACCTGTGTGCTGGCTCTGTCTCTTCCTCAGGGGTGACTGTACAGTGGCTCCTGTAATAGAGTACCCTCCCGTGCCCCTCTCACCTGTGTGCTGGCTCTCTCTCTTCCTCAGGGGTGACTGTACAGTGGCTCCTGTAATAGAGTACCCTCCCGTGCCCCTCTCACCTGTGTGCTGGCTCTCTCATCCTCAGGGGTGAGTGTACAGTGGCTCCTGTAATAGAGTACCCTCCCCGTGCCCCTCTCACCTGTGTGCTGGCTCTCTCTTCCTCAGGGGTGACTGTACAGTGGTTCATGTGTTTGGTGGCTGCACACAGTAGACACACAAAGCTCCAGTCCGTCCTACAGAACACCTCCAGAGGTCTGTGGTGCTGCTGGCACAGTGTCTGACTCAGATCTCCAGTGGCCTCCACCAGCTGGTGCCTCTTGAAAGACAAGACCGTGAAGTGAGGTTTGAGGTGCTCTGGGCAGTAGGAGCGCTGCAAGTCAGACAGGATCTCACCGCTCAAGTTTTCTCCCAGTGCAGAAGTCACAGGGCACGTGTCCAGTCCCGTGAGACTGTGAGCGGAGAGAGAGGGCTGAGTCCCGTGTGCTTCAGCCTCTCCACAACACCAGCCAAGACGAAGTTTTTACTCAAGACGGGTTTAGGTGAGAAGTTGTGTCGGCACTGGGGGCAGCTGATGGCTCTCTGCTCAGGTTGTTTCCAGTGGTAATCAATGCACTCCATGCAGTAACTGTGTCCACAGGGAGGGTGACCGGATCCTTAAAAATCTCCAGACACACGGGGCAGCTGATCTGCTCCTCAGACAGGGAAGTGTTTGCTTCAGCCATTATGTGAACTGCCAGAGATGAAGACGAGAGAGAGAGAGAGAGAGAGAGAGAGAGAGAGAGAGAGAGAGAGAGAGAGAGAGAGAGAGACACTCACTAGCACAGAGAGACTGCCACTATCACCAATGAGAGACACAGAAATGTTTAGTTCTGACGTTTTGTGTAACGGCAGAGCTGCAGACAGAAACTGCAAGAGGCAGAGGTTGATAACACAAGAAAACGAAACTCAGAGTGTGTGATTTCCTGGAATCACACGGGGCTGCTGTGCTCTAGAGGGAGGGGCCTGGACTTTGACAGAGAGCAGAGTGGAGAGAGAGCAGAGTTAATATGGACTGGATATAGAGTTAGTGTCAGCAGAGAGCAGAGTTAATATGGACTGGATATAGAGTTAGTGTCACAGCAGAGAGCAGAGTTAATATGGACTGGATATAGAGTTAGTGTCACAGCAGAGAGCAGAGTTAATATGGACTGGATATAGAGTTAGTGTCACAGCAGAGAGCAGAGTTAATATGGACTGGATATAGAGTTAGTGTCACAGCAGAGAGCAGAGTTAATATGGACTGGATATAGAGTTAGTGTCACAGCAGAGAGCAGAGTTAATATGGACTGGATATAGAGTTAGTGTCACAGCAGAGAGCAGAGTTAATATGGACTGGATATAGAGTTAGTGTCACAGCAGAGAGCAGAGTTAATATGGACTGGATATAGAGTTAGTGTCACAGCAGAGAGCAGAGTTAATATGGACTGGATATAGAGTTAGTGTCACAGCAGAGAGCAGAGTTAATATGGACTGGATATAGAGTTAGTGTCACAGCAGAGAGCAGAGTTAATATGGACTGGATATAGAGTTAGTGTCACAGCAGAGAGCAGAGTTAATATGGACTGGATATAGAGTTAGTGTCACAGCAGAGAGCAGAGTTAATATGGACTGGATATAGAGTTAGTGTCACAGCAGAGAGCAGAGTTAATATGGACTGGATATAGAGTTAGTGTCACAGCAGAGAGCAGAGTTAATATGGACTGGATATAGAGTTAGTGTCACAGCAGAGAGCAGAGTTAATATGGACTGGATATAGAGTTAGTGTCACAGCAGAGAGCAGAGTTAATATGGACTGGATATAGAGTTAGTGTCACAGCAGAGAGCAGAGTTAATATGGACTGGATATAGACAGTTTCTCAGTGTGAGCAGAAGGGGCACATGTCTGTCACCCCTGGGTTAATTATACTCACAAAGGAATTTACAGCAATGATAGTATTTAGGCTCCTCCACTGTAGATCCCTGACCTTTTGGCAATGGTGGCTTACGAGGCTTGGAGGTCTAGTGGTAGAGAAAGGGGCTTGGAGCCAGGAGGGTCCCGGTTCAAATCCCAGCTCAGCCACTAACTCACTGTGTGACCCTGAGCACGTCACTTACCCTCCTTGTGCTCCATCCTGCAGATGAGATGTTAAATCAATGTCCTAATGGAAGTGACAGTTCACAGCCTATCCTTCACTTTAAGCAAACGCCCCTTTACAAAATCATTCTTACACTTTCCACAAAATAAAACAGCCACCCCTGCACTGAAATGTGTGCAGTTACTAAAATAAATATCACCTTTCCAGTGTTTTTCCCAAGCCTGACTGATTTGCCTTATCTATATGGGTTTCTTGCAGAAAGGTAACATCTAGCTCATGGTTTCTTTTTAATAAGTTCAATAACGCCAGCCCTTTTAGGGGAGTTTCTGCAGCCGTTAATATTTAAGCTCCCAATGTTTAACTGGCTCATTGGAAAACTGAAAAAGGAAAAACACTGATACCGAAAAACAAACAAGTAGACAGAAAAAAATACTAAAGGGACTAAACATATCCCACAATTCTTTTCAGCGTCCCGTCCCTGCCTATTGGCTGAGCGCCGCAGAGCGAGCAGGGCGCACATTCAAATTTCAAACTGTACAGACAGACACGGAGCATTTCGCTTATTTGTTTTAAGTTACAAACTGTCTCTGTTGAACCGAATACTGTTTTGTTGTTACCCGTATTTTTATTTTCATCGGCAGACGCGCTCTGGATGCAAGTACAGCGCTGACATGTCGTTTCCTAAAATTATATTAAGCGAGGTTTCGAGTAAATATAGAAAGAAAAAGGGCAGTGTATATTTTAGCACTAGTTAATAACAAAACTGTAATATTAAAAAGCGTTATACAAATGGCCTGTTGTACACTTTAATTTGTCACGATAAAACGGAATTCAGAAAGTGTTTTATAAATTACTATTTGTTTAAATTGATGTATAAGATTACGATTTCGGAGAGCACCGTGTATAAAGTTCTTATTATGATTTGATGCAATCTTTGCAAATATTGTATTCTGCCTTCAGGGTCACCGTTTGTGGAAATGGAGAACGAGGAGGTGGAAATATCAATGCCAGACCTGGATGCCAGTACCAGCTCACCTGGAGATAGTTTGGATGCGGTGGGGTTTCAAGTGGTTCTTGTCCAGAAGAGTCTTGACTCCAGTGGAAGCAATGTAGGGTAGACCAATCTGCTAAGAAAAACCCCACCAAGTTATGGAGAGTTTCTGGGAAGAAAAAACAGCAATCTAACTCTGCTCTGTCAGAAATTCAAACCATGCATAGAGAGATGCTACAAAAACAAGAAGAGCAGGGCCGACGGGATGCTGCAACTCTGCAATCTATTGCCTCGTCCATTGAGCTTGCAGTTGGTTGTTTTGAGCGTTGTGCCAATGCTGCCCAGCGCCAGGCAGCTGCATTGGAAGCTCAAGCGGGTGATCGTTATAATCTTCAAGGGCCACAGACTACAGAGTACATCTACAGACCGGCATATCATGGTTACAACCCTCCTGCTCCTATGCCGCAACTAGACCTAATCCCTGCACGGCCCACTTACCCATCGCCTGCTCCATCTCAAGTGGAGCCACAGCTTCCTGGTGTATGCGGTTCTACAACCATTCATCAGGAGTCATACGTGTCAATGCTGGAAGCCGATGATTGAAAACATTTTTTTTTTTTAAAACAAATATTCAGAGATTTTTTTCTTTACCCCAAAACTGCACCCGTGAGCCGCAGTCCGTCAGATTTTCTAAATCTCCCCAAATGACAAAACCTTCATAACTGAGTGGTCAAATCTGATAGTTGCGCACAAAACCTGCAGACACTGCGGCCCTACGGGACCAGGACTGGGGACTCTTGTTATAAATTAATTTAGTTTGTTATTTTACACAAATAATAAAACAACATGATGCTTTCCAAATTGTGTACATTTCAATTAGACTTTGAATAACTTTAAGGTTTACAAAAGTTAACAAAACAGACAGAGTGACTTGTATGTTATTTGAGTAAGTGCGACTGAATGACTAAAGACTTGAGTTCTCTGTTATTTCATTAATGGTAGGCCTAAACAAAACGTAAGATAAATAAACAAAAACTACTGCTACTGAACTTTTTGTTATTTAAAAATTGGCGACTGAAGGTCTACCTGCTACTGGGCTTATGTTATGTTATTACTGGTGATTAAAAAATAAGATAAGTTAGGCTCCTTACCTACTTGTTTTAAAAAGGTTACTAAAATGTAAGATAAGATGCTGTGCCTTTTTTTTTTACTTATGGTAACTAAAACGTCCTGTAAGGTAAACTTAAAAGCAAAAGTATTTTTCTTTATTTTTTAAAGAAAGGTAACTAAAAAATAAGATTACATGTGGACATGAAAGAGCATTCGATTTCAGATCTTTTTCCAAGCACATGCCAGCATCCTTTCAGTCTCCCAAAGACTTGTTCCACTTTTACCCTGATTCTGTTAAGAAGTGTGTTGAACATCTCCCTTTCTGGTGGCAGGTTATTTCCTGGATAATCCTTCACAAGCCATGGTAGGAGAGGGTAAGCTGGATCACCGACAATCATCATTGGCACCTCCACTCCTGCCACAAGCAAGGTGTTTTGTGGGTGGTGCTCAGGGTGCAGGTACAGGTTAGAACATAAGAACATAAGAAAGTTTACAAACGAGAGGAGGCCATTCAGCCCATCTTGCTCGTTTGGTTGTTAGTAGCTTATTGATCCCAGAATCTCATCAAGCAGCTTCTTGAAGGATCCCAGGGTGTCAGCTTCAACAACATTACTGGGGAGTTGGTTCCAGACCCTCACAATTCTCTGTGTAAAAAGTGCCTCCTATTTTCTGTTCTGAATGCCCCTTTATCTAATCTCCATTTGTGATCCCTGGTGCTTGTTTCTTTTTTCAGGTCAAAAAGTCCCCTGGGTCGACATAGTCTATACCTTTTAGGATTTTGAATGCTTGAATCAGATCACAGCATACGACATGTCTTTTAAACCCGGATAATTCTGGTCGCTCTTCTTTGCACTCTTTCTAGAGCAGCAATATCCTTTTGTAACGAGATGACCAGAACTGAACACAAGGAAGGTGCACAAGGTACGAGGAACGGAACACGGCTGCGTCGTGTGCACTTCCCAGTGTCCCAACACAAACATCGCGAAACATGCCTTTGTCATCCACAAGTCCCTGCAGAATGAGGGATGGCCATCCCTTTCGATTAACAAAATTACGGTAGCCATATGATGGAGCTAAAACAGGAATATGGCTTCCATCCGCAGCAGCATAAATTTGGGGAATGTGGTAAGACAAAACATTCCTGTATGCGATTTCTTGAGCCTCAGTATTACCTGGAAGAAATGTGATCTCGGATCGCTCTTCAGACGGTGTAAATGTAACGATGAACACTGGTCTTGCTCACACCAAACATCTCCCCAACAACTCGATATTCTGCACAGCTAGCCAGCTTATACAGAGCGATAGCGATTCTCTTTTCTGTTGGTATAGGTGATCTTGGGCTGAACTGTTCTGGAGCAATATACGGGTCAGGTTTAGTGCACAGTTTGTTAAAAGCTCCCCTGGTCATCCTGAAATGGGTACGCCAGTGTTGATCATTAAAATGATCTTGCACGATATTTTCCCAAAATATATTGCAACGCTTGTGCACCCACTTTCGAGGTGGATTCCGTTTTGTGGTTGTGTGGTAGTGACCGCTCCATGTGCAACCTTACAATACAGAATAGTGTTCAAGTACACCGGTCAAATACTATGGTTAGATTTTCACCCGAGAATACTTTCAGAATCATTATTTTTTTGTGAATAATAAACTGGTGGGAAGTGATGGACAGTAGACTGCTGTTTAGTAAACTGGGGTTATTCGCTAGATGTGATACGTCATGGTACAAGTAAAATCGCATTCATTTGTAAAGGAGAAAGAGTGGAAACGGTCTGTCGCTCTATTTTTCTGGCGTATTTCAGTTTTCGATGCGAATAATTTTAGCTGCGCCCACAACGTCATCGCGTCGGGCAGTTTGTCCGCTAGAAATGGATTTGAATGGAAACACAGTTTTAGGTTGATTAAGCGCATTACTTTTGCCGAATTTCAAATGTGCATAAAACGTTATTCGCTTCGATATCTTAATGGAAACATAGCCAATGTTTCTGCTACAGGTCATGTCCACAGGATATTGTAGGGTGTACCCGTATTTTATAATGATCCATATAACTACCTCGACAGATTGATCAAATCTAATGTGTTAGAAAATGACAAGAATTACAAATTTAATGAAAATCACTCGATGTAGAAAAGTCATTGGATATTAAAAAAAAAGTTTTCATTTTATTATTTTTACTTTGCTGGGATACTTTTCAGGTCAGTGATACCATAAGTATAGAGTTTAGAGTCATAAACTGTGCATTTAAAATGGCAGTATAATACATGTATTATTTCCTGTCAAAATACATACCTTTAGCACTGCCTGTTTTTTTATTTATATGCATTACAAAATATTTGTGTTAACCATTGTGTAAATACTAAATACCTTTCTGAATATGAATACAGCTGAATTATAAATTGTACATAATATCTTAGAATACTATATTCATATTTAGTATTAAAAATCAATTTTATTAGTCGTTCATCATTTTGTGTATCAGCCTCCACACAAAGCCGAGCGCAGTGCGGTATACTGTAATGATGCTGCAGTCAGTCTGCCCGGACTGCACCTGAACCATCTTAAAAACACGAAGCCTCCAATAAGCTCATTTGTAAAAGTTAGTAAAGAATGGCGCTATATAATATAACGAAGCTGAATGTGAACTCCTAGCTGGAGCAACGAGAGAGGGAGAGAGGGGGCGGGGCAGAGAAGGAGGGGAGACGCTGCTAGGCAACCGGCTCCTGAACATTCCACTCAGCTGAGCAGAGACCGTTAGGATTTAAAAATGCGAAAGTTCCGAGCGGCGTTAGGTGCTTCGTTTAATTAACACACTGTTGCTGGCATTTTAATTTTGAAGATAACCAGATTTTAAATACTCAAATAGCTCTGTATTAAAAGTACTTCAGTTCCAGACCGTTTTCCAACAAATAAAAGAAGGTATGTATTTATAATAAGTATATTTTTTTATGATATTGAGACTAAGCCTACGAATGTAATTCAAGTTGGTGGTGCAGTTTGTTCTATAATTTGTTAAGTTTTTTTTCTGTAGAAAATGTTGTAGTATTTATTTTTTTTTAAAAATATTAATATTTAATTGTTTTCACAAAATAACACCCATACATTATCAGTTCACCTCAAGTCACAAATATCAGTCAGTATTTCATACATAAGTTAAAATGAAAGTTTAACGAAATAAATAAATACTGTAAATTAATAACGATATGAAACAAAAATACGTTTTGGTAGCGCATACGAATTTAAATTACAAAATGCGACCCGTTTTAGAAATGGATTTATATAATAATAATAATATCTTTAAATAGCACCTTTCATAGTGACCCACCATCACAAAGCGCTTTAACAGTTAGGGTGTGAACTGTCACTTCCAATAAGACATTGATTTAACATCTCATCCGCAGGATGGAGCACAAGGAGGTTCAGTGACTTGCTCAGGGTCACACAGTGAGTCAGTCAGTGGGATTTGAAGAGGTGACCTCTTGGTTACAAGCCCTGGACTTTAACCACTGAACCACACTGCCTCCTGACCACACTGCCTCCTATCTACTAACTGCCATATAAATCTAAATTATATTTAAAACAGGGGCAGACTAGCAGAGATGATTTCTAGAACATTTGAGAAGGCTGTGTGGTCCAGTGGTTAAAGAAAAGGGCTTGTAACCAGGAGGTCCCGGTTCAAATCCCACCTCAGCCACTGACTCATTGTGTGACCCTGAGCAAGTCACTTCACCTCCTTGTGCTCTGTCTTTCGGGTGAGACGTAGTTGTAAGTGACTCTGCAACTGATGCATAGTTCACACACCCTAGTCTCTGTAAGTCGCCTTGGATAAAGGCGTCTGCTAAATAAACTAATAATAATAATAACATTTCTGTTAAACTGTAACACCACATAACTTAGCACTCGGGAAATATAGAAAGTATTCATTTGGAAATAATTAGCAGGAGATTATTTAGATAAATACTCAGAATTATGGGTGCATGGATTTTTGATTAAAATATTACCCACATGTATCATGTCGTAATTTATTTATGTAACTTTATTTATTTAAACTTTAACTGGCGCTGTCATTTGAACCTCTTGCTGGTGCCACGGCTTGTCTCTGTATCTATTCACTGATATTTGAGATATTGTTTAGCACACACTAGCAGGTGAGCTGATAATCTTACTGATGTTATTTTGTGAAAACAATAAATGGTTTATACTGTATTACAAAAAATTACTCACCAAAGTGTTCTGAAGTATACAGAGCCGTGCGGGTGATTTCATAGGTTGTCATGACAACGGGAGTGGTTATCCGGGACAAACGCTTCCTTCACTGGGTCGGAGAATAATAAGGATTCCGACTGATTTCGACTAAGCGCAGTTAAACTTACAGATATCTGGTTATAAAAGTAAATTCAATTAAGAGCAAGTAGTCAGTACAATAAATAGATAAGAACGATTTCAAAAGAGCAATTATAAAAAAAAAAACGTGACTACGGTTACCTTTAAGAGTAAAGTCAAGTACCAGATACAGAAAATATAATTACGATTGAGAGCAGTAGTAGAATACAGCAAAGTGTGGAGCAGTTCAGTGCTAGCACAAGCCTATGCAAGTACTGGTACAGTTGGGTGCCATCTAGTCCAGTATAGTGGAGAGTTGTGAGGTTTACAGATGCTGTCTGAACAGGTGTGTCTTGAGGAGGCGCCAGAAGCTGGCCAGGAAACTGACAGCTTTCTTTAACCTGTTGTAGCACCAACTTGTTTTAAAATGAAAATACTTTTGAAACTGCACATTTGAGAGCTGACAAGCGAATGCAAGTGAAGGGCAGTTAGATTAACACAAGCATATTGTCAGCTGTAGCCCATACTATTATAATATCAACGGAAGTCGTTCTGAATTCAGTGGTTTCATTTGGATTAAACGCCCGTTCTTGTCCACACATTGCATTGTTGATATAAGCAGAATGCTCACAGAGCGTTTCATTGTTATCTCTGTCTGTGCAGGAGAGGAAAGGACTGCTGGAACACTAGCTGCCATCTCTAGTCTGCGGAGCTGTCACAGGGAATGACTTCCTGTCTCTACAGGAAATACTAAGCTGGGTACGTATGTGTATTGTATTTGTGAAAGACTTAACGTAACGTTTGCCATTGAATTTACACTGAAGACACTGAGAAAGACTTGAAATGGAAATGTTTGTCATTAAATGTACACTGAAGACACTGAGAAAGACTTGAAATGGAAATGATTGTCATTAAATTTACACTGAAGACACTGAGAAAGACTTGTAATGGAAATGTTTGTCATTGAATTTACACTGAAGACACTGAGAAAGACTTCTAGTGGAAACGTTTGCCATTGAATTTACACTGAAGACGCTGAGAAAGACTTCTAGTGGAAACGTTTGCCATTGAATTTACACTGAAGACGCTGAGAGAAATTTCTAGAGGAAACGTTTGCCATTGAATTTACACTGAAGACGCTGAGAAAGACTTCTAGTGGAAACGTTTGCCATTGAATTTACACTGAAGACGCTGAGAGAAATTTCTAGAGGAAACGTTTGCCATTGAATTTACACTGAAGACGCTGAGAAAGACTTCTAGTGGAAGCGTTTGCCATTGAATTTACACTGAAGACGCTGAGAGAAATTTCTAGAGGAAACGTTTGCCATTGAATTTACACTGAAGACGCTGAGAGAAATTTCTAGAGGAAACGTTTGCCATTGAATTTACACTGAAGACACTGAGAAAGACTTCTAGTGGAAACGTTTGCCATTGAATTTACACTGAAGACGCTGAGAGAAATTTCTAGAGGAAACGTTTGCCATTGAATTTACACTGAAGGCGCTGAGAAAGACTTCTAGTGGAAACGTTTGCCATTGAATTTACACTGAAGACGCTGAGAAAGACTTCTAATGGAAACATTTGCCATTGAATTTACACTGAAGACGCTGAGAAAGACTTCTAGTGGAAACGTTTGCCGTTGAATTTACACTGAAGACGCTGAGAGAAATTTCTAGAGGAAACGTTTGCCATTGAATTTACACTGAGAAAGAATTTTAAGTGTGTGGCTCCTCACTCTCCTCTCTCTCCTGCGCAGGTTGATGTGAACTGTGGTGACTATGACAGCACCACCCCTTGCACATGACAGCCATCTGCGACAACACCGACATGGTCAAATTCCTGCTGGCCAGGGGTCGGAGCCCACAGTGAGAGAGGTACCCCCTGTACCTCGCTATCAAATACAAGTACCCTGAAACACAGACCCAACCCTAATCCAGACCCTAACCGCTCTGCACATCAAAATCTTGATCGCTTTCACATCTGAACATCACAAATTGTAAGAGATATTTTCAGTGTCGGGGTGTCTCCCTGTGATTGTGTTGAGAGTGTGTTTCATTCTCTCGCACTGTTTGTTGGACAGACCCTCTCTCCCTCTCCCTGTACTTCAGTTTTATATCAGCTAATCTGTGGTGTGTCAGGTGTATCTTATAATAAGTTTGTAAGTGTCAGGTGCGTCTCTGTTCAAGTGAGAAGCTGCTTGATGAGATTCTGGGATCAATAAGCTACTAACAACCAAACAAGCCAGATGGGCTGAATGGCCTCCTCTCGTTTGTAAACTTTCTTATGTTCTTATGTTCTTCTTATGTTCCCTCTAATAGTGTTGAGAGTGAGTTTCATTCTCTTGAACTCTTTAAGAACACTCAATGCTGAAGTTCATTGCCACTGATTGATACTCTATTGTAAAGGTGAGGGAAGGGCAGATTTTCTTGTTTTAAAGCTAAGATAAGTAATAAGTACAAAATAAATAAAAGAAACAGGGATATATGTTCTAATCCAAGGCTATTATTGTAGCATGGCCAGCTCTTGTTGTAGGTGAGTACCCAGGGTCTGGAAGGTATGGGGATTATTTCAGAGAGTACTATGGAGATTGAAATGGCCAAGTACATCATCATTACTAATAGTAGTGCCTGTTACATAATACATTTCATGATTGAACTTGTCGATAAAAATAAAATGATCTGTTGAAGTGCTCTGCTCTGTGTGTGATGTTTACTGTGCATGTTGAAGTGCTCTGCTCAGTGTCTGGTGTTTACTGTGCATGTTGAAGTGCTCTGCTCAGTGTGTGGTGTTTACTGTGCATGTTGAAGTGCCCTGCTCAGTGTCTGGTGTTTACTGTGCATGTTGAAGTGCCCTGCTCAGTGTGTGGTGTTTACTGTGCATGTTGAAGTGCTCTGCTCAGTATCTGGTGTTTACTGTGCATGTTGAAGTGCCCTGCTCAGTGTCTGGTGTTTACTGTGCATGTTGAAGTGCCCTGCTCAGTGTCTGGTGTTTACTGTGCATGTTGAAGTGCCCTGCTCAGTGTCTGGTGTTTACTGTGCATGTTGAAGTGCTCTGCTCAGTGTCTGGTGTTTACTGTGCATGTTGAAGTGCTCTGCTCAGTGTCTGGTGTTTACTGTGCATGTTGAAGTGCTCTGCTCAGTGTCTGGTGTTTACTGTGCATGTTGAAGTGCTCTGCTCAGTGTCTGGTGTTTACTGTGCATGTTGAAGTGCTCTGCTCAGTGTCTGGTGTTTACTGTGCATGTTGAAGTGCTCTGCTCAGTGTCTGGTGTTTACTGTGCATGTTGAAGTGCCCTGCTCAGTGTCTGGTGTTTACTGTGCATGTTGAAGTGCTCTGCTCAGTGTCTGGTGTTTACTGTGCATGTTGAAGTGCTCTGCTCAGTGTCTGGTGTTTACTGTGCATGTTGAAGTGCCCTGCTCAGTGTCTGGTGTTTACTGTGCATGTTGAAGTGCCCTGCTCAGTGTCTGGTGTTTACTGTGCATGTTGAAGTGCCCTGCTCAGTGTCTGGTGTTTACTGTGCATGTTGAAGTGCTCTGCTCAGTGTCTGGTGTTTACTGTGCATGTTGAAGTGCCCTGCTCAGTGTCTGGTGTTTACTGTGCATGTTGAAGTGCTCTGCTCAGTGTCTGGTGTTTACTGTGCATGTTGAAGTGCCCTGCTCAGTGTCTGGTGTTTACTGTGCATGTTGAAGTGCCCTGCTCAGTGTCTGGTGTTTACTGTGCATGTTGAAGTGCCCTGCTCAGTGTCTGGTGTTTACTGTGCATGTTGAAGTGCTCTGCTCAGTGTCTGGTGTTTACTGTGCATGTTGAAGTGCTCTGCTCAGTGTCTGGTGTTTACTGTGCATGTTGAAGTGCTCTGCTCAGTGTCTGGTGTTTACTGTGCATGTTGAAGGGCTCTGGGTGTCTGGGTTACCGTGGGATCCTTTAGCAG
>CM060303.1:2629102-2694678 GCA_030684275.1 Acipenser oxyrinchus oxyrinchus | reverse complement strand
ATAATGTGATATCTTGTAGCAATTGTAAGTCACCCTGGAGAAGGGCATCTGCTAAGAAATAAATAATAATAATGTTGCTTGAACTTGAATCAAGCTTAAGTCCAATAGAAGATCAATCTTTTCTACAGTTGGCCATTCAGATGATCATCTTTGTTTCTAGGACTGCAGGATAGAAGAGGCTAGGATATGAAGCAAAGCAGCACCAGCAGGTTGCGCAAAACCGTTTTTAGGAACAGTGCACCACATAAGAATTATTATTAATTCATTTAAAATGAATGAATAAAAACGTTTCATATGTCGATAGTCAATGGGTTTATGTGTTTTCTCATCGGTTCACGTGAACCGGGGGTATTGGTCTAAATCCGCACCTGATCACCTACCTGGACGTTGGACGAAGGAGACACTGTCCACTGCCCACAGAGAGGCTTGCGAAGAAAGAAAGTGAGGGGTGAGTGCAGGGTATTTATTTTAGCAATGGTTATTCAATTGAATATTATTTGGTGACCAGAAATAACTGGAATAATTCAACAGACACTGTGTATTATTATTATTATTATTTATTTATTAGCAGACGCCCTTATCCAGGGCGACTTACAATTGTTACAAGATATCACATTATTTTTTACTTACAATTACCCATTCATACAGTTGGGTTTTTACTGGAGCAATCTAGGTAAAGTACCTTGCTCAAGGGTACAGAAGCAGTGTCCCCCACCTGGGATTGAACCCACGACCCTCCGGTCAAGAGTCCAGAGCCCTAACCACTACTCCACACTGCTGCCCAAACAAAATGCAAAACAAAATGTATTGTAGTCAATGTAAAATCCCCCCTGAGTGTACGTTACAGAGTTATATAGATTAAAAACACAGTCAGGTCAAGTGTTTGATGCAGCAAAAACTTTCACTGCGTTAAAACAGCAGGGATTACAAGAGAAATGAGGTATTGCATTTCCATTCTCATTATCAACATTAGGAAAGGAATTATCAAAGAGGGTCAATTTATCACAAATGTGCTCAAATAATCAAATCTCTGGTCAAGACAAGATGGAGACTATTTCTAGTCACTTTGTCACTGTGGTTTTTTGTCGTGTGCTGGAAGTTTACAGAACTGGTATGAAGTTTAAGTGGAACTCAAGTTGTTTTTGTGTTCCCATGTGTTGCTACAACTGTTAAAGTAAGGTGTGTGCGTGTGTTATTTATGACACTATTAAGTTGCAGTCTACAGTGCTCTTCTGTTTCTAGGATTCCTTCACCCTTCAGAAGAACTTTAGAACTACATTTCACCCCCCTATCATACATACATATGTGAGCAGGATGGAGGAGGATGGGAAATGTAGTTCTGAAGTTCTTCTGAAGGGTACATGTCAAAATGTCAAGGATGGTCAGGATGTCAAAAAAAAAAAAAACTTGAACAGTGGTAGCAACATATGGAAACGTACCACGCAGAGAAAAAATTTAAAAAAAAAAACACCTTGATTTCTCCTTTAACACTAGAACTGCCATGCGGGTCAGTTTGACCCATTTTGCATTTAACATGTTAATTACTTTTCTGTTATAAATCGTATGTGTGTCCATTTTTGACTTTAACTAAATATATGAATTAAATATCCAGACGGCGTTTGATAGCCAGAATCGCAAAAATGATAAAGTTATAAACAGTTCTAGCTAGAACCGCCACGTGGGTCAATGTGACCCATGCATTACGATACATGTCTTTTTTTAATATACAATAAGATATTCTATTATTTTTGTAAATGCAGCGAACAAGACACGCCTCCTCCTCCTCCTAGCACATGTTTTTTTTTTTGGTGCTGTGGAAAGTGCCAGCCCTACCCTTTCAATGTGCGCCGTGTAGTGTTCCTCCCTCCTTCTCTCCTCTGCATCCTGTCTGCTTTCCAGCGCCTCCAGCAGCTCCGCTAGTGCGTTGCGATCCATCCCGTGTTCTGACACCATGTGAGGCAAAGTGGCTGCTGATTATGAACAGGTACAGAGGTGATGCAGTGCAGGAATAAACAGACAGAGATTTGTAATCTGGTATGGAAAAGGTTTATTTTATTTTCTTTATAATCCAGGTCTGGTGACCAAATGATAAGCTCTGTTTATACACAACGATGTGTAAAACATGGAGAACAGTAACAGGGATTGCAGCCCTAAACAATAAACACGGTATCTCTCCACAATATACAACCACGGTCACCAGTCCTGGGTGCATGCTGTAGTGCTCGTGGTGGGTGATACAGTTTAAAGAGTGACAAATAGTGCTGTGCTGTTCCGGGTTCAGTGCTGGCTCTTAGTGACAGCTCCGGAACGTGTTAGCCGTCTATAAACACACAAGTATCAATTATAGACAAGACAAACAAACAAACACTCACGACATTTCAATAATCACTGCACAGGTCCTTCTGGGTTATATTTCATAACCAAAACAAAGGAAAAGATTTACGATTCTCCGCCCCTTGATGCCATTCCGCGATGACCCTTGGTAAACGATTGCAGCTGCCTTTACTGTCTGCAGCTGCTACTTCGTTTCCCTTCCAGGTCAATACGTTCCTGCAACTGAGTCTTGCCTTTTTCCAGGCTGATTGACTTCCCGACCCAGGGAATGAACAACCTGTCCAAAGCCTTTCCCTTACGCTGCTTAGTGCCCTCACAGGTCGAGAGGGAGATTTACAACCAAAACTCATTATATTTCTGTCACAGAGTGTTATTAACTGAAAAGCAAGTTCTGTAGTGGAGAGGGAGGTACGGCTCTTATGCTGATGTGAGTGTTATTAACTGAAGAGCAAGCTCTGTAGTGGAGAGGGAGTTACGGCTCTTATGCTGATGTGGGTGTTATTAACTGAAGAGCAAGCTCTGTAGTGGAGAGGGAGGTACGGCTCTTATGCTGATGTGAGTGTTATTAACTGAAAAGCAAGTTCTGTAGTGGAGAGGGAGGTACGGCTCTTATGCTGATGTGAGTGTTATTAACTGAAGAGCAAGCTCTGTAGTGGAGAGGGAGTTACGGCTCTTATGCTGATGTCGGGCTGATCAGCCGTTAGGAGGAGGTTCTGCTCTGTGATGAATTGTGAGCACAGCTCTCCACTCTGCTCTGTGATGAATTGTGAGCACAGCTCTCCACTCTGCTCTTTGATGAATTGAGATCACAGCTCTTCACTCTGCTCTGTGATGAATTGTGATCGCAGCTCTCCACTCTGCTCTGTGATGAATTGTGATCGCAGCTCTCCACTCTGCTCTGTGATGAATTGTGAGCGCAGCTCTCCACTCTGCTCTGTGATGAATTGTGAGCACAGCTCTCCACTCTGCTCTGTGATGAATTGTGAGCACAGCTCTCCACTCTGCTCTGTGATGAATTGTGATCGCAGCTCTCCACTCTGCTCTGTGATGAATTGTGAGCACAGCTCTCCACTCTGCTCTGTGATGAATTGTGAGCACAGCTCTCCACTCTGCTCTGTGATGAATTGTGAGCACAGCTCTCCACTCTGCTCTGTGATGAATTGTGAGCACAGCTCTCCACTCTGCTCTGTGATGAATTCTGAGCACAGCTCTCCACTCTGCTCTGTGAATTGTGATCGCAGCTCTCCACTCTGCTCTGTGATGAATTGTGATCGCAGCTCTCCACTCTGCTCTGTGATGAATTGTGATCGCAGCTCTCCAGTCTGCTCAGTGATGAATTCTGATCACAGCTCTCCAGTCTGCTCTGTGATGAATTGTGATCACAGCTCTCCAGTCTGCTCTGTGATGAATTGTGATCACAGCTCTCCAGTCTGCTCTGTGATGAATTCTGATCGCAGCTCTCTGCTCTGCTCTGTGATGAATTCTGAGCACAGCTCTCCACTCTGCTCTGTGATGAATTGTGATCGCAGCTCTCCACTCTGCTCTGTGATGAATTGTGAGCACAGCTCTCCACTCTGCTCTGTGATGAATTGTGAGCACAGCTCTCCACTCTGCTCTGTGATGAATTGTGAGCACAGCTCTCCACTCTGCTCTGTGATGAATTGTGAGCACAGCTCTCCACTCTGCTCTGTGATGAATTGTGAGCCCAGCTCTCCACTCTGCTCTGTGAATTGTGATCGCAGCTCTCCACTCTGCTCTGTGATGAATTGTGATCGCAGCTCTCCACTCTGCTCTGTGATGAATTGTGATCGCAGCTCTCCAGTCTGCCAGTGATGAATTGTGATCACAGCTCTCCAGTCTGCTCTGTGATGAATTGTGATCACAGCTCTCCAGTCTGCTCTGTGATGAATTCTGATCGCAGCTCTCTGCTCTGCTCTGTGATGAATTCTGAGCACAGCTTTCCACTCTGCTCTGTGATGCATTCTGAGCACAGCTCTCCAGTCTGCTCTGTGATGAATTGTGAGCACAGCTCTCCAGTCTGCTCTGTGATGAATTCTGATCGCAGCTCTCTGCTCTGCTCTGTGATGAATTCTGAGCACAGCTCTCCAGTCTGCTCTGTGATGAATTCTGATCGCAGCTCTCTGCTCTGCTCTGTGATGAATTCTGAGCACAGCTTTCCACTCTGCTCTGTGATGCATTCTGAGCACAGCTCTCCAGTCTGCTCTGTGATGCATTCTGAGCACAGCTCTCCAGTCTGCTCTGTGATGAATTGTGAGCACAGCTCTCCACTCTGCTCTGTGATGAATTGTGAGCACAGCTCTCCACTCTGCTCTGTGATGAATTGTGAGCACAGCTCTCCACTCTGCTCTGTGATGAATTGTGAGCACAGCTCTCCACTCTGCTCTGTGATGAATTGTGAGCACAGCTCTCCACTCTGCTCTGTGATGAATTCTGAGCACAGCTCTCCACTCTGCTCTGTGAATTGTGATCGCAGCTCTCCACTCTGCTCTGTGATGAATTGTGATCGCAGCTCTCCACTCTGCTCTGTGATGAATTGTGATCGCAGCTCTCCAGTCTGCTCAGTGATGAATTCTGATCACAGCTCTCCAGTCTGCTCTGTGATGAATTGTGATCACAGCTCTCCACTCTGCTCTGTGATGAACTCTGAGCACAGCTCACAGGAAAGGTTGCTGTAAGTGTTGTAAAAAATGTCAGTGACACTCCTCCCCCAGCAACTAAATTCCCATGAAACCCATTCCATACCCTCACACTCTCTGTGTAGAGAAGTGTTTCAATCCACTCAACATGGCAAGGAAACCCATTCCATACCCTCAGCACTCTCTGTGTAGAGAAGTGTTTCAATCCACTCAACATGACAAAGTTTACAAACGAGAGGAGGCCATTCAGCCCATCTTGCTCGTTTGATTGTTAGTAGCTTATTGATCCCAGAATCTCATCAAGCAGCTTCTTGAAGGATCCCAGGGTGTCAGCTTCAACAATATTACTGGGGAGTTGGTTCCAGACCCTCACAATTCTCTGTGTAAAAAAGTGCCTCCTATTTTCTGTTCTGAATGCCCCTTTATCTAATCTCCATTTGTGACCCCTGGTCCTTGTTTCTTTTTTCAGGTCAAAGAAGTCCCCTGGGTCGACATTGTCTATACCTTTTAGGATTTTGAATGTTTGAATCAGATCGCCACGTAGTCTTCTTTGTTCAAGACTGAATAGATTAAATTCTTTTAGCCTGTCTGCATATGACATGCCTTTTAAACCCGGATAATTCTGGTTGCTCTTCTTTGCACTCTTTCTAGAGCAGCAATATCCTTTTGTAACGAGGTGACCAGAACTGAACACAATATTCTAGGTGAGGTCTTACTAATGCATTGTAAAGTTTTAACATTACTTCCCTTGATTTAAATTCAACACTCCTCACAATATATCCGAGCATCTTGTTGGCCTTTTTTATAGCTTCCCCACATTGTCTAGAGGAAGACATTTCTGAGACAACATAAACTCCTAGGTCTTTTTCATAGTTCCCTTCTTCAATTTCAGTATCTCCCATATGATATTTATAATGCACATTTTTATTGCCTGCATGCAATACTGTGCTCTGTGATGAATTCTGAGCACAGCTCTCCAGTCTGCTCTGTGATGAATTGTGATCACAGCTCTCCAGTCTGCTCTGTGATGAATTGTGATCACAGCTCTCCAGTCTGCTCTGTGATGAATTGTGATCACAGCTCTCCAGTCTGCTCTGTGATGAATTGTGAGCACAGCTCTCCACTCTGCTCTGTGATGAATTGTGAGCACAGCTCTCCAGTCTGCTCTGTGATGAATTCTGAGCACAGCTCTCCAGTCTGCTCTGTGATGAATTGTGAGCACAGCTCTCCACTCTGCTCTGTGATGAATTCTGAGCACAGCTCACAGGAAAGGTTGCTGTAAGTGTTGTAAAAAATGTCAGTGACACTCCTCCCCCAGCAACTAAATTCCCATGACCTACAGCTACTGGTAAAAGATTTGCATCACCTTGAATTTTAAGATTAAGACATAATTAACATCATGCAATCAAAGAAATTACAAAATGATATCGCAAAAGTCTACTGGAAGCCATAATAGTAGTACAGTATTTCATGTGAGATTTTGAAATGTCACACTTTTTAAATTTGTCAGTCCTTCGTAAAGTTTACGGAAAAATACAAAGTACAAGTAATTCAATACGTTAACATAACATTATTCAGCAGGTTTCATTCGACTTTATGAAGTAAAATTTGTTAATTCTATAGGGTGAGCTAAACTTTTCACCATAGCTGAACTACCTAATTTCTGTTTGGAGATGTGGGATACTATTGACTATAGGTTTGTGCTCTGTAAGAACTATAAAATATGTGTGTGTGTGTGTGTGTGTGTGTGTGCGTGCACGTGTGTTTGTGTGTGCGTGTGTGTATTTCTTATTCCATTTGCCAGTACATGTTTTTTTTACCGTATTTAAAACATTTATAAGAAAATGAGGGGAGGCCATTCAGCCCATCAGTGCTCCTCCAGTCCCTAATAGCTGGTTGATCCCAATATTTTATCAGGTCTTAAATGATCCCAGTGATTCAGCACCAACAACATGTCAAGGAAACCCATTCCATACCCTCAGCACTCTCTGTGTAGAGAAGTGTTTCAATCCACTCAACATGGCAAGGAAACCCATTCCATACCCTCAGCACTCTCTGTAGAGAAGTGTTTCAATCCACTCAACATGGCAAGGAAACCCATTCCATACCCTCAGCACTCTCTGTGTAGAGAAGTGTTTCAATCCACTCAACATGGCAAGGAAACCCATTCCATACCCTCAGCACTCTCTGTGTAGAGAAGTGTTTCAATCCACTCAACATGACAAGGAAACCCATTCCATACCCTCAGCACTCTCTGTGTAGAGAAGTGTTTCAATCCACTCAACATGGCAAGGAAACCCATTCCATACCCTCAGCACTCTCTGTGTAGAGAAGTGTTTCAATCCACTCAACATGACAAGGAAACCCATTCCATACCCTCAGCACTCTCTGTGTAGAGAAGTGTTTCAATCCACTCAACATGGCAAGGAAACCCATTCCATACCCTCAGCACTCTCTGTGTAGAGAAGTGTTTCAATCCACTCAACATGGCAAGGAAACCCATTCCATACCCTCAGCACTCTCTGTGTAGAGAAGTGTTTCAATCCACTCAACATGGCAAGGAAACCCATTCCATACCCTCAGCACTCTCTGTGTAGAGAAGTGTTTCAATCCACTCAACATGGCAAGGAAACCCATTCCATACCCTCAGCACTCTCTGTGTAGAGAAGTGTTTCAATCCACTCAACATGGCAAGGAAACCCATTCCATACCCTCAGCACTCTCTGTGTAGAGAAGTGTTTCAATCCACTCAACATGGGGCAAGGAAACCCATTCCATACCCTCAGCACTCTCTGTGTAGAGAAGTGTTTCAATCCACTCAACATGGCAAGGAAACCCATTCCATACCCTCAGCACTCTCTGTGTAGAGAAGTGTTTCAATCCACTCAACATGACAAAGTTTACAAACGAGAGGAGGCCATTCAGCCCATCTTGCTCGTTTGATTGTTAGTAGCTTATTGATCCCAGAATCTCATCAAGCAGCTTCTTGAAGGATCCCAGGGTGTCAGCTTCAACAATATTACTGGGAGTTGGTTCCAGACCCTCACAATTCTCTGTGTAAAAGTGCCTCCTATTTTCTGTTCTGAATGCCCCTTTATCTAATCTCCATTTGTGACCCCTGGTCCTTGTTTCTTTTTCAGGTCAAAGAAGTCCCCTGGGTCGACATTGTCTATACCTTTTAGGATTTTGAATGTTTGAATCAGATCGCCAGTAGTCTTCTTTGTTCAAGACTGAATAGATTAAATTCTTTTAGCCTGTCTGCATATGACATGCCTTTTAAACCCGGGATAATTCTGGTTGCTCTTCTTTGCACTCTTTCTAGAGCAGCAATATCCTTTTTGTAACGAGGTGACCAGAACTGAACACAATATTCTAGGTGAGGTCTTACTAATGCATTGTAAAGTTTTAACATTACTTCCCTTGATTTAAATTCAACACTCCTGTGGCAATGTGCCCCGCCCCTGTGTGCATTTCTGTGTTGCATGTTGCATGTGTGTAAATGTTGGTGTATAGTCATCGGTACACGGGATATAAACGGGTCTGTGTTTCACTTGTGATTTAAAAATGTATAATTGTAGTTAGGCACGAGGTTGCACTTAATTAATTCACGTGCTGGGATTCAAGTAAATAATTAATTAGTAATTGAATCCCAGCACAACAGTATATATAGATGCACGATTCACTCACTTTCGGGGTTGGGTGTTCGGTGAGTGGAGAACGGGTGTGGAGAAGGAGAAAAGATAAGAAGTAATTGATAGTTGTTTGCACTCACCGTGTTTGTTTGTCTCCGTGCACCGTTTGTCTCGTGATAGTCCGTTTTGTTTATCTGTTTTATTTTGGCCTAAAGTGCCGTGTCCTGTGTTTTTGTGTTTAAACCTTTTATTTTCTGTTCTGTTAATTATTAAATGCTGGAGCGATCACAGCTCAGCTTCCTAAACCCAAATCTCTGTCTGCTGTGTATTACTTCCTGTTTCTGGTCTGGCGTCACCCACTGTCAGCCGTCTTTGTGACACGTGGTGTCATCGTGGGATTACCAGCGCCTCCTAGGCGCAGACCAGAGCAGGAACCGCAATTTGTTGTTTAAAAAAAAAAAAAACCAACAAAACAACAACAACAACAAAAAAAAAAAAAATATATATATAAGGGAATGGAAGACTGGAGAGATGGCTGCCAGGATCTGGAGGTCCTCCTCGGTGGTCTAGAGGACCAAGGCTGGTGCCTTGCCTGTGGGGAGTTCGGGCACCCGGTGGTGCGCTGCCCCTACCAAGAGGGAGAGGAGGAGCAGGCCCAGGAGAGGAAGGTGAGGAGGAGGCAGAGAAGGGGAAAGGGGAAGAGGAAGGCAGAGCCTCCACCGCCCAAGTCTCCACCAGCAGAGGAAGAATGCCTGCTGGTTTTGTCTCCAGAGCCCAGGAGGGAGGAAACAGAGCCTTTCCCGTCCTCTGAGGAGATGTTAGACTGGGTGTCGGACCCGGAGTGGAGCGGGGAGGACCTCCCACTGGTTGTTGACCTGCTGTGGGCCAGAGATGGGGAGCGTTGGGGCGCTGGGAACAACATTTCTACCCAGTGCCCTTCGTGAACCCGGCAGCCGTGGTGATTAACTACTTGGCTGCCGATATGGGACTGCCCCAGCAGGTTGCATTCCAAGTGGGAGGAGCCACACCTACCTGCCTCCTCAATGGGCTGAAGGGAGGCGACATGCAGCTCCCATCTCCACCAGCAGAGGAAGAAGGTTTGCTGGTTTAAGCCTCCGGAGGAGAGGAGCCCGGCGTCCACAGCCCAGCGGGAGGAGCCCGAGCGTCCCTACGCCTGAGTGGGAGGAGCCCGAGCGTCCCTACGCCTGAGTGGGAGGAGCCCGAGCGTCCTACGCCTGAGTGGGAGGAGCCCGAGCGTCCTACGCCTGAGTGGGAGGAGCCCGAGCGTCCCTACGCCTGAGTGGGAGGAGCCCGAGCGTCCCTACGCCTGAGTGGGAGGAGCCCGAGCGTCCACAGCCTGAGTGGGAGGAGCCCGAGCGTCCACAGCCCAAAGGGAGGAGTCGGTGCGTCCACAGCCCAAAAGGGAGGAGTCGGTGCGTCCACAGCCCAAAAGGGAGGAGTCGGTGCGTCCACAGCCCAAAAGGGAGGAGTCGGTGCGTCCACAGCCCAAAAGGGAGGAGTCGAGGCGTCCACAGCCCAAAGAGAGGAAGTCGGGGCTTCCACAGCCCTAGGACCCAAGCTGCCAGCAGAGGGAGAATGCCTGCTGGTTCCACCTCCACCAGCAGAGGAAGAATGCCTGCTGTCCCCATGTCCACCAGCAGAGGGAAAATGCCTGCTGTCCCCATCTCCACCAGCAGAGGAAGAATGCCTGCTGGTTTCCCCTTCAGAGGCAGAGCTGCACCAGTCCCCTGCAAGAGAGGCAGAGCTGCACCAGTCCCCTGCAAGAGAGGCAGAGCTGCACCAGTCCCCTGCAAGAGAGGCAGAGCAGCACCAGTCCCCTGCAAAGGGGAGACTACACGCTGCTCCCACCTCCGTCGCCAGGAGACTACACGCTGCTCCCACCTCCATCGCCAGGAGACTACGCTGCTCCCACCTTCGTCGCCAGGAGACTACTCGCTGCTCCCACCTCCACCGCCAGGAGCAGAGCAGCAGGAGCTGTCTCTGTCTCCATCACCATCAGGGGAGAGGAGCAGGAGCTGCCTCTCCCTTCACCAGAAGGACCAGGACTAGATGCTGGCGGTCCTCAGCAGCCCTTGCATAGGCTGCTGAGGGAAGCATGAGGAAGAACCGCCCGGCCGCAGAGGCCGAGAAGAGGGCCAACACCCGCACCCCAGCTTGTCCTGACTGCCTGCCTCGCTTCGCCCAAGGATGCCTGCCTCGCTTCGCCCAAGGATGCCTGCCTCGCTTCGCCCAAGGATGCCTGCCTCGCTTCGCCCAAGGATGCTTGCCTTGCATCGCCTGGGGTTGCCAGCCGCTCCGCATCGCCTGGGGTTGCCAGCCGCTCCGCATCGCCTGGGGTTGCCAGCCGCTCCGCATCGCCTGGGGCTGCCTGTTGCTCCGCATCGCAGCAGGAAGTACTGTGGCCGGAACCCCACCAAGGGGAGCTGCCAGCCACGAAGAAGGTGGGGAGGTCAGGAGACCTGCTCCCACTGCAGCAGTTTAGCTGCCGGAGATCGTGGGGAGGTCAGGAGACCTGCTCCCACTGCAGCAGTTTAAGCTGCCGGAGATCGTGGGGAGGTCAGGAGACCTGCTCCCACTGCAGCAGTTTAGCTGCCGGAGATCGTGGGGAGGTCAGGAGACCTGCGCCCACTGCAGCACTTTCGCTGCGGAAGTACTGTGGCTGGAGCCCCGCAAGAGCTGCCGGCTTTGAAGAAGGGGAGGAGGTCCGGAGACCACCAACCCCAGCAGCAGTTTCGCTGCGGAGAAGGGGAGGTCGGAGACCACCCAAGCAGCCTTTCGCTGCCAGGACTGCCCGGCTGAAGGAGTCAGTCTGGGAGCTGTCAGCACGTCTGCTGACAGCATGGCCAGTAGCAGCCTGGCTACTGGCAACATTGCCAGCCATGGGCCCACTGAAGCCTCCCTTCCCAGCCGAGACTTTGTCCTGGACTGCTGGGTTTTAAGGGGAGGTGGCCGTTGAGGCCATGTGTGCTGCGCACAAGGGGGTATATGTGGCAATGTGCCCCGCCCTGTGTGCATGTGTGTGTTATATGTTGCATGTTGCATGTGTTAATGTTGGTGTATAGCGATTGGTACACGGGATATAAGCGGGTCTGTGTTTCACGTGTGTTTAAAATGTATAATTGTAGTTAGGCACGAGGTTGCACTTAATTAATTCACGTGCTGGGATTCAAGTAAATAATTAATTAGTAATTGAATCCCAGCACAACAATATATATAGATGCACGATTCACTCACTTTCGGGGTTGGGTGTTCGGTGAGTGGAGAAGCGGGTGTGGAGAAGAGTAAAATAAAGTAACTTGATAGTTGTTTCACTCACCGTGTTTGTGTGTCTGTCCGTGTCCGTTTGTCTCTATAGTCTGTTTTGTTTATCTGTTTTATTTTGGCCTAAAGTGCCGTGTCCTGTGTTTTGTGTTTAAACCTTTTATTTTCTGTTCTGTTAATTATTAAATGCTGGCGCGATCAGCAGCTCAGCTTCCTAAAACCCCAAATCTCTGTCTGCTGTGTATTACTTCCTGTTTCTGGTCTGGCGTCACCCACTGTCAGCCGTCTTTGTGACACTCCTCACAATATATCCGAGCATCTTGTTGGCCTTTTTATAGCTTCCCACATTGTCTAGAGGAAGACATTTCTGAGACAACATAAACTCCTAGGTCTTTTTCATAGTTCCCTTCTTCAATTTCAGTATCTCCCATATGATATTTATAATGCACATTTTTATTGCCTGCATGCAATACTGTGCTCTGTGATGAATTCTGAGCACAGCTCTCCAGTCTGCTCTGTGATGAATTGTGATCACAGCTCTCCAGTCTGCTCTGTGATGAATTGTGATCACAGCTCTCCAGTCTGCTCTGTGATGAATTGTGATCACAGCTCTCCAGTCTGCTCTGTGATGAATTGTGATCACAGCTCTCCAGTCTGCTCTGTGATGAATTGTGAGCACAGCTCTCCACTCTGCTCTGTGATGAATTGTGAGCACAGCTCTCCAGTCTGCTCTGTGATGAATTCTGAGCACAGCTCTCCAGTCTGCTCTGTGATGAATTGTGAGCACAGCTCTCCACTCTGCTCTGTGATGAATTCTGAGCACAGCTCACAGGAAAGGTTGCTGTAAGTGTTGTAAAAATGTCAGTGACACTCCTCCCCAGCAACTAAATTCCCATGACCTACAGCTACTGGTAAAGATTTGCATCACCTTGAATTTTAAGATTAAGACATAATTAACATCATGCAATCAAAGAAATTACAAAATGATATCGCAAAAGTCTACTGGAAGCCATAATAGTAGTACAGTATTTCATGTGAGATTTTGAAATGTCACACTTTTTAAATTTGTCAGTCCTTCGTAAAGTTTACGGAAAAATACAAAGTACAAGTAATTCAATACGTTAACATAACATTATTCAGCAGGTTTCATTCGACTTTATGAAGTAAAATTTGTTAATTCTATAGGGTGAGCTAAACTTTTCACCATAGCTGAACTACCTAATTTCTGTTTGGAGATGTGGGTACTATTGACTATAGGTTTGTGCTCTGTAAGAACTATAAAATATGTGTGTGTGTGTGTGTGTGTGTGTGCGTGCGTGCACGTGTGTTTGTGTGTGCGTGTGTGTATTTCTTATTCCATTTGCCAGTACATGTTTTTTTTACCGTATTTAAAACATTTATAAGAAAATGAGGGGAGGCCATTCAGCCCATCAGTGCTCCTCCAGTCCCTAATAGCTGGTTGATCCCAATATTTTATCAGGTCTTAAATGATCCCAGTGATTCAGCACCAACAACATGTCAAGGAAACCCATTCCATACCCTCAGCACTCTCTGTGTAGAGAAGTGTTTCAATCCACTCAACATGGCAAGGAAACCCATTCCATACCCTCAGCACTCTCTGTGTAGAGAAGTGTTTCAATCCCCTCAACATGGCAAGGAAACCCATTCCATACCCTCAGCACTCTCTGTGTAGAGAAGTGTTTCAATCCACTCAACATGGCAAGGAAACCCATTCCATACCCTCAGCACTCTCTGTGTAGAGAAGTGTTTCAATCCACTCAACATGACAAGGAAACCCATTCCATACCCTCAGCACTCTCTGTGTAGAGAAGTGTTTCAATCCACTCAACATGGCAAGGAAACCCATTCCATACCCTCAGCACTCTCTGTGTAGAGAAGTGTTTCAATCCACTCAACATGGCAAGGAAACCCATTCCATACCCTCAGCACTCTCTGTGTAGAGAAGTGTTTCAATCCCCTCAACATGGCAAGGAAACCCATTCCATACCCTCAGCACTCTCTGTAGAGAAGTGTTTCAATCCACTCAACATGGCAAGGAAACCCATTCCATACCCTCAGCACTCTCTGTGTAGAGAAGTGTTTCAATCCACTCAACATGGCAAGGAAACCCATTCCATACCCTCAGCACTCTCTGTGTAGAGAAGTGTTTCAATCCACTCAACATGGCAAGGAAACCCATTCCATACCCTCAGCACTCTCTGTGTAGAGAAGTGTTTCAATCCACTCAACATGGCAAGGAAACCCATTCCATACCCTCAGCACTCTGTGTAGAGAAGTGTTTCAATCCACTCAACATGGCAAGGAAACCCATTCCATACCCTCAGCACTCTCTGTGTAGAGAAGTGTTTCAATCCACTCAACATGGCAAGGAAACCCATTCCATACCCTCAGCACTCTCTGTGTAGAGAAGTGTTTCAATCCACTCAACATGGGGCAAGGAAACCCATTCCATACCCTCAGCACTCTCTGTGTAGAGAAGTGTTTCAATCCACTCAACATGGCAAGGAAACCCATTCCATACCCTCAGCACTCTCTGTGTAGAGAAGTGTTTCAATCCACTCAACATGACAAAGTTTACAAACGAGAGGAGGCCATTCAGCCCATCTTGCTCGTTTGATTGTTAGTAGCTTATTGATCCCAGAATCTCATCAAGCAGCTTCTTGAAGGATCCCAGGGTGTCAGCTTCAACAACATTACTGGGGAGTTGGTTCCAGACCCTCACAATTCTCTGTGTAAAAGTGCCTCCTATTTTCTGTTCTGAATGCCCTTTATCTAATCTCCATTTGTGACCCCTGGTCCTTGTTTCTTTTTCAGGTCAAAGAAGTCCCCTGGGTCGACATTGTCTATACCTTTTAGGATTTTGAATGTTTGAATCAGATCGCCAGTAGTCTTCTTTGTTCAAGACTGAATAGATTAAATTCTTTTAGCCTGTCTGCATATGACATGCCTTTTAAACCGGGATAATTCTGGTTGCTCTTCTTTGCACTCTTTCTAGAGCAGCAATATCCTTTTGTAACGAGGTGACCAGAACTGAACACAATATTCTAGGTGAGGTCTTACTAATGCATTGTAAAGTTTTAACATTACTTCCCTTGATTTAAATTCAACACTCCTCACAATATATCCGAGCATCTTGTTGGCCTTTTTATAGCTTCCCACATTGTCTAGAGGAAGACATTTCTGAGTCAACATAAACTCCTAGGTCTTTTTCATAGTTCCCTTCTTCAATTTCAGTATCTCCCATATGATATTTATAATGCACATTTTTATTGCCTGCATGCAATACTTTACACTTTTCTCTATTAAATGTCATTTCCCATGTGTCTGCCCAGTTCTGAATGCGTCTAGATCATTTTGAATGACCTTTGCTGCTGCAACAGTGTTGCCACGCCTCCTATTTTTATGTCGTCTGCAAATTTAACGAGTTTGCTTACTATACCAGAATCTAAATCATTAATGTAGATTAGGAATAGCAGAGGACCTAATACTGATCCCTGTGGTACACCACTGGTTACCTCGCTCCATTTTGAGGTTTCTCCTCTAATCAGTACTTTCTGTTTTCTACATGTTAACCACTCCCTAATCCATGTGCATGCATTTCCTTGAATCCCTACTGCGTTCAGTTTGAGAATTAATCTTTTATGCAGGACTTTGTCAAAAGCTTTCTAAATAAACCATGTTGTATGCTTTGCAATTATCCATTTTCAATGTTGCATCCTCAAAAAAGTCAAGCAGGTTAGTTAGACACGATCTCCCTTTCCTAAAACCATGCTGACTGTCTCCCAGGATATTGTTACCATATAGGTAATTTTCCATTTTAGATCTTATTATAGTTTCCATAAGTTTACATATAATAGAAGTCAGGCTTATTGGTCTGTAGTTACCTGGTTCGGTTTTGTCTCCCTTTTTGTGGATCGGTATTACGTTTGCAATTTTCCAGTCTGTCGGTACAACCCGTGTCAAGAGACTGTTGCATGATCTTGGTTAGCGGTTTGTAAATAACTTCTTTCATTTCTTTGAGTACTATTGGGAGGATCTCATCCGGCCCAGGGGATTTGTTTATTTTAAGAGCTCCTAGTCACTTTAACACTTCTGCCTCATCACATTAGGGTCTGGACCAAATCAAATCTTTGACCCACCCGGTAATCACAAATTACAAGAGTGCAATCAAACTTTATTAGTAAGTGCAGAAGCAGAAATGACAGAATAGTTTTACACAGAAACATCCTTGGCACGCTTTCTTCCCCAATACTGTACTTCTATACCACATGCACACCTCAGATGAGTACAATATTATTTAATTCAGCAAAAAAACAAGAGGTCTTTTTAACTCTATTGTAAAGAATCCAAAACATCGTTAAGCAATCAATGTTGATAATGCATGGCTAAAAGCACAATAGATGTATATCAGTGATCTTTAAGTTTTAAAATGTTTATCATGGCTGTTAAAAGAATTTTCTCTTTGTTTATTCTCACAAAAAAACTAACAATGTTTCACATCAAAAGCCATGACATTTTTAACAAACATGATAATGAAATAGATACATTCTTACAATGTTATTTTTAAAAGGTAGGATTACAGGCAATCACATTATTCAATGTTCTGTATTCCATCCATCCATTATCATAACCGCTTAATCCTTTAGAGGGTCATGGTGAGCCGGAGCCTAACCCGGCAGGCACAGCAAGGCGGGACTACACCCTGGACGGGACACAAGTCCATCGCAAAGCACCACACACACACACACACACACACACAGGGGGCAATTTCGAGTGACCAATCAACCTGGACAGCATGTCTTTGGACTGTGGAAAGAAACTGGAGTACCTGGAGAAAACCCAGGTGAACACTGGGAGAACATGCAAACTCCACACAGACAGACCCCTGAGGCCGGACTCGAACCCAGGACCCTGGAGCTGTGAGGCAACAGTGCTAACCACTGCGCCACCGTGCGTGAAAATCATTGGATGGGGGTGATGGATGGGGGGTGATGGATGGATGGATGGGGGGAGAGGTGATGGATAGGAGGGGGTGGTGATGGATGGATGGATGGGGATGGGGGGTCCTAACCCAAGTCAGTTTCTGTTTCATCAATCCAACATTTCTGCAGGAGTACTTCACTGTTTAGCTCTTCTGCTTGTTTATTTCATGTTAAACACCTCATTTATACTCTTCAGCGCTTGGTCCTTTGTTATTGTTTTCCATGTCTCAGGGATATCAGCTGGCTGTGCGTGATATTTCACTGCAAATTGTTTATTGAACGTAGTCATCACGTACTTCCAGTAGTCAGAAGTTTCAACACTGGAATCAGGGGCAATGTTCCAGTCAGGGTAATATGTACGATATTCTTTTAAGGGATGAGGCTTCCCACCTGTGTTAATATTAGAGAATTTGACATCACTCTGTACACCAGTTGTGCATATATCTACTACTAGATTAAAACGAAAAAACAAAAAACCAAAACTGTATCCTCCTAGTCCTTTTGGTCGATGCACTGATGCGTGGTGTTCCTTGTGGTCCTTGCCTCCTGCCTCACAGGGGACCTTGCAGAATGGACACTGCTTTCCACAGCCAAACACCCTCTTGAAGAGCTCATCCTGTGGTTTGAATGGTAGACTTTCAAGTTTCTTCTTGATATCACCTCCCTGAGAATATTCCTCAGTTAGAGTTTTCATCAAGTCATCAGCATAATATTGAAGATGTTTAGTGAACTCCTCCACACTTGTACTATCCTGGATTATTCCAAGGTCTTTCGTGGAAATCACAATATCACTGCTCAGATCACTGCAGACACGTTCAATGAACTTTGCAATTGTTGTGTTTGTTGGGGTTGTTGTGTTTGTTGGGGTTTCTTTCTTTGTTTTTTCAATAGCTGCTTTTATTTTCTTTGTTATTGTTTCAAGACGTTTCTTTTCTAAATTTAGGAGAGTTTTATCTTTAGAAAGCTGCTCAGTAATACATTTAAATATCCATTCCTTGACAAAATCCTCATAGTTTCCAATGAAAGACAAGTATTTATTAAAATCCCCTTCATTCAGAAGCTGCTTCAGAATGGCATGCTGGAAGTATGACCGGGTGCTGTATTCCACAGAGTGTTTGCCAGTCAGCATTTCATCCACAATGTCTATCCCAAGGGCTTTGTTCACATACTCTCTTACTGCAGGCTTCAGGCAGCGCTTAGTGAAATCTTCTGCCTTCTTTAAGCTCTGATCTTTCTCTTGGTAAAGATCTATGAAGTCAGTACAGTACTGCGGTTTGGACTTTTCCAATTGTTTCAGGGGGTCGTTGACTTCAGTGAAATTTTTGTGCATCTTTTGAAATTCCCCGGCAGCAAACCCACCGATGTGCAGCTTTAGATCAACTTCAAACTTGGCATTGGTATTCTCAATATCCTTCAACTTCAACTTTTCATCAATCATTTCTAACAGCTCTCTGGTATAGGTCTCATGGTAGTCAGTTGTACTGTTTGTTTTTTGTGATACAAATTCTTGGCACTGTTCTATTACAGATTTCACCAACTCATTTGCTTTCTCCAGGTAGCCTCTACTGAACACATCACTGATGTATTTATTGTACCATGCACGATCAAAGTGTGTATCAGTTACAGTAAACTGTGTTTTTCCACATTTAGTCAAATCTTTGATCTCATTTAATATCATGTTAACTGAACTCCCATGTCTATTTAACTGCGCTCTCAACTGACTGAAAACATTTAATACAATGTCTCGCTGCCCTAGACCTTTAAATGTCAGTGTAGACATCACCTCTGTCCACATCTTCTCAAATTTACATTTCAGCTGCTCCTGAGATAAACTCTCCTTTTTTTCCCTGCACTGTTCTAGCAGTTGCAATACTCTTTTCTCCAGTATTGCTTTATGCTTTTCATGGACATCATGCACTTCCTTCATTCCTTTTTGAAAATCAATAGCTGCTGTCAACTTGTTTGTCAGAGAGTTTTCAATTTCAATCCTAAGAGTTTTAATGCTGTTCTCAAAGGTGGCCCTGTAGCTTTCTACAAGATTAACATGCCCCTCTTTACTGTCATAATATTTGAGCAATTTCTCCAGAGTCTTCACTTCTTGTTTCGTTAGCTCTATAAGTGCTTCAGATTTCAATGTGCTGAGCAAGTCATCAAGGTTTAAGGTCTGGTTAGTGGCATTTGAAATCCTTGTTTCAGCAGTGGCCAGCCACTGGTACATGTGCTTTTGGAAGGACCATTCCCATGTATTATATTCAACACACAGGGTACTGTAAGCCTCGGCCACTAGACTGTTTTTAAAGCTGAAGATGAAATTCTCAAATTTCACAGCTTTCCACAAACTTGTTACCCACTCCAGGAACTCTTTAATGTCTCCAGCAGGTTTCTGATCTTTGCAGCTTTTTAACACCTCAATCAAGCTCTTCTTAAAGTCATACACAGTTTCACTGTAGCCGGTGTTCACTGGAGCCATTGGAGGATTACCATGCCACAGGCCAGGGATGTACCAGTTATTTCTCTCAGGATCATACTCCATTATATCAGTGAATTTTTTGTCAGTACCCTGTTTCTCCATTTTGGCAGCTGCCTGCGTCATCTCATTCAGCTGCTCTAAAAGCATCTTTCTGTCCCTCGTGTTTTTGTCGTGAGCAGAAACGTCTCCAACATTCTGGTGCACAAATTGACATTTTGGTTTCTTCCCCACCTCCTTCATTCTGAGAAAGGCATGCACCACGATCTGTAGGATATCCTTCATTTCTGTGGAGTTCTCCATTGCAATGTTTATTATTGTGACATCACTCAATCCAACCACCAGTGTTGCGAGCTCATTGTCATGTTCATAGCTGTCTTCTAGTTGTGCCAGTTCTGGAGATTTGAGACCTTCAGTATCGATTACCAAGATAAAATCACACTTCAGCTCTTCTTGAAGATCCTCTTTGACTCTGATTAACAGCATGAAGGCACCCCGTGTGCATCTGCCACTGCTGACTGCAAACTGAACCCCAAACATGGTGTTGAGGAGGGTCGACTTCCCAGTGCTTTGGACTCCCAGCACTGTTACAACCAGCACCCTGCTCTTGTTTTGGACTTTCTTATGGAGCTCAGTTATAATATCAGTCACCCACCTTACAGGGATATTTGATGCATCTCCATCCACCAGCTCAAGAGGGAAGCCATCCAACAGCAGATCAGCTCCCAGACGTGGAAGATGTTGAAACTGCTCACGAGATTTATTACTGTCAGGAAATGAACTCACTGCTTCATAAAGCTGCCCCATCTCACGCATGAAATGTTCGATTCCTAAAGAGCTGTTTGATATTTGTTTATCCAGGACTGCAATTCTCTCCTTATTCTCTGAGAAATTGCAACACTTTTCTTTGTATTCGTCACGAAGAACGGAAAGTTCTGTTCTTGCTGTAGCATCCAATTTGATTCTCAACCACTTTAGAAAATAGGATCGTTCTTCTTTGCATTCATTGGAAATGGCAGTGATGAAACACAGCATTGCTTCAGATGTATCAGAACTGATTTGCTGTTTTCTCAGTTTCTGTTTATCTGTTTCCAGAGTTGACTTATAGGTTTCAATAGGCTTGTCTCCTGCCTTCCGTAGTCTGCATTCCTCCTTTTCTATTTTTGACAGATCCTTCCAAAGCTTTCCATGCAAAGGCAACCGCTCCTCTTTAAATTGCACCACATTTTGTATTCCCTCTGTGATTTTTTCAGCGCTTTCCTTTGCATTCTGACATTCAGTGCAGTCTTCATCTACAGGAATCCCCAATTCATGTGCTGCAGCAGACATGCCTTCAATTGTCATTTTCTGTGGACTAGTTTTCATGAAGTCATTCATGGTAGAACGCAATTTTGACACAAACTCTGCATCATTGGTTTGCTTGTTCTTAAACATGACATGATTTACATTTAATTGTAACTTTGATGCCAAGTCTTTCAGTGAGTTTATGTTTTTTTCTGTCTTACTTGGAAAATTTGGAACCAAAAACAATTGGGCTTTAATATTTCCTGCAGAGAACAGAAGATTGCACTTGCTCGCCTCAATGCTGTCAAAAAATATGAAGACTGCCGAGGATGTCTGACATAGAAGAGAAAACTGTGTCTGAAATGAACTGATGTCTCCACGAAGGTTGGCAACAGCTACAGGTTCTGGAAAGATGTCCAGGTTTGTATTTCCACAAGGAAGGTACCAGCCTATCTCAACTAGACCATTTGAAATTCTGCGTGGAACATCACCACACTCCATATCATGATGGGTAAAGAAATCATGGTACTGCTGGGGGTTACTGAGCACCTTATTCAGAATCTGAGACTTTGATAAACTGCATTCACCCAGCCTGACAAAGGAGACCATTGGCATGGCAGTGCTGACTATACTGCCTTCCTCAAACCCTTTTGAATCTGTTAATGAATGAGGTCTAAACTTCTTTACAATGTCTCGCATGGCCCACAGCATTAATGTGCACTGATTAGAGCTGCAGCCAGGGAGCAGGAGCGGCACAGCAAACTGGCACATTGACATTTTCAACATCATTTCCTGCTGCAGGAAGCTATCGGAGCACAGAAAGAGTGCAGTTACGAGATCAAGTGGGTTGATTACATTTCTGTCTTGATCAGCAGTACTACCCATAAGTTCAAAAACATCAAAGTTTTGCAATGTTGAGTTTGAATCTGTCTCATTAGCACTGCACTTAATACTCCGAGCTGTCACATTTACCATCATTAGTCTTTTCAGAAAGCGCCAGGGCAGTTGTTTTACTGACTGAATGGGTTCATCTGTAATGCTCTCTGTGCCGATCGCAAGGACTCTGCTCAGTGTGATCTTGCCTGGGAAGCAGTCCTCCAATCCCAGCTTCAACAGGATATCTAGATGTGTTTCTGAAAGGGAAACAGTGACCAATCGATTTATGATGAGTCTTGTGTGAAATGTAGAAGCTGCCATTATTGTGCCATCTAGTAACTGGTTAAACAACTTGCATAGGCATACATGTAAAAGATGGAAACTGTGGGACTTGAAACATGCTTATCTCTCTAGGAGGAGATGGTTCTGCAAGAAAAATGAAGTGTTCTTTAACTAAGATTAGATTTCCACCAAGTCTTCATTACCCCTGATCTCTAGAGATTGGGAAGAATCAACCGCAGTCTGTTAGTCACAGCTGCTTAATGTGTGAAATTTTTGCTCATCAATTTCCCCAAGAAAAGATATCATGTGGATTTATCCAACTAACTGTTAAAACTTAATGATAATCTTTTCTCAAATGACTTTGTTTTTGCAGTACATTTATAATTCATTAACCATTTGCAGTGTTGCTTTGCTATTTAATATTAATTCGCTGTGATTATTACATTTTAAGTTTTGTTTTTCAAAAGGATAAGGAAATGTATCCTTACTTGTGCAGGCAGTTGTTGAAACAGGCTTGCTCTGGGTCCCATTCTCCAGCACGGTGGTGACTGTGAAGGTGTACTCTCTCGCAGGTCTCAGGTTTGAGATGACAGTGGAGTTGGAGGGTGCAGTGATGGTGTCTTGGTGACTCTTATCAGAGCTGCAGACAGTTATCTGGAAGCTGTGTGGGATTCCTTCTATACCAGCAGGGCTGTCCCAGCTCAGAGAGACAGAGTCGCTCTCCAATGAGTGTATCTGTATCTGTCCAGGAGGAGGCGGTTCTGGAGAAAAAATGAGAAGAGATGAAATTATAAAGCAGCCCTTTTTCTAAAATTTCTAAATACTGAAATCATGTGTTATTTTCTCAATAACAACCTCTAAGAATCATCATGTGAAATTCAGCTATTTAACACTTTGGCACTCACCCCCCTGTTGCCATAATGAATAGGCTATCTTACTTCCCTGTCTTTAATCAGGATTCAGAATAGAGAATTTTGACTTGTTCAATTATATTGTTTTATAGCATTAGCATTCGTTAGTGGTGCAGATTAAAATACTGCATTTGTTTCATCTGGTGGATACAGTAGCATCCCAAACAGTGACACTGCAGCTTTCCTACCATTTCGGAAGCACCTTTTTCCACACCAAGTAAATCTCAGGTCAGGTATCGGTACCCGCGATGTTTTGCAATGCACTCTGGCAGTTGTAGTCTATACTCTGCCTGAAGTGCGATGTTTTGCGATGCACTCCGGGAGTTGTAGTCTATAGCCTACACTGCCTTATCCAGGGCGACTTACAATTGTTGCATTGTTGCAAGACATACATTTTTGCCATCTAGTAACTGGTACAATCGGTATGAAATAAGCATGTTTCAAGTGATTTGGTTCTTGAAACACTGAGTGGAGACTCATTGGACACAAATTTTTAAGATGAAAAAGTAGACTAGGGCCTGGACCAAATCAAATCTTTGATCCACCCTCTAATTTCAAATTACAAATCCAGTTTAATAGCGGGTTCCCTCTAAGGTAGAAGGTGCCGGGAATTTGACTATTAGCACCCCCGGAGAATCCCTGTGCCCGCAAATGAAGAGGAAGGGGACAATGGGTTCCCCAGGTTCTTCAGAAACCTGACCAAGAACAACAAAAGGCTGCTGGCCAGACCTGGGTACAGCTGACCTCTGACCACCTATCCTAGATATGGTACCATATGAAAGTACTAAAAGTACCCTGTGAATGAAATACATGACCATGATACTGAAGAGAGTGGCTTGGTGTGTGTCTTCAATATCAGCAGCATTGAAAGCAGTGCTAGTCAGTGCTATACTCAAAACCTGCCAAGGACATTCCATGAATCTTTGGCTAACTACCAACTATGACACCAAACAGCCTTAAAGATGGAAGGAAAAAAACTCAAAACAAGAACACTGTTATTCTAAGAAAGCAAAACAGGAAAAACTAAAATAAAACAATAAATCAAGCCAATACCAGAACATAAAACAATAATCATGGCAAAAAATACCTGAGACAACACTCCAGCCAAAAATGTCAGAGAATAAAAAAAAAGAAATCGGCCAACAAATAACAGCGAATGCGCTAAAGACTTTCCAGGAACTTTTGGCTAACTATCAGAAACAGGAAAAAAATGGACCCTATAAAAGTGAATGTTTATCACGGACTATCAAAAGATACTTGTGGGGGTTCCCGAGTGGCGCATCCAGTAAAAGCACTTGCGTAGAGTGCAGGATGCGCTCTATAGTCTGGACGTCACAAGTTCAAGTCCAGGCTATTCCTTTGCCGACCGAGGACGGAGCTTCCAGGGGCGGTGCTCAATTGGCCGGCGTCGCCCGGGGAGGAGGGTTAGGTCGGCCAGGGTGTCTCGGCTCACACGCACCAGCGACCCCGGGGTCTGTCCAGGTGCCTTCGGGCTCGTCTGTAAGCTGCCCGATAGCTGTGTTGTCCTCCGACACTGTAGCTCTTGGGTGGCTGCATGGTGAGTCCGCAGTGTGAAAAAAAGCGGTCGGCTGACAGCACACGCTTCGGAGGACAGCGTGTGTTCGTCTTCGCCCTCCCGAGTCAGCACAGGGGTGGTACCGGTGAGCTGAGCATAATAAAATAATTGGCCATTTCAAATTGCAAGAAAATAATAAAAATAATTGGCAACGACTAAATTTAAAAAAAAAAAAAAAAAAGGATACTTGATTACGGACCGCTGCTCGATAAATACTTCTCCTAATGCAGACTTTTTCTTGTGCCAGAAAAACTCTGTTTTAGCTATATTTTAGATCCGCACTTGTATGTTTTTTTTTTCCAGTTCTAGTTCTTACTTTTATTTCATTGAATGATTTTTATTTCATTGAATGATCCTGATGCCTGTTTTTTATGTCTCTGTACACTCCTGTTCCCAGTCAGAATCATACAGCGAATGCGCCCACACTGTTCAGGTCTGAATAAGATTGGAAATGGGTGCTTCGTGTGATCTTTGATCAACTGCGACAGGAGAAAAGAGGTAAAAAAAAGATAAAGAAAAAAAAAACCTGCAGAGATTTTTAAAAGACAAACTTTTTTAATATGATTTGAATTATGCGTAGTCTGCATTTCCAGCCTTGAAAATAAAGAAAGGTGTTAAGCAGACTATTGATATTTGCTTTGTCTAAATTCATTTATGTTATTTTATTCCTAGGATTAGGAATTCTATAAATCAGTAGTTATATTATTCTTTTCACTTTTGTCTGCAATGTAGTATGTTTTCCTTGCTTATTAAAGAAAAAGTTTTACTTGTGAAAAATCCTGTTATCCCTTTATTCTCAGATAGCTAAAACACAATGTAATTGCCTACTGCGATGAGTATTTTGTCTGAGATTGTACAAGGGGAAGCAATGACTTTTTAATAAACCATCTCCTCGAAAGAGAGCATTTAAAACTTTTAAAACTAAGCCTGGACATCAGTGATTGTCACTACACACAAGGACGGTTGTTTTCAATCTTTTGTATTCGGTTCAGATCTAGATCAGCGGGGGGTAAGATACAAATTTGATGTTACTATATACTAGTCAAGCTATCAGTGTCTATGGTTAGTCTAAACCTCACAGCTCTTACATACACCTGCTCAGATATAAAAGATGCTCTTATAAAATACATGTTTCCTTTTGTTGTCCGTCCGAGCAAACGCGACAAAGGAATAACCCTCCGACAAACAAAAAAAGACGCTATGAGTACCAGGTTTGTAATTTGCGATTAGTGGGTGGGTCAAACTTTTGATTTGGTCTGGGCCCAGGTCACACAGAGTTTAAAGAACTAATCCTTACTTGTGTGGATAGACACAGAAGCAGGCATGCTCTCGCTCCCATCCTCTTTCAACGTGAAGACTTTGACATCATACTCTCTTCCCGGACACAATTTAGAGATCAGAGCAGAATTGGAGGTTACGAGGGCTTCATATTTGTGCTCTTCACCATTGCTGGAGCAGGTGATTTTAAAGCTGTGTGGGATCCCATCCATACCATCAGGACCACCCCAACTCACAGAAAGAGAGTCAAATCCCACAGTCTCTATCTTTAACTCTCTTGGAGGAGATGATTCTGGAAGAAAAAGGAAAAGTGTTGTAGGAGTCTCCTAAAACGTCACTAACTCAGAATACATTTTCAAAATACCAATGCAGTATCTTATTCCTACTGAATGTTTAATCTAAGTTGATAGCAAATTAAGTTAAAAATCGTTGCCAATAGCATGGTTTTAAAGACAAGTTGCAAAAAAGAAAAAATGGATGCAGACTGACATTCAGCAACTTTATTTTATCAATATTACTTTCATTGATACATATTATGACATAATAGTAATTTATTAAAATGTACACCAATACATAAACTTGCACAGAAATTGTCGTTAAAAACAAACCATTCACAAACAGTGTACAGCACAATGCAAGTAGAATATTTATTTTTTGTAGTACTGCATTGACATGTTAAATATTTGCAATGCAAAAAAGTCACAGCTGCTTATTGTGTGAAATTTTGCCCCATCAATATACCAAGTAAAGATTGTTTGACCATATACAGTGATGATTTGCTCTTTAATACGAATTAGCTGTGGTTATTACATTTGAAGATTTTTATTCATAAAATGGATGAAAAAGATTTGTAAAAAAACAAATGCTTACTTGTGCAGACAGCTGTTGAAACAGGCTTGCTCTGGGTCCCATTCTCCAGCACGGTGTTGACTGTGAAGGTGTACTCTCTCGCAGGTCTCAGGTTTGAGATTACAGAGGAATTGGAGAGTGCAGTGGTGGTGTCTTGGTGACTCTTATCAGAGCTGCAGACAGTTATCTGGAAGCTGTGTGGGATCCCTTCCATACCAGCAGGACTGTCCCAGCTCAGAGAGACAGAGTCGCTCTCCACTGAATCTATCTGTATCTGTCCAGGGGGAGATGACTCTGAAGAAGAAATGAGAATTGATGTATTCAGGGAATTTTCAGTAGCCCAGTGGCAGACTAAAGCAGCCGGGTTGCAGAATATTGTAACACCAGAAACACTTTTAATGGAACAAAATGATGCTCATGTGTACAGTACCAGGGGTCACAAATGGAGATTAGATAAAGGGGCATTCAGAACAGAAAATAGGAGGCACTTTTTTACACAGAGAATTGTGAGGGTGTGGAACCAACTCCCCAGAAATGTTGTTGAAGCTGACACCCTGGGATCCTTCAAGAAGCTGCTTGATGAGATTCTGGGATCAATAAGCTACTAACAACCAAACAAGCAAGATGGGCTGAATGGCCTCCTCTCGTTTGGAAACTTTCTTATATTCTTATGTTGTTATGTGTTACCTTAAATAATAACCCCCCACCCCCCACCCCCGCTATATGTATATGTAATAAATACCATTTAAAACTGAAACATAAAATAAGACAGAATAATGCCAGGACATTTTTTTTTGTTATTATTATTCTATAAAACACAATTCAAAATACTGAAATCATGTGTTATTTCCTCAATAACAATCTCTAAGCATCATCATTTATATCCTCTCCAGGTTAGAAGGGGGTGCCACAAGGTTCAATCCTGGGCCCTTCTCTCTTCTCAAGTTATATTAATAACATTGCTCAGGGAATAGGCAATTCATATATTCATCTCTACACAGATGACACTATTTTATATTCAGTTGGTCCTACTCTTTCCTCTGTACTATCTGATTTACAAATGAATTTTAATCAAATTCAAAAGGCTTTTTCTGATCTGTGTCTCTTGCTTAATGTTGACAAAACTAAATTTATGCTATTTAGTAAGAACCATACAAACTGTGTTCTTAACCCTGACTGTAAAATTAGTACTTTTAGTAAGGTTGAACTGGAGCAGGTAGAGGCTGACAAATATCTGGGAATTTGGCTGGATAGTGCTTTAACTTAAAAAATTCACATTGATAAATTACAGTCTGAAGTTTGCTCTAGACTCGGTTTTCTCTACCGGAATAAGCTATGCTTTACACGGTCAGCTCAGCACTCGCTGGTTCAGATGTCAGTACTTCCTATTTTAGATTGCAGTGATGTTGTTTATAAAGCAGACTCTAAAGCTGTTCTTATGAAGCTAGATGCTCCATTCTGCCAGAAGATTAGTTCCTGATGCTCCTTACTGCTCTCATCACTGTGATCTTTACGTTATTGTTAATTAGTCAGCACTTCATACAAAGGTGACTGATTCATTGGTATAGTCTAATCTATAAAACATTGACTGGAAAAACACCATCCTACCTCAGAAATTTGCTCAAAAAATCTCAGTCTCTTCTTACAACCTTCGCTCTAATGCTTTCATTAATTTGGAAGTTCCCAGAGTGTCCACTGCTGCTGGGCGTAGTTCATTTCAGTACGCGGCAGCTCGTGACTGGAATGAATTACAATTGAAGCTTACACTCCCCGGCTTTATTTCTGAGGGTGCTTTTATGGGCCCGCTTGACTCACTGCTGTCTGACTCATGTACTTGCCTGACTTGATTTTACTTATGATGTACATGTATGTTTATTTATCTGTATCGTACCTTTGGTTATGTGTGATTGTTCCAATTCAGAAAGCACAGCTATTTCAAATAAAAGCCGTTACCATTGATTATCTTACCACTTTGAAGATGAACTTACTCTTTTTGAAGATCTGCATAACGATGAAAACCAGAGGCAAAAACGCTACCACTCCCACAGCATAAGGAAGGTGGTTTTCTGGTTCGCTTTGATTGTACCCTGAATTCAAAAAGAAATAATATACAATGTATTCCTTATTTTCTTAAAAAGATAAAGGTGCATTGCATGCTCGCTGCATTTTAAAGAACAAATCTATTCAACATTAGCACTTAGAAACTAACAGCCTAAAGAAAATGTTGTTAAAAAATGTGAACAAATAGATGCATGTTCTGGTCTCCTTGCACGTAACTCTGTACAATTTAACAGGCAGCTAAACTCCTTTCACCACTGCACGAAGAGACGTGAAGAACATTTGAATGCTGATGTTTATGTTTATTGACACTCATGCAGCAGTAAAAAATGGTGTGAATCTAAGAAACAAAGAAGTACAGTACTTAATCACAATTGCAAATGTTCCTTACAAAGTGTACATACATTGCAATATAACTGCATAACACCATCCTTATTGGACATATTTTTATAATATACAAAATTTATCTATTTCCAGTCTACACAGTACTTATATAACAAATGTAACACAGAGAATTGTGAGGGTCTGGAACCAACTCCCCAGTAATGTTGTTGAAGCTGACACCCTGGGATCCTTCAAGAAGCTGCTTGAGGAGATTCTGGGATCAATAAGCTACTAACAACCAAACAAGCAAGATGGGCTGAATGGCCTCCACTCGTTTGTAAACTTTCTTAAGTTCTTATATTCTTAAATAAGTACAGAATATACTAAATATATAAGGATACAGCGATAACACAGAAAGCATATACACACACCAATCCCAGTTCGTGTATCATATAACACTAAACCATACTTATAAATAAACAAACATAAAATCCTGCTGGCTATCAATCCGCTAATGCTGTTTATTTACACAGCCTCTGGAAACAGAACTTGGAAATAGCAAAATAAAGCACATCATCAATATAATAATCATGTCAAAATCACAATTAATAAAATATACTATATATATATATATATATATATATATATATATATATATATATATATATATATATATATATATATATATTCAACAGATACTTACAAACAATGCAACGTTTACAGATGCAAACAGATTGAGTACTGAACAGTGTACTACAATGTGCTGAGGCAATGGAGACTTTTACTTCTGGTCATGTGATGCCCTCCAAACCAATCGAGAAATTAATATATAAAAAGTGACCACTAGGGGGCAAAAAAAAACTAACAAACCAGTCACAGAACAATGATGCAACTATTTCCCCAATGTAATACTGATGTTTCAGCACAGTGTTATCACTGCAGTCCCAGTCTAGCCCTGCCTCCTACCTGCTAAATGGTGGTTATCTTCTTCTACAGGTGGTCTATCTGGTCCTCGTCTGACAGCTCCTTCCACTCCTTTTCCTCCGTCTCCCTGCTGCACTTCTGTAGCCCGTCCACCTGTGGCGCACACAATCCAACTAGAGAGTCACAACCAGTGGCTCCACAGACCCAAACAACCAAATCAGTCCTGCACACTGTACAGACACAATCCAACCAGAGAGTCACAACCAGTGGCTCCACAGACCCAAACAACCAAATCAGTCCTGCACACTGTACAGACACAATCCAACCAGAGAGTCACAACCAGTGGCTCCACAGACCCAAACAACCAAATCAGTCCTGCACACTGTACAGACACAATCCAACCAGAGAGTCACAACCAGAGGATCCACAGACCCAAACAACCAAATCAGTCCTACACACTGTACAGACACAATCCAACCAGAGAGTCACAACCAGAGGCTCCACAGACCCAGGCAACCAAATCAATCAATGTACGCCAATGGCGGATTATTCATTTTATATTTACGATTATTATACGTTTTAACACGCTTAACTGTATTGACGATTTTTTCATCAAAAAAAATACTCTTAAACGGGATCACACTTAAGCGGGTTGGTGATTCTCGTCCTTTAAAAAAAAAATCCTTCATCTTGAATAGAATCCTAAAGGCACTGCGTTGTGAATGACAATTTACTAAGCGCGACGGTACAATTATAATATTAATAATGTAGCGTTCGAGCCGATGAAATAACCTACTGACGGAATAAAACAAAAACGAAGGGAGACAGGCTTGCGAGGTGAAATCAGCAATGGAGAAACTCTCTGTATTCTTTTTGGCGGGGTCACACAGCACACAGCTTCCACTTCCCTTATCACATAATACATAACCCTATTACTCCACTAGATGACAGCATAAGACCACAAATAGCTGGAGGACTCATTGTTTATTCATTATTATTCTTTGTTTATTTAGCAGACGCCTTTATCCAAGGCGACTTACAGAGACTAGGGTGTGTGAACTATGCATCAGCTGCAGAGTCACTTACAACTAGGTCTCACCTGAGAGACAGAGCACAAGGAGGTTAAGTGACTTGCTCAGGGTCACACAATGAGTCAGTGGCTGAGGTGGGATTTGAACCGGGGACCTCCTGGTTACAAGCCCTTTTCTTTAACCACTGGACCACACAGCCTCCTTATTCAGTACTTACTATACTAACTATACTTATTCAGTATAGTTTTAGACGGCTACAATAACAATAAATGTAAATAGATTGAATCCTATTAATTGTATTGAAATGTTTCATACACACACATTTTCTACAGCAAAAAGTAATGTATTTGAAGTGTGGGCATAATAATAATAATAATAATAATAATAATAATAATAATAATAATAATAATAATAATAATAATAATAATAAATCTGTGAATTTAAATTTGAATCAGCACAGTCATTAATTATTAGCAATACTGTTCTAGGTTCTTAATAGTGTAGTTTCGAATTTCGCGATTGTAATTACTGAAGAAAATCATCTAGACAATGTGGGGAAGCTATAAAAAAAAGGCCAACAAGATGCTCGGATATATTGTGAGAAGTGTTGAATTTAAATCAAGGGAAGTAATGTTAAAACTTTACAATGCATTAGTAAGACCTCACCTAGAATACTGTGTTCAGTTCTGGTCACCTCGTTACAAAAAGGATATTGCTACTCTAGAAAGAGTGCAAAGAAGAGCGACCAGAATTATCCCGGTTTTAAAAGGCATGTCGTATGCAGACAGGCATATGTTCAGTTCTGGTCACCTCGCTACAAAAAAGATATGCAGACAGGCTTAAAGCCGAGGTAAAGCCTGGCCTGAGGGTTCTATTGCTTAATTGAAGTATTCTCTTACCTTCGGATGAAAGAAGAAACAGGGTACAGAGTAGAACATGCACAAGACCACCCATCGTTCGGAGTATAACCTCTCTCAAGTGAATGTGCCTCTCCTGAAAAGTGCCTCTTAGTCCTAATCTCTGTAAGAAAAACAGAAGTACAACATAAACTATCCACCACGCAGACAGTATATTAAACAGGAATGCGTTTACGTTTCAGTTACAGAATAAAATATAAATAAAAAAAAGTTAACCTGGTTGGAAAAATCCTGCTCTCTGAGTGGTTAGCTATGTTCTTTCAGCTATAGTCCCACACTACCTTTCAACAAACACACCACAGTAGAATTAAAATTCCTCTGCCACTTTATTTGACCCCCAATTTGAGGGTCCCTCCGAGTGAAACCTTAGGGTTCTATTGCTGATTTCTTTTCTTTTTCCCCAGTAAGGGTTTGTTTGTACCTCTCATTCCTCGCTGGGGTAATAAAATACTGACTGTCTCACTGTACAACCCTTTAGATCAAGTCCATCCATCATCATTAACCACTTACTCCTTTACAGGGTCGCGGTGAGCCGGAGCTAACCCGCATACACAGGGCAAGGCGAGACCACACCCTGGACAGGATGCCAGTCCATCGCAGGGCACCACACACACACACACACACACACACACACACTGTGACACACACACACACACACACACACACACACACACACACACACACACACACACACACACACACACACACACACACACACACACACACACACACACACACACACTGTGACACACACACACACACACACACACACACACACACACACACACACACAGAGGGCAATTTAGACTGACCAATCACCCTGGACATAATCCACGCGAACACGGGGAGAACATGCAAACTCCACACAGACAGTACCCTCGGCCAGATTCTAACTATCTAACTAACCACCGCGCCACCGTGCCGTCCTCGCCCTTTAGAGCAAGTCAGTATGTAAATTGCTTTTAATAATATTGTTTTGCAAACTCCAATTTTCAATACATGTTTGTTACATGACAAAAAGTGTGTTATTTTTTGACACACCTGACATTTCACCATTTTTTTAGAGCCTTTACTTCTTGAGTGTAGTGGTAATATGTGGTAAGGAGGCTGTGTGGTCCAGTGGTTAAAGAAAAGGGCTTGTAACCAGGAGGTCTCCGGTTCAAATCCCACCTCAGCCACTGATTCATTGTGTGACCCTGAGCAAGTCACTTCACCTCCTTGTGCTCCGTCTTTCGGGTGAGACGTAGTTGTAAGTGACTCTGCAGCTGATGCATAGTTCACACACCCTAGTCTCTGTAAGTCGTCTTGGATAAAGGCGTGTGCTAAATAAACAAATAATAATAATAATAATATTTATTTAACTGAATTAATAAAAATAAAAAGTTCCCAAAGGAATTAATATACTCTCGCTTTGGCCCCTGAGAAAAAAAAAAATTATCACCACTGGACAAAAACGCTACTTGTCTTTGAGAAAAGAAAAAATATATATATATATATATATATATATATATATATATATATATATATATATATATATATATATATATATATATATATATATATATATATATTAAGTTAAGGATATCGTTAGTAGCTTACTGGAAACTGAAAGCAAAATCGGAAAAATTTCAATTAACCAAAGTATTTTCGAGACATGCAAATCGGGTTTTAACGTTCACAGTTCACAAGTATTTCAGCGTCTGCAATCATTTTTAATTAAAATAAATAGAATAAAATCATCTTTTTTTTATTTGTAACTGCCAATTGTAACATTGTGGTAATTGCATAGCCTATAGGAAGTAGGCGAGTTGCATGCATACAATTCTTTAAGAATGATTGAATTTAAAAACACATTGTCCCCCAAACAGTTTGTAAACGGAAATATTTACCTGCAGTATAAAACCGTTCACTTACATTTACAGTAGCTCCCAAAAATACTGTCAAAACCTGATTTGGATCACTGAGTAAGCCTAGGTAGCTTTTAAAGAGTTAAAACGAGTCCTAGTTTACATTTTCAAGTTAAAATTAAAGTAATTGGTAATAGACGTTAGGTTCTTATTTTCCCCTTTTTTGATAACCGGGGTCAAAAAAAACCCCCAAAAAAGTCTATGTAGGTTTAAACACAATACATACCTTAACATTGTAATGTTCGACCTCAGCAGAAGAAAAATAGACTGCGGGGGGCTGTGGTGATGCCCTCAGTGCAATTCAGAGCAAAATGTGAATCGCAATGGTTAGGGTTGGATTATTATAAACTAGATGGGGTTTCGTTTTTTTTTCTCTCTTCCTGTGCTCAAAAGAAGGTTGCTGGAGCCAAAACCAAAATGTAAGGTTTTTTTGTTTTTTTTAACTGCTTTTTTACAAACAACACTAATCTTACCTTGCCTACAACTAGCCAAACACGTAAAATAGTTTGTATTCAAGCCTTTTTTTTTATTTTTAAGTGTTATATCTGAGTATAATACTTGTCTCTTACGTCTACACAACTTTCATTTAACCCCACAATGATGGTACAACTTAGGCAATGCAACAACCTGTCTCACAAAATGAGAGACTTCATTCACAAACCTTCACTCTAAAAAGTAACTGCTTAGAAAAAAACCTTTCAGGGTTCCTGGGGCTGCCACTGTGGAGGAGCCCTTTAAGCCCTTCGAAGAACCTTTTCACAGGGGGTCTGTAGGGGAGACCGGGGTTGGTCGTCACACTTTTTACTCTTCATTATTTTCCTCAATCTGGTGAAATTCTGTGAGGTTCTGTTCCTCGTTATATTGAAGAATAACTCTTCGCGTACAAATTGATGTTTTTTATTTCAGTGGTAACTTTATTCCAAATATGATATTTAGACAGTTGGAAATGTGCTAGTCACCTCTGACAACCTGCCCCATACTGGGGTTAGTTGTCAGACGATATGGGGTTGGGTGTCACAAAGTATGTTCTTAGTTTTACAGCACACATTAATGCAAGATTTTTGTATTTTTTTTAAATAACAAAGTTTCTACTGTGAACAATGACCGAAAGAGTTGTATATTTGCTTTTCGTGTGAACATAAAAAATATAGACCTATATATATTTGAAATGTTGACCCAATGCTATAAAATAATACCACCGCCTCCACAGAACCGGAGAACAAGCATTAAATAACTTTAAGCATTATATGGGGACATATCTCACATGTTGATGTAAAAAAGGTAGAAAATATAAGACTACTTCCTATAGGATTTACATGTGACAACCAGCCCAAAAACTATGAGACCAACCCGACTTTACATGACAGTTGAATTCTCTCAGTACTACTGGGAGAACCTACTGGTTTTGTTTTTACACCAAAAGATAACCAGTATCTGGTTCTATTAACATGGCCATCAGTTCAAACAAACTCCAACACTACTAAGAGTTATAACATAAATAACAAGATATACTTTTTCTGCTTTGGGTATGAAAAAAAATGAAATATGTGCTAACCTTTATGTTAGATGGAATTGACCTCAAATTACAAGATGGTTGAGTTCCATGCAATAGAACACACATTTCAGTGTTAGTATCACCTGCCTGCACCATCTAGTGTCATAGTTATGAGCACTGAGACAACCAACCCGTGTGATAACCAGCCCAGAGCTCCCCTATTCTCTATCGCAGAATTTGTTTGTCATGTAAGTTCAGAAAAAAGTTATTGAGAATGGCTAAACAATAGCCACAATTTACAAACTGACTTGATCGGAAGGGTTCTAAAATGAGCCCTGTGCAATAGTTTATGAGACCGAGGAATGAGAGGTCCCCAAACAAACCCTTATACTGAGAAAATAAAGCAGCAATAGAGCCCCAAGGTTTATATGCTTTGCACTTGTAAGCAGTATTATTGCTGTGGTTTAAGAGAATCCACGTGATTTCCCCGAAAGCCCATACCCTTTTTTTTTCATCACGCTACAGGATATTCATTCAATTAGAAACTAAAAGCAAATTCCAGAATGCAGGCGTGATGTTAGATAAGCACTTACCACAAATGCTGCCCTTGATAACAGTTAAAGTTAAACTTAGTAAAGTTGTCTTTCAATGTTGTGGTTGTCATAAACAGAAATTCATTGCTGATTTTCAAAGGTGCTGTGGATATAACAATGCTGTGATGCTGTGGATATAGCAATGCTGTATTCTGATGCTGTAGATATAGCAATGCTGTATTGTGATGCTGTAGATATAGCAATGCTGTGGATATAGCAATGTTGTATTCTGATGCTGTAGATATAGCAATGCTGTGGATATAGCAATGCTGTTTTGTGATGCTGTAGATATAGCAATGCTGTATTGTGATGCTATGGATATAGCAATGCTGTATTGTGATGCTATGGATATAGCAATGCTGTATTGTGATGCTATGGATATAGCAATGCTGTATTGTGATGCTGTGGATATAGCAATGCTGTATTGTGATGCTATGGATATAGCAATGCTGTATTGTGATGCTATGGATATAGCAATGCTGTATTGTGATGCTGTGGATATAGCAATGCTGTATTGTGATGCTGTGGATATAGCAATGCTGTATTGTGATGCTATGGATATAGCAATGCTGTATTGTGATGCTATGGATATAGCAATGCTGTATTGTGATGCTGTGGATATAGCAATGCTGTATTGTGATGCTGTAGATATAGCAATGCTGTATTGTGATGCTGTAGATAAAGCAATGCTGTATTGTGATGCTATGGATATAGCAATGCTGTATTGTGATGCTATGGATATAGCAATGCTGTATTGTGATGCTGTAGATATAGCAATGCTGTATTGTGATGCTGTAGATAAAGCAATGCTGTATTGTGATGCTATGGATATAGCAATGCTGTATTGTGATGCTATGGATATAGCAATGCTGTATTGTGATGCTGTAGATATAGCAATGCTGTATTGTGATGCTGTAGATATAGTAATGCTGTATTGTGATGCTATGGATATAGCAATGCTGTATTGTGATGCTATGGATATAGCAATGCTGTTTTGTGATGCTGTAGATATAGCAATGCCATGATGATGTAGATATAGCAATGCTGTGATGCTGTAGCTATAGCAGTGATGTAGATATAGCAATGCTGTATTGTGATGCTGTAGATATAACAATGCCATGATGCTGTAGATATAGCAATGCCATGATGATGTAGATATAGCAATGCCATGATGCTGTAGATATAGCAATGCCATGATGCTGTAGATATAGCAATGCCATGATGATGTAGATATAGCAATGCCATGATGCTGTAGATATAGCAATGCCATGATGCTGTAGATATAGCAATGCCATGATGCTGTAGCTATAGCAATGCTGTAGATATAGCAATGAACTTGCCCCATGCTGAACTTGCCCCATGATATCACCGACAACGACACACTGCTGCTGTACCCTTGAGCAAGCAAGATACTTTACCTACTAGATTTGTCCAGTAAAAACAAACTAACTGTATAAATGGGTAATTGTATGTAAATATAATAATGTGATATCCTGTTGAGCATCTTGATAGCAAACATGGAGCCCGACCCTTTGAAAAGCTTCCTGCAGCAGTATAGCATGGCAGCAATTTAGAAACGTCTCCGAACTTTTATTATAGCCTCCTATTGTCTTATCAGATTGCATTTGGGTAAAGTGTAATCCACTAACGATTTTGAACAAATCCCACAATTATTGAACTGGATCGTTTAAGTGCTTAAGATGAGTTTTTAGAAGGGTGTTTATAAACATTCTCTTAGGTTAATCCCTGCTTTGAAGAATGAAAATAAACATCACAGCCTCTCTGAATCAGTTGAAAACAGGTTTAATTGTCTAAAGGGATGGTTGCTAACAACATCATGGGACCTGTTTTGCACTTGCATTAGCGAGGTCTCAGATGTGCAGCTTTCACAGAAACACGTGATATTACAAACTCGTGACGTCATTTAAAATACCTGCTACTAAATCAGCTTCATGCCTTACTCTCAGGACATCTCTTACACTTGCAGCTCAATAAAGCCATGGGAGCAGCACAATGTAAGCAGTCTACCAGCAATGAGGACAGATCTAACAGCATTGGACAGGCATGATAGTGCTGCACATGGAGCCGGTGCACAGCAGCAAGGACAGGCATGATAGTGCTGCACATGGAGCCGGTGCACAGCAGCAAGGACAGGCATGATAGTGCTGCACATGGAGCAAGTGCACAGCAGCAAGGACAGGCATGATAGTGCTGCACATGGAGCCGGTGCACAACAGCAAGGACAGGCATGATAGTGCTGCACATGGAGCCGGTGCACAGCAGCAAGGACAGGCATGATAGTGCTGCACATGGAGCCGGTGCACAGCAGCAAGGACAGGCATGATAGTGCTGCGCACTATTCCAGTTCCACTCCAGTCTATGGTAATGCAGCACTATTCCAGTTCCACTCCAGTCTCTGGTAATGCAGCACTATTCCAGTTCCACTCCAGTCTATGGTAATGCAGCACTATTCCAGTTCCACTCCAGTCTATGGTAATGCTGCACTATTCCAGTTCCACTCCAGTCTATGGTAATGCAGCACTATTCCAGTTCCACTCCAGTCTCTGGTAATGCAGCACTATTCCAGTTCCACTCCAGTCTCTGGTAATGCAGCACTATTCCAGTTCCACTCCAGTGTGCTGCACACGGCTGGAGAGCTCAATCTCCTCTGCTGGCTGCTCCTGATCCTGATCCGAGGTTTTCCTGAGACAGATGTCAGAGACACACAAGGAGGGCTCAGAGTTTAACTTCAGCAATAACAAAAGCTTTAAGCCAGGGGTTCTCAAACTCGGTCTGGGGACCCCCTGTGTGTGCTGGTTTTCATTCCAACCGAGCTCTCAATCACTTAACTAGACCCTTGACTGAACTGATCACTTGCTTCATTAGACCTTTTTACTTGTTTTCAGCTCTTGAACAGTTGCATATTTCAAGTTAGCTCTAACATTTGAGAAGTAACTGCAACTGTTTAAGAGCTGAAAACAAGTAAAAAAAGGGCTAATTACGCAAATTATTAATTTTCAGTGCTGTAAAGCAGTGGTTCTCTTAACTAGACCTTTAAATGAACTGATAGTTTGCTTAATTAGACCTTTTTAACTGTTTTCAGCTCTTAACAGTTGCCAATTTCAAGTCACCTCTATAACATTTTATAAGTAACTTGAGCAATGGTTTACGTTATTAGGGTCTAGTTCAGTAGTGAGAGCTCAATTGGAATGAAAACCAGCAGACACTGGGGTATACCCAGGACCGGGGTTAGGGAACCACTGCTGTAAAGATGATGACAGGCAGAGATAGCAGAGTGCTGCCCCTTGTCTGTACACATACTGGCTAATACTGACTTACCTTGACTTACCACCAGCGAGACACGGGGAACCTGGAAAACAAATATGTAGATTGTTTCAGCTTGTTTCTTATATTTGTGTTAAAAATAAATACAAACTTGCAAAATTTTTATTTTGTAAATTAGCTGTGCATGTTTAATGATGAAACAATGATTTCTTAATGAACTATCCCTAAGACTGGGCTGTGCTGTTTAAGAAGAAGCCTGCATGTGTGCTGTGACAGGCCAGGTGAAATGTGTGCACTGACTGGGAGGCTCACCTTGGATCCTGCAGTATTGAAGGAGCAGCAGAGTGAACACAATGAAATGAATCAGAGTGAAGCTCACTCTGTAGCCAATAACAACAGCTGTGCCAGGACGCTGGGGAAGGAAGGTACAGTATGAGTGTGTGCTAGTGACTTCCATACACCTTGACTGAGCTGATAGGGATTCAAGAACATTACCCTGCTCACACTCGCTCTATAGGAACAGCCTTCAGCCACTCTGTCACTCGAATGTCTGTCTGCTGTAACTGCATTTTATTTGAACCATCATTTTATAAGATCCTCAGGTCAGGGAATCAATGTGTTTTCATTTGATTGTTTGTTAGAAAGTGGAAAAAGAACGATTTGTTTAAAATGTAATCAAACCCATACATATTATTATTATTTATTTCTTAGCAGACGCCCTTATCCAGGGCGACTTACAATTGTTACAAGATATCATATTATTTTACATACAATTGCATTATTTTTTACACATTATTTTAACATACAATTACGTCTACTTCCGAGCTGTCCTTATTATTAATTTCTTAGCAGACGCCCTTATCCAGGGCGACTTACAATTGTTACAAGATATCACATTATTTTTTACATACAATTACCCATTTATACAGTTGGGTTTTTACTGGAGCAATCTAGGTAAAGTACCTTGCTCAAGGGTACAGCAGCAGTGTCCCCCACCTGGGATTGGTCAAGAGTCCAGAGCCCTAACCACTACTCCACACTGCTGCCCTAAAGCTATAACATTTGTGGGAAACAGTGTGTACTGTGCAGTATTTGTTACCAATCCATTGTGTTGCAATTGCTGATAATTCTGCGGTCTGTTTAGGCTCTATCTCTTCACACAGGGAATATAATGGGTTCACATTTACAAAGAAATATAAGCTTAGTGATTGTATTTAAAAAGTGGATTGTAATAATCATTCAATCCATTGTGTTGGAATTGCTGGTAATTCAGTGGTCTGTTTATTCTGTTTCTTCAGGGAATGGGAATATAATGGGATCACAATGTGACCTATTTTACTGTGAGATCACTTTCAATCATCAAGGACAGTCATGTAGGACGGGTTTGTAATCTTACTTTGCACTTCAATGTGTAACTCCTGGCTGCTCTTCTTCACTCCCTGTGACTCCACAGCACACGTGTAGCTCCCAGTGTGGCTCTTCTCAGTGCTGGCTATGCTGTACAGTGCAGAGCCAGTACTGCTAGTCACAGGCTCCCCGTCTCTTACAATGGTGTAGTGGAGTTCAGGGTGGGGGGTTTTGTTCACTGCTGCCTCACAGGTCAGGTTAAGAGCCTCTCCCTCCTTCACTGTGGCTCCTGGAGATGCTGTCAGAGTCACCCTGGAGAACAGAGCTACGAAAAGATGACATGAAGACAGGGTAGTGATTGTGAAGCTGTCTGACCAGGATATTCAAATCAATCAGAACCAGTGTCTTCCATAGAGTGGGATTCCCTCAGAGCGCCCTGCTGCTTAGAGAGACAGAGGCAGTGCTGGAGTATAGGGTCTCCTTAGAGAGACAGAGGCAGTGCTGGAGTATAGAGGCTCCTTAGAGAGACAGAGGCAGTGCTGGAGTATAGAGGCTCCTTAGAGAGACAGAGGCAGTGCTGGAGTATAGAGGCTCCTTAGAGAGACAGAGGCAGTGCTGGAGTATAGAGGCTTCTTAGAGAGACAGAGGCAGTGCTGGAGTATAGAGGCTCCTTAGAGAGACAGAGGCAGTGCTGGAGTATAGAGGCTTCTTAGAGAGACAGAGGCAGTGCTGGAGTATAGAGGCTCCTTAGAGAGACAGAGGCAGTGCTGGAGTATAGAGGCTTCTTAGAGAGACAGAGGCAGTGCTGGAGTATAGAGGCTCCTTAGAGAGACAGAGGCAGTGCTGGAGTATAGAGGCTTCTTAGAGTTCAGCATGACCTGCACCCACAGGCTCCATTCACATGGGCTTGTTAACTGTGGTGATCTCTAATAAAAGCAGCTCAATGTTACTGTCTCTCAGGGGTATTGAGGGCATCGCTCTGGATTCTTGTAACCTCTGTAGATGTTCTCTGTCTGTGAATGTGTTCTCTTGGTTGATTAGCCCTTATTTCCACACATACAGTGCTGGACAGCACAGTGCAACAGACCTATTCATAGAATGTGTAAACATGCATAATAATCCAAAATGATCATTCATTCCAATTAGACTTTAACAAAGGATTGACTGATTCATAATGAAACTTACATAAAAAAAGTTTCATAGAGTGTTTCATAAAAAAAAATCTTTGATATGGATAACAAACATAGATTCTCTTTTTGTTTAGAAATAAATGGGAAAATATGCAATTTAAAAGCATACAATGTCTGTATGAATTATTTTTTTAATATAAAATAATAACAGCAACAACAACGAAGAAGGCTTGAGAGAGATGGGATGCGAATCAGATAATGTGGGGGTATACAAATGAGCAATTACTAATACCACAGCAATGCCTGGCATCAGAATTATTAACACAGCCCCACATCAATCACAACACATTGACAAACACCAGGTTTGTTATGAACCCTCCTAATGAAGCAGGTGAATCTAACATGCGATTGTATTAAAGGCACTCCAGCAGCATATCACTGTGTTTTTACTGACATGTCAATGGTTCTGATTGACTGTCTTGCTGCTCCTGTGTGGCGTTTATAATTATGACTCATTATCACTCTGAATGATACTTTGCTGCTGCTTTGATTTGTAATATAATAATATAACTCACATGACTTACATGTTTAGTATCTGTGTGTTTCTTGGGTATTCTGTTTCATACTGTGTGTGTGTCACAGTAAAGTGAACAGGTATGTATTCAGGAGGCTGTGTGGTCCAGTGGTTAAAGAAAAGGGCTTGTAACCAGGAGGTTCCCGGTTCAAATCCCACCTTAGCCACTGACTCATTGTGTGACCCTGAGCAAGTCACTTAACCTCCTTGTGCTCTGTCTTTCGGGTGAGACGTAATTGTAAGTGACTCTGCAGCTGATGCATAGTTCACACACCCTAGCCTCTGTAAGTCGCCTTGGATAAAGGTGTCTGCTAAATAATAAACAAATATTTAAAACTATTTCATTTGGGCAGAATCTCTTCTGTGGAATAATCTGCAGTGTAATAATTCTGCAGTGTAATAATGTATAGAATCAATTTCTTATGTCCAATCTGTACCCCCCTGTCTAGGGAGGGGTTACACATGATTAAAGATACAGTTTGCAATGGCAATACACATCCTATTACTACCACAATCAATTAGAAACACATTTGGATAAAATAGGGCTTGATCATCAGTACTGACAAGCATTCAGTGTATCTTTGGTATGGCCTCTGTCTGCTTTATTATAGCTTCTAGTCTACTCAGAGTATGAGAGTCAATCAGACCAGGAAGAGCTTTCATATCAGAAAACTTTGCTAGGACCCGTTACTTCAGCACCTGAGTTGTGTTGAGAACATTAACACAGCTGGAAAAGACTCCAGTGTGAATGTATCTGTGAGACATTACAGACAGAGAAGAGGGTGAGGACTCTCTCTCTGTTAGAATGAACCTACCTCTCACTGACACCCGCACCTCTGCAGAGTCGCCAGAGTCCCACCACCACCATGCTTTGCACATGTAGGACCCCTCATCACTCTTTGAAGCATGATCCACACTCAGCTCTGCATCAGCCTGGGATCGTATCTCTTCATTATCTTTATAAAAGTCAACCCTGGTAATATGAAAATGATAGCGGACATGACACCTCAGAGTCAGAGCGTCTCCCTCAATCACAGGCTGGGGGGGAGTCTGCAGGATCAGTCGTTCATCTGAAAAGACAGAGAGTTCAGATCAGCAGGGCTACAGCGTGAGATCTGGATAACTACAGAAAAAATAATCCAGCTGTCAAGTGTGTGGGGGTAGTCTTAGTTTTGCTCTTCAGTCATTTGATGCCTATTTCAATATGCCCATTTGCTCAGCTGGTATTTGAAAACAGCAATGTGAACAGAAACAATTCATAGTGACTGGAGATCCAGAGACAGCTTTACTCAAATCAGCAAGCCGGTCAGTAGCTTACAATACCCTCTCAGCCAATCCGAGTGCAGGATTATTCAACAGTGTGTCTGAATATCATCTATAATGGAGGCTGTGTGGTCCAGTGGTTAAAGAAAAGGGCTTGTAACAAGGAGGTCCCCGGTTCAAATCCCACATCAGCTACTGACTCATTGTGTGACCCTGAGCAAGTCACTTCACCTCCTTGTGCTCCATCTTTCGGGTGAGACGTAGTTGTAAGTGACTCTGCAGCTGATGCATAGTTCACACACCCTAGTCTCTGTAAGTCGCCTTGGATAAAGGCGTCTGCTAAATAAACAAATAATAATAATAATAATAATAATAATATAATGACTTACTGGACACAGTTAGGTTGACAGCATTACTGCGCTCCTGTCCTGATGCAGACTCACACCAGTACATTCCACTGTGGTTATACTGAGCTGTACTGATTGTGCAGCTGTTCTCATATCTCCTGCTGTATTGATTACTGCACCCTGCCACTTCACGTCCATCTCTGTACTGTTTAAACCTCCAGTCAGCAGAGCCCCCCTCCACCTCACAGCTCAGGGAGACTGTCTCTCCTGGGAATATCTGTGCCCAGGCAGGATGCAGGGTCAGGACAGCCTGAGGATGACCCTCTGAAACAATGAACAGGATAGGATTAGGACACATTCCCCTACAATCAGGTAGGAAACTGCAAGAGGAGAGAGATTCCAGTCCCCCAGCAACATCTCTGGATGTGATTTGGGTGACAAAAAATTATCAGGAATCTCTCTCAATATGATTATGCCCTTAAACACAAACATATAAAGTTGAAGGCTGTGGTCAATGGGGCAGCAATTAATCTAATTTACAGTAGCAGCTGAGGTAATAAACTCACCAGACACAGTTACTGTCACTTTATCACTGAGCTGTGAGTAGAGTGGCTGATCTCCTCTTTGTCCTCGACAGCAGTACTGGCCCTGGTCAGATACAGCAGCTGCAGTGATTGCGTAGCTGTCACCAGTTATACTGCGGCCAGCAGTCTGGAGCACTGGAGTGTCCTCACTGTCTTTGTACCAGAGATATTTCCAGCCAGCAGAACCCCCCTCAACCCCACACCTCAGAGTGACCGTCTCCCCGGTGAATATCTCTGGGAATGGAGGCTCCAGGGTGAGTGTAGTCTGGGGCAGCTCTGTAGAAACAGAGAAGATGACAGAATTAGCATCTCTATTGCAGAGAGAGAGAGAGAGAGAGAGAGAGAGAGAGAGAGAGAGAGAGAGAGAGAGAGAGAGAGAGAGAGAGAGACTGTTAGTGTGCAGTATCAATGGAGTCACCAGCATATGACATTTCAACAGAAGAGTGAAGTTACTGACAAATATAAAAAATACAAATCGTTAGAAATGCTGATTATATTCTGTAAATATATGAAATATTCTCATATTTCAATTCATTGTAGCTGAACTGCAGTATCAATGCAGTGGCAGTGGAGCCACCACCAGGAGGCAGCACTGCACTCAGTACACTGTGACAGATTTATTATTATTATTATGTGTTTATTTAGCAGACACCTTTATCCAAGGCGACTTACAGAGACCTGGGTGTGTGAACTATGCATCAGCTGCAGAGTCACTTACAATTACGTCTCACCCGAAAGACGGAGCACAAGGAGGTGAAGTGACTTGCTCAGGGTCACACAATGAGTCAGTGGCTGAGGTGGGATTTGAACCGGGGACCTCCTGATTACAAGCCCTTTTCTTAAACCACTGGACCACACAGATTTATTTGTATATAATATGACAGACCACAGTCCATCCGAATTTCAGTGTGCATTTCTGTCATTTCTGACTGAAGCTCACAACAAATGAACACAGCGTTTTTAACACCATCTTCTTCTTATTACCTTTACTGACATTATCACAGGTCCCTCTTTTATTGTGATGGGAATGTTTGGCTCCTCCCCTGTTTTTTTTTTTTTTACATTAATGTGAGTTCAACCACAACACATGAAGTACAGGAAGCAGCAGAAACATTATCTGTGGTGATGTCTTTGAAATATCTGCGTGTTCCAAACGGAAGTCTAAGAGACTAGAAACAATACAAGCTCTTCTACAAAAGAACATGAGAAAATCACTGCCTGTCTGGTCACTGGAAACCCTAGCAATTGTACTTACTCATTTAAACTGAGTTACATTCATTACATTCAAATTGATGTATTCATCAAGAAGCACTTATTTAGTTGAATTGGTTGGTCTCATTCAAAGCGTTCCAGCAATACCACACATAGCCTCTAGGTGGAGCACAGTATGGCACTGTAAGGCAAGTGTTTGCTGGAGTCATTCATTTTTTTTTATTTAACTAAGTTAGTGTTATATTGGACAGAAGAAAGGGAAAGTTTATTTCTGATTTTTATAGATGATCAGGAATCAGGATGAGAATCCTTAGCAGCCTCTTCACTTTGTGTCTGCACTGCCACAGCCTGTTTTCAACACACAGACCTAACATGAAAAGTGTCATTTCTCAAACGAGCTTCATGCTTTTCAACCATGAATTGTAAATCCTGTTTTTAAGCTGTGTTCACATTGTAGACTGTTCTCTTACCTTCATACTGTCTGGAGCATCTCACTACAGTCAGCACTGAAAAACACAAAAGAGACAGTCAGGGACATCAGTTATAACCTCCCTAACCAAAAGCTAGGAAAAACAAACGTGTTTTGAGCAGTGCTGCTTTACATTTCTCCAGAGAATGAGAGCCTCTCACAACGTGGCAATGACTTCCAAAGTTCAGCAGCACTAGTGGAGAAACTCCGACCTCCCAGAGTGACGCACCTGGTCAAGGGAACAGCCAGCAGCTCTGAGCTTGAAAATCACAGCTGACGCCTAGGGATGGAAGGATCCAGCAAGTCCGATAAATATTTAGGGCCAGTTCCCCAGATAGCCTTGAAGGTCAACAGAAAAATGTTAAAAAGAACCCGATATTTGAAAGGTATCCAATGCAAAGTTTCCAAGACATTGTAATATGTTCAGCTCGTTTTGTACTTGTCAGTATTCTTGCAGCAGCAGCAGCATTCTGGATCAGTGGCAGATTATTTTATTAATGTTACTATTTGTTAGAATTAAACACATGTAGAATAGTTAGGTTGCTATTTGATGTTTTATTTTATTCTATTGTGTTGTGTAGCTAATGTGGTAGTGTAGCTTGAATTAGATAACCGATGTTGCTCTTTAGATTGGGTCCGGCTCAAGTGAATTTTCTGCAGCGCAATGGATTCATTCGCAAGACGACCCCATCCCGAACACGAAGAGATTTCGGGGTTCTAAACATGTTAATTGGTTCCAACATATATAATAATATAAAGACACTCCAATCTAGCCTATATTAAATATGTATATGACAGGCAGCTCCTGAACTCATAGTCAAAGCACCTCAACACAGGCTTACCAAATAATACACACACAAGATTTGAGTCATTTCAATAAGAAGAACTGTGGATGATTGTAAAGGTGAGGGGAGAGTAAAAACAAAGCAAGAAAATGTCACGTAATAATAATAATCCTTAACTTGGACACAAGCATGGGGTTTAGTAAACTGACAGATCTGTAGCTGCATTTAAAGTATTCTTGAGTAGCAACTGGTGGTGATATTGAATCGTGTTCAAAACCAGTCAGAGCTTTTTTTGATACATTCAGTATTCATACTGATTTCAGTGTTCATAGTGAAGAGAAGAAAGCAGACTTGAGTTGTGAATTCAATTCAATAATGGGTGAGAGAAGTGTAACAGGGAGAAGGCTGGGCACACACTGTCGACCACACACACCGCAGGTGAGCATCTTAACCCCTATGCAAAAGAGCCAGGCTCCTCTGCAAGTGTGCTTATAGAGCTTTTAACCTCATCTCACCAGCAGGGGTCAGCATCCACAATGGCAGTGCATCACACAACACTGGCAGCACGATTATCTATTAGTTCGTTAATTGTGATCCATCAGGGTGAAACGATTCTTTTGCAATAGGAGGTCTGTGTCGAGTGGCACATGACTAAAAGCAAAACATAAGCTCTATTTTCATAAAAACAATTATAACCAAATTAAATCAATAAATACTGTAGGAACATTTTCTAGCAGTATCAGACATTGTAACATTTCAATTGAAATGACAAGCATCGGCATGAACCTGTGAAAAACAAGACATTAAAAAGATAGCAGACCACAGGACATGGCGTTCAACACTGAAAAACAGTTGAACCCTTTCTAAAGATACAGACTTTCATTAAGACTTAAACATTGATTTGGAATCAACTTACAGTACAGGAAACATGGCTAGTGTACTATAGCATGATGACAAATGAATCATCTTGATCGTAGAAAACAGACCTTTCCTCTTGTGGGAATGAGCCATTACTAATGTAAAGTTTATATTTCACTTCCTAGCAGTGCAAAATTTAGATGACCGAAACCAACATCAAGAGAACGAAAGGAACAACATCCAGGACCCTATAAACAGTGCTGACCAGGCAGCAAAAAGAAGGGAGGTCATGATTGTTGGGGACTCCATATTGAGAAACACAGCAAGTTCAGTTTGCAGTTTGGACCCCCTTACTACAACAGTGTGCTGCCTTCCAGGAGCCTCTGTCACGCACATCATTGAGAATGTGGACAGGCTCCTAGAACGAACGACCCGGTAGTAGTCACCCACATCGGTACAAACAACATTGGAAGAGACAGGCCAAGATCCCTGCAAAACAAATTCAGAGAGCTAGGAAGGAAATTAAAAGACAAGACCAAAACTGTGGTATTTTCTGGGATACTGCCGGCACCTTGCAAAGGACCAAATGGACAGCTGAAAATACAAAATCAAAATGCATGGCTGAAATCGTGGTGCACACAGGAAGACTTCACCTTTCTTGAACATTGGAGCGCATTCTACAACAAGGACTATCTATACAGGTGGGACGGACTGCACTTAAACAGAAAGGGAACCAATCTAATCAGAGAAAGGATCCTTGAAGAGGTCCAGAAGCATTTAAACTAGAAAGGAAGAGGGGAGAAAACAAAAAAACAGAAGGGAGACCACATCAAAACAAGGGCAACAACTCAGGTAAAACAACTATTAAATGTATCTATCTTAATGCTAGAAGTCTCAGAAACAAAATGTTAGAACTTGAAGCTACTGCACTAACAAGTAACTACGATGTGATAGGTGTTGCAGAAACTTGGTTGTCTGAGAGTGATGGAGACGAATATAATATTAGTGGGTACACACTGTATAGGAAAGACAGGCAGGACAGAAGAGGCGGAGGGGTAGCGCTATACATAAGAAATAGTCTTGAAGCCCAGGTGTTAAATCAGGACAAAGAAAACAATGCAGAATCAATATGGGTCAGAACAATGGACACAAATTCAAAGGGTATAATAATAGGAGCATGCTATAGACCGCCAAATTCAGACGCTGAGCAAAATAATCTGTTATACAATGACATTCGAAATGCGTGTAGAAAAGGAGAAGCCATACTAATGGGGGATTTCAACTTCCCCCGTATAAAATAGGAGAACCCGGTGGGGAGCACGACGGACGAAATTGAAATAGAAAATGACAAATGACTGCTTCCTAGCAATTTGTCAAGCCACCGACTAGAGGGAGGCATGCCTTGATTTAGTCTTTTCAAATAATGAAGACAGAATAACTAAAACAGAGGTCAGAGAGCCATTGGCAAACTCAGACCACAACATGGTCTCATTTGAAGTATTTTTTAAAACCCCAAAAGTAATGACTAAAGATAAGGTTTACAATTTTAGAAAAGCAAACTACGAAGGTATGAAACAGAGACTAACAGAAGTAGATTGGAGTAAAATAGAGAAAACATCCACAGAAAAAGGATGGCTTTTTTTAAAAAATGTAGTACTAGAGGCACAAAACGATTACATCCCAAAAGTAGACAAATCTAAATCTAAAACAAAATGGCCAAAATGGTTTAATAGATCAATTTTAAAAAATATTCAGCAAAAAAAGGCACTTTACAGAGCGTTTAAAAGGGACCAGAAACAAAAGTACACAGAAAGAGTACTTGGAACTGCAAACACAAGTCAAAAAGGAAGTTAGAAAGGCCAAGAGAGAGATAGAAATCAATATTGCTAAGGGGGCTAAAACCAATTCCAAAATGTTTTTCCAATATTATAACAGCAAGAGACCATTCAAAGAGGAGGTTAAATGTCTAAGAGACACAAATGGCAAAATCATAGATGAAGAAAAAAAATAGCAACTATATTAAATGATTACTTTTCACAGGTTTTTACAAAGGAGGACACGGACAACATGCCCCACATGCCGACCTGTTCCTATCCAATTTTAAATAACTTTAGCATAACAGAGGCAGAAGTGTTAAAGGGACTAGGAGCTCTTAAAATAAACAAATCCCCTGGGCCGGATGAGATCCTCCCAATAGTACTCAAAGAAAGGAAAGAAGTTGTTTACAAACCGCTAACCAAGATCATGCAACAGTCTCTTGACACAGGGGTTGTACCGACACACTGGAAAATAGCAAACGTAATACCGATCCACAAAAAGGGAGACAAAACCGAACCAGGTAACTACAGACCAATAAGCCTGACTTCTATTCTATGTAAACTTATGGAAACTATAATAAGATCCAAAATGGAAAATTACCTATATGGTAACAATATCCTGGGAGACAGTCAACATGGTTTTAGGAAAGGGAGATCGTGTCTAACTAACCTGCTTGAATTTTTGAGGATGCAACAGACAATGGATAATTGCAAAGCATACGACATGGTTTATTTAGATTTCCAGAAAGCTTTTGACAAAGTCCCGCATAAAAGATTAATTCTCAAACTGAACGCAGTAGGGATTCAAGGAAATGCACGCACATGGATTAGGGAGTGGTTAACATGTAGAAAACAGAAAGTACTGATTAGAGGAGAAACCTCAAAATGGAGCGAGGTAACCAGTGGTGTACCACAGGAATCAGTATTAGGTCCTCTGCTATTCCTAATCTACATTAATGATTTAGATTCTGGTATAGTAAGCAAACTTGTTAAATTTGCAGACGACACAAAAATAGGAGGAGTGGCAAACACTGTTGCAGCAGCAAAGGTCATTCAAAATGACCTAGACAGCATTCAGAACTGGGCAGACACATGGGAAATGACATTTAATAGAGAAAAGTGTAAAGTATTGCATGCAGGCAATAAAAATGTGCATTATAAATATCATATGGGAGATACTGAAATTGAAGAAGGAATCTATGAAAAAGACCTAGGAGTTTATGTTGACTCAGAAATGTCTTCATCTAGACAATGTGGGAAGCTATAAAAAGGCCAACAAGATGCTCGGATATATTGTGAGAAGTGCTGAATTTAAATCAAGGGAAGTAATGTTAAAACTTTACAATGCATTAGTAAGACCTCACCTAGAATATTGTGTTCAGTTCTGGTCACCTCGTTACAAAAAGGATATTGCTGCTCTAGAAAGAGTGCAAAGAAAAGCAACCAGAATTATCCCGGGTTTAAAAGGCATGTCCTATGCAGACAGGCAAAAAGAATTGAATCTATTCAGTCTTGAACAAAGAAGACTACGTGGTGATCTGATTCAAGCATTCAAAATCCTAAAAGGTATAGACAATGTCGACCCAGGGGACTTTTTTGACCTGAAAAAAGAAACAAGGACCAGGGGTCACAAATGGAGATTAGATAAAGTGGCATTCAGAACAGAAAATAGGAGGCACTTTTTTTACACAGAGAATTGTGAGGGTCTGGAACCAACTCCCCAGTAATGTTGTTGAAGCTGACACCCTGGGATCCTTCAAGAAGCTGCTTGATGAGATTCTGGGATCAATAAGCTACTAACAACCAAACAAGCAAGATGGGCTGAATGGCCTCCTCTCGTTTGTAAACTTATGTTCTCATGAACATGTAACTTTCTTATGTTCTCATGAATATGTAATTCTGGGTGTTCCTGCAGAAATTCACAAAAACAGGGTGGAGATGCAAATGAGGGATCAACTATATTGTAATGCTAAAGTTGATAATACACTGCTAAAGAAATAAATAACGCGGAATAAATCAAGAACTCGTGTGCTCAGTTTTAACACTTTTTTTCAACAGGAAGTGTCAGTGAGCTGCTGTGGCCAGTTGAAAGAGCCTCAGCAGCATTGGCATACATTACTGTGAGAGCACTTTCTGTACCACTATTTTAACACTCCTTTACTGTGTTTGGCTACACTTGTACCATGTTGTACCGTGCATGTGTACCATCTTTCATTTGATTTTCCTACATTGACTAGTTTTTTCTAGACTTCACTTCCCTGCCTTACCGTGCATATGGTTTTGTAACAGGGCTGTTCTGTTACTGTACAAAAACAAACCTAATAAACAAAAAGGTGGCCAAACTCGGGCCGTGTGCTTCTCCCGCAGCAGGAACCTTCTCCCTGCACAAACTAACTAAAACCACGGGGGCTCCCGAGTGGCGCATCCAGTAAAAGCACTCACTAGAGTGCAGGATGCGCTCTATAGCCTGGACGTCGCCGGTTCAAGTCCAGGCTATTCCACAGCCGACCGGGGACGGGAGCTCCCAGGGGGCTGCGCTCAATTGGCCGAGCGTCGTCTGGGGGGAGGGAGGGTTAGGTCAGCCAGGGTGTCCTCGGCTCACCGCGCACCAGCGACCCCTGTAGTCTGGCCAGGCGCCTACGGGCTTGCCTGTAAGCTTCCCAGAGCTGCATTGTCCTCCGACGCTGTAACTCTAAGGCGGCTGCACGGTGAGTCTGCAGAGTGTAAAGAAGCGGTCGGCTGTCGGAGGACAGTGTGTGTTCATCTTCGCCCCTCCCGAGTCAGCGCAGGGGTGGTAGCGGTGAGCTGAGCTTAAAAATAATTGGGCATTTCAAATTGGGGAGAAAATAATAACAACTAAATGGCAACGACTAAATTAAAAAACAAACAAACAAAAAAATAACAGAGGGGGATTAAAGTTCCCCTAAATGAATCCCTGATCTGATCCTGGATCAGCACACTGTGATCACTGGTCGCTCACCCTGGTTCCACACACAGTTGTGAGGGTTCTTCTCCTTCAGCTTAGCTTAGCACGGCACAAACAACAAAGGACTGCCTTCCCAGCCCCTTTGTAAAGGCGGGTGACCAGTGTTAACTGATCATCACTTACGCAATTGACAGCTGGCCACCTGCTGCACATTTCATTTCAATTAGGCACACTTTGTTTCTAGAAATTAAACATTTTTATTTAAAAAAAAATCAAAGAAATCCCACCAAACCCTATTTATAAAGAAACCAAACCCATATTTTACAGGGCAGGCCTCAGCCCTGCCACAGGCATGCTTTACAATACTCATATATATATTTCATTTACCTGGGTTGTATACTCTGCTTTTACCATGACATTTCCACAAGACACCACCTCAAAATATAGAATTTGAATTACGATCGAGTCTTCAAACCCATAAACTTTCACTCCAACTGTCCCCAAACCAGATGGATAATCAGCAGCATGTTTAATAAAGCACTCAGCAATAATACTTACATATCAGTAAGGCGAGTTCACAAGCCTGCATTCTGTCTGGAGACACTTTCAAAAACTTGTGGTCAATATAGAAACTTCGCACTACTGAAGCTGTAAACTCACAGGCTCCTCCCACTAGGCTTCTTTATTAAATGACCACAAACCTATTTCTAACATGTTTTATATTTTGTCATCTGACAGAACAGAGCGACATGATCTCATTTCGGGGAATATTTATTTTTACACTTCTGACAACTTCTTCATTATATTTAAGAAGTTAAAACTTCTGATAGCCAACTGGCTGCTGGAAAACACTTTACTCAGAACTGGTCTGGTGACAGCACTGTTCAGCCCTGTATTCACACACACACTCTACATGTATATCACATACAGTAAGCCCTGTATTCACACACACACTCTACATGTATATCACATACAGTAAGCCCTGTATTCACACACACACTCTACATGTATATCACATACAGTAAGCCCTGTATTCACACACACACACTACATGTATATCAGATACAGTAAGCCCTGTATTCACACACACACACTACATGTATATCAGATACAGTAAGCCCTGTATTCACACACACACACTACATGTATATTAGATACAGTAAGCCCCTGTATTCACACACACACACTACATGTATATCAGATACAGTAAGCCCTGTATTCACACACACACACTACATGTATATCAGATACAGTAAGCCCTGTATTCACACACAGACTTTACATTTGCTGGGCAAATCAGCTTATTTGACATTTTCCCATTAGTAGTGTAGAAGAACATTGAAGATGTCATTTAAAAAGCAAAATGGTTTAAACATAATGATCAAATTAGTTTAAGATTTAAAAACTAAACACACGTTTGTGTACATTCACTTTATTATGCAGCAGTTTAAGGTAAGATCAAAAATAATATGAGCAAAACAAGCATGCTTTGTATTGTGGTAAAATACTCAATCATTTCACTATTATATCACAAGGATATCAGCAATTCTGTTTGAAATATCTAGGTTCACCTCTTTTTACTGAACTCAAGAAGGAATGTACATTATCAACCAATGCAGACAAACAGGATGCAATCTGAGCTTTTCAATGTAAAAACGCTGAACAGTGTTTTGGTGCCCCCTACTGGATACATTGAAGCTTTTAAACTTGGCGTTTTTTTTTTTGTTTTTTTTTTCAATTTAACAACTTGTAACTTTTGATGGGCTACAACCTAACGGCCAATCAAATAGAATATAGTGGTGCTTATTAATTAAACATAAGAGATGTCTCGTCATGGTTTAATAATAAACGCTTTCTGCAATGCACACATTCTCTAGGCTACTTATTTGCCGTTACAGTATTTCTGATGATCACATTCATTAATTTTGTTCCCTAATATTTATTCATAATGCCACAGTGTAAGATCAGCAGGTATTAGGGACGCCAGGCGCACAGAGTCTGTGCTGCAGAGAATTTGAGTGAGAGGCACAGGTGGGGCACTAATACTTGCTGCAGAGGAAATAAATGTAGTTGTAAGAAGTGTTGTGACAGTCAGTGAATATGTATATTCTGGAAAAGGAACAAAAAACTACATTTACAGATGTATTTTTCTGTTTACAATGTAGCGATGGTGTGCCAATGTAATATTACAGTAGGTTTATGTTTAAGAATTATACAAGTACAGACAATGAATTGCTTGCATGACAATTGCAGATTCCTCAAAATAAAATAAAAAAAGTGAAACACGTTATGCAAACTTATGATGTCATTTAAAATACCTGCTACTAAATCAGCTTCATGCAAGTTCTCAGTTTCCATGCCTTACTCTCAGGAAGTCTCATACACTTGCAGCTCTATAAAGCTATGGGAGCAGCACAATGCAATACCAGCAATGAGGACAGATCTAACAGCAGTGGACAGGCGTGATAGTGCTGCACATGGAGCCGGTGCACAGCAGCAAGGACAGGCATGATAGTGCTGCACATGGAGCCGGTGCACAGCAGCAAGGACAGGCATGATAGTGCTGCACATGGAGCAGTGCACAGCAGCAAGGACAGGCATGATAGTGCTGCACATGGAGCGGTGCACAGCAACAAGGACAGGCATGATAGTGCTGCACATGGAGCTGGTGCACAGCAGCAAGGACAGGCATGATAGTGCTGCACATGGAGCTGGTGCACAGCAGCAAGGACAGGCATGATAGTGCTGCACATGGAGCAGGAGCACAGCAGCAGGACAGGCATGATGGTGCTGCACATGGAGCTGCACGTGGCAGCGATGCACAGCAAGGACAGGCATGCTGGTTCAGCTGCTCAAGACATCAGAGTGGATCAGTAATGGCAAAACAAAGGGGCTATTTGTTAAAGAACTGATATGGTCCGTGTTACTGTAACTAACATTTAATGGCTCATTTGGATCAGTATAAACTATTTCAGATTCAGCCCTTGGGTTACAATTCAATTTAAAAAAAATAAATAAATAACAAACCATGGTTATTATTGTTACACGTTACATTTTGCATCATTTTACCCTAATTCCATTAAAAAAAAATCAAGCTACAAACCTGTGCTTATGTGTTTTCAAAGGCTGTCCACACGAAACAGCCTCCAGAGCTGATAGACCCCTGCTGCAGAGCTGATAGACCCCCCTGCTGCAGAGCTGATGAGACCCCTGCTGCAGAGCTGATAGAGACCCCTGCTGCAGAGCTGATAGAGACCCCCTGCTGCAGAGCTGATAGAGACCCACCTGCTGCAGAGCTGATAGGACCCCCTGCTGCAGAGCTGATACACCCCCTGCTGCAGAGCTGATAGAGACCCCCTGCTGCAGGCTGATGAGACCCACCTGCTGCAGGCTGATAGACCCCTGCTGCAGAGCTGATAGAGACCCACCTGCTGCAGAGCTGATAGAGACCCCCTGCTGCAGAGCTGATAGACCCCCTGATGCAGAGCTGATGGAGACCCTGCTGCAGGCTGATGAGACCCCCTGCTGCAGGCTGATAGACCCCTGATGCAGAGCTGATGAGACCCCCTGCTGCCAGAGCTGATAGACCCCCTGCTGCAGGCTGATGAGACCCTGCTGCAGAGCTGATAGAGACCCCCTGCTGCAGGCTGATAGACCCCTGCTGCAGAGCTGATAGACCCCCTGCTGCAGAGCTGATGGGACCCTGCTGCAGGCTGATAGACCCTGATGCAGAGCTGATAGAGACCCTGCTGCAGCTTCAGAGCCACTAAAACCTCTAGTCAGTAATATATGCTCTTGACTATCATACTACTCTATTTAAGTTTTTTTGTTCAGTTAAATGTGTTTTATTTTTGTTTGTTTTTGTTTTATATATAAAAGAGACAAGAGCTCCAGAGTGCTCCGCTGACCCAGCTCCAGCTCCAGCTCCAGAGCACTCCGCTGACCCAGCTCCAGCTCCAGCTCCAGCTCCAGAGTACTCCAGCTGACCCAACTCCAGCTCCAGCTCAGCTCCAGCTCCAGCTCCAGCTCCAGAGCTCCATGACCCAGCTCAGCTCAGCTCCAGCTCCAGAGCTCCATGACCCAGCCCAGCTCCAGCTCCAGCTCCAGAGCCCTCCGCTGACCCAGCCCCAGCTCAGCTCCAGCTCAGCTCAGAGCACTCCGCTGACCCAGCCCCAGCTCAGCTCCAGCTCAGCTCCAGAGCACTCCGCTGACCCAGCTCCAGCTCAAGCTCCAGCTCCAGAGTGCTCCGCTGACCAGCCCAGCTCAGCTCCAGCTCCAGCTCCAGAGCTCCTGACCCAGCCCCAGCTCCAGCTCAGCTCAGCTCCAGAGCACTCCGCTGACCCAGCTCAGCCCCAGCTCAGCTCCAGCTCAGAGCACTCCGCTGACCCAGCTCCAGCTCAAGCTCCAGCTCCAGCTCCAGAGTGCTCCGCTGACCCAGCTCAGCTCCAGCTCCAGAGCTCCAGCTCCAGCTCCAGCTCCAGCTCCAGCTCCAGCTCCAGAGCGCTCCTCTGACCCAGCTCCAGCTCCAGCTCCAGCTCCAGAGCGCTCCGCTGACCCAGCCCCAGCTCCAGCTCCAGCTCCAGCTCCAGAGCGCTCCGCTGACCCAGCCCCAGCTCCAGCTCCAGCTCCAGCTCCAGAGCACTCCAGCTGACCCAGCCCAGCCCCAGCTCACAGCTCCAGGCTCCAGCGCACTCCGCTAGCTCCAGCTCCAGCTCCAAGCTCCAGCTCCAGCTCCAGCTCCAGAGCACTCCGCTGACCCAGCTCCAGCTCCAGCTCCAGCTCCAGCTCCAGAGCACTCCGCTGACCCAGCTCCAGCTCAAGCTCCAGCTCCAGAGCACTCCGCTGACCCAGCTCCAGCTCAAGCTCAAGCTCCAGCTCCAGCTCCAGAGCGCTCCGCTGACCCAGCTCCAGCTCAAGCTCCAGCTCCAGCTCCAGAGCGCTCCGCTGACCCAGCTCCAGCTCAAGCTCCAGCTCCAGAGCACTCCGCTGATCCAGCTCCAGCTCAAGCTCAAGCTCCAGCTCCAGCTCCAGAGCGCTCCGCTGACCCAGCTCCAGCTCAAGCTCCAGCTCCAGCTCCAGAGCGCTCCGCTGACCCAGCCCCAGCTCCAGCTCCAGAGTGCTCCGCTGACCCAGCTCCAGCTCAAGCTCCAGCTCCAGCACCAGCTGCAGAGCCCGGCCAACGCAACTATAACATGCTTGCTTTCAATACAGCACATTTGGACACATAACACATATATTCTTCATTGAGAATGTTCCATTGCTTTATATGACAAAAATGGCATCCTCGTGTGAGGCTGTTGTCTATTTGCGTCTTCCACATGTCCCTGTATAGACTAGGAGACTAGGATGTGATTGTGGTTTATCATTTGTAATGATTTGTGTGCAAACAGTAATGAATAATAACATAGTTCCTTTATTTGATTCCAATGTCCAACAGTTACACATGATCTTTATACAAAACAATGTAGTGCTAGTTATTACCAAAGTAAAGGTGCGTTTCAAACAGTGTCTCTCCTGTGCCTGTATTTATATGCCATCATGAAGCTCTGATCTATAAGCTTGGTGTGTTGACAGCTGGTTATTGTTAATTTGCTAATTGTAATCAACAGTATTTCCTCTAGTAAGCAGGGTGCGTATTTTTGCATTGAACCAAAGTGTCCCATCTTCAGACAGACACTCTCTCACTTCCCTTTCTCCAGAAATGTCAGACCGCAACTTGGTTCCTTTTTGTAAACCTCCTTTTCTGTATTCTTAATATAGCTGTTTGCTTCGCAGACAAAATCTATTTTCATGTGAAGACAACTTATGTCTGGTAAATTCAGCTTCCATCAATAATATTAACCCTTTCTTAGTTCACCTCTAACCCCAGAATGTGTCCCCATATAAAGACTTGAAGACTTTTGTTTTTGTATCCGTTCCTCAAACCCACTTCATTTCCTCCTTGGGTCAACAGAGCAGGAAAGAAGAGTGTGAATTCTAAAGCATTAATAAAGAAGATCTGTGTTTTATGCAGGCAAATATTTGGTCAAAGGTATGGGGTAAGTATTGGTCAAACTAGCTAATAATACTCCCCTTTCTCTCTCCACTTTCACAACCTTGACAGCGTAGAAGTGTGGTGTACTGACTGAACTCCAGGAGGAAATAATACTCCATTGAAGACGACTTGCAGTCCAAACGCTAGTCATTAAATTGATTGCAGTGTTTCTAAATGCAGCTCTATTGAGCGTTTGAAGTGTGACAGTGTTTACCTGGGAGCGTTCGGCAGCGGAAAGATAATTTGTTTTCTAAGGATTGCAGTGTATCCAGTGCTGGTTCTCTGTTCTCACAACACTCATTTCAACCACCAGCATTGTTACAGGAGGACGCATGAACGGGATACACTGAACATTCTGCGATGTTCAGAAGAAAAAAACAAAAACTCTTTCTCCTGGCAAATATCCCCGAGTAAAAGTTGAAAAAAAGCAATTGCCTATGATGGGTGAAACAAACTATACTGCTGCAATACAGACAACAAGCATTGACAAGCATTCAAAATCCTAAAAGGTATAGACAATGTCGACCCAGGGGACTTTTTTAACCTGAAAAAAGAAACAAGGACCAGGGGTCACAAATGGAGATTAGATAAAGGGTCATTCAGAACAGAAAATAGGAGGCACTTTTTTACACAGAGAATTGTGAGGGTCTGGAACCAACTCCCCAGTAATGTTGTTGAAGCTGACACCCTGGGATCCTTCAAGAAGCTGCTTGATGAGATTCTGGGGTCAATAAGCTACTAACAACCAAACGAGCAAGATGGGCTGAATGGCCTCCTCTCGTTTGTAAACTTTCTTATGTTCTTATGTTCTTAACACAGGATACAACAGAGGTAAAGTTATGTGCTTCTTGCAAACACTGCAGGGGGTTCTGCAACTCTTTAAGAGATTCTTTTATTTGATGTGACTCTGTAAAGGGAGGATCGTTTTCTTAAATCCTTCCGGAATGATCCCTTAAGCCTGAAGAAAATGAATAACAAGAAGACTGACACCCAAAACACTGTTAGCTGAAGTTAAGGGCAGCTCAGTATGTGTGAAGCAGAAATAAGGAAATTATTTGTTTTCCTGTAGGCGTATTATTAGCATTATTTTAATTTAGAGTGCCCAATTACTTTTCCCCCATAGAATGTACAATCATTTTTTCCCCTCACCGCAGCAATTTAATTCCCCGTGCAAGAGAACTGAAGGTTCAGCGGGCGTCCTCCGATCCCACGACCAAGCCAGCTTCCTCTTCTACACCCAGGAAGCCCACCGAATTGTATGGAGAGGCAAGGGCTGGATGTGAACCTCAAACCATACGGTCAAAGACAAACATCTCACCATTCAACTCAAGAGCAAGCTCTGTATGGAGAGTGTGGCAAAGTGCCCGCCCCTGTGTGTATTTTGTGTTACGTGTTGTGTGTAAATGTTGGTGTATAGTCATTGGTTCACGGGGTATAAACGGGTCTGTGTTTCACGTGTATTTAAAAATGTAGATTTGTATTTAGGCACGAGGATGGCACAAATCACTTCACGTGCTGGTTAAAATGTAATGTGTGGTCACGGGAGTACACTTAATTAATTCACGTGCAGTTGTACCGAGATTCCAATTGAATGATTGACTAGCAATCGAGTCTCGGTACAACTGCATAAAAGCAGCATGTTTTCACTCACTCGGGGTTGTGTGTTCGGTGAGTGGAGAACGGGTGTGGAGAAGGAGATATAAGTAATGAAAATAATTGATAGTTGTCTAACTCACCGTGTTTCGTTTGTCTGTCCGTCCACTGTTTTGTTTACTGTTTAATCCGTTTTGTTTGTCTGTTTATTTTGGCTCAAGTGCCGTGTCCTGTGTTTTGTGTGTTCAAACCTTTTATTTTTTGTTCGGTTTATTTTATTAAATGCTGAGCGAAACCATTCGCTCAGCTCCACCAAACTCCACCTCTCTTGTTGTTTTATTTCCTGGCTCTGGTCTGACGCCACCCACTCCGGTCATCTTTGTGACAAGAGGCAAGGGCTGGACATGAACCTCAAACCATACTGGTAAAGACAAACATCTCACCATTCAACTCAAGAGCAAGCTCCGTATGGAGAGGCAGGCATGTCTTATACAGATGTCAGTATTAGCAACTCATCAGCCGCTAGGAGTAATAATAATATCTTTATTTTATATAGCGCCTTTCATAGTGGCCCACCGTCACAAAGCGCTTTACAGAGGTAGGCTGTGAACTGTGCATTATATGCAGAGTCACTTACAATAGGACATTGATTTAACATCTCATCTGCAGGACGGAGCACAAGGAGGTTCAGTGACTTGCTCAGGGTCACACAGTGAGTCAGGCAGTGGCAGAGGTGGGATTTGAAGCGGTGACCTTCTGTTTACAAACCCTGGATTTTAACCACTGAACCACACTGCCTCCTGTACAATACAACAATCACAAACCTTATCAAACAGGAATGTCATTCACTTTTCATTCAGTCTGCTAAAACATTCATCATTCATTCAAAACTAAGAAATACTATAACAAGATTCAGAACTGAATTGAGCAATCCATTATTTATTGAGCATCTTAATAAAAAGCATTCAAAGTCCAGTGACTCCAGCGCGGTTACAATGGGTCTGTCACAGAGTCGGCCAGGAGGGAACAGACAGCAAGAAATATCACTGTCCTCAATTTTTTATATGCTTGCTGCAGGCAGTGTGCAGTTAACCTGCAAAGAGGCTCCTGTCAAAAGCTGCAAAGCTGTTTAGTTCACACAGATTTGAATCAGCAAGTCGTCTCTGGAAACTCATCATCCCCTCCCGTCTCGACTGCTTCCGATTTTCTGTCTTTAGCAACTGAAAAAAAATGTGAACTCTGAATGAGTTAGAGAAGAAATCTCTATGATGTACTTACTATGCCAGTCTAGTCTAGTCTAGCGCTGGAGTGAGGTAGCAGCTCTAGAGGAAAGCTCCAGGATGTAGCCGCTGTGCCAGTCTAGTCTAGTCTAGTCTAGTCTAGTCTAGCGCTGGAGTGAGGTAGCAGCTCTAGAGGAAAGCTCCAGGATGTAGCCGCTATGCTAGTCTAGTCTAGTCTAGTCTAGTCTAGTCTAGTCTAGCGCTGGAGTGAGGTAGCAGCTCTAGGGGAAAGCTCCAGGATGTAGCCGCTGTGCCAGTCTAGTCTAGTCTAGTCTAGTCTAGCGCTGGAGTGAGGTAGCAGCTCTAGGGGAAAGCTCCAGGATGTAGCCACTATGCCAGTCTAGTCTAGCCCTTAGCGGTCCATTTATTCAGCGCGTCTCAGGCACGTTAGGTCCAAGTTTATTTTAGACGCACTGTTTAAAAGTATTTTTTTCACAGTAAAACAGGTTTAAAAGGCACTGCATATCAACAGGACACTCAGTACTGCATCTTCAGCCCCGCCCCACCCCGTATTCGCTGTATTTTTCACATACCTCTACATAGTAGTGCATACTGATAAATCATCTCCTGATCACTTGTTTTATCGCCAAACTCCTCAATAATGCGATCCAAGTCATTATCTTATTACTATAACATCTAAAAAAAGCTCTGCAAATGTCTGTTATGTTCTTTGAGCGCTGGATGCGGAAGCAGCTATCTTGTTTGTTTATGTCCGTGTTATCTATGTGGTGTCGGGTCTATCAGTATTCATGAGATATTTTTTCCAGCTTCTCTCAGCTCCGATCGGTCTCACTCGGCCATTGAACGGTTTTTCTCTGCTTTTCGGAGAAAAACGACTAGAGACCTGCTTTTAGGTCTTTTGATGATGTCGGATAGGGTCCGACGTTGGACCGGAAAGGGAAAATTGCAATGTCAGACCTGGTCCAACATAGGACCGCAAAGAGCTAGTCTAGCGCTGGAGTGAGGTAACAGCTGTAGAGGAAAGCTCCAGGATGTAGCCGCTGTGCCAGTCTAGTCTAGTCTAGTCTAGTCTAGTCTAGTCTAGTCTAGCGCTGGAGTGAGGTAGCAGCTGTAGAGGAAAGCTCCAAGATGTAGCCGCTGTGCCAGTTTAGTGTAGTTTCTCACCTCTTTGGTGTTTGCTGAAGTAGAATTCAATCAGGACTGCCAGAATGGCGAGAGAGACCAATGTGCTCAGGATGTGACGCCAGAGGTAGTTTACAGGTTCTGAAGACAGAGAGAGAGAGAGAGAGAGAGAGAGAGAGAGAGAGAGAGAGAGAGAGAGAGAGAGAGAGAGAGAGAGAGAGAGAGAGAGAGAGAGACAGAGAGAGAGAGAGAGAGAGAGAGAGAGAGAGAGAGAGAGAGAGAGAGAGAGAGAGAGAATGAACACAACAGACTGCAGACTGTCACCTAGATCTGCTTTTTTAACATCACTAGAACTGACATTAAATGCACAGGGGCAGAGAAATGGGGTTATGTTTTTTTTTAAAATTATTATTTAAACATGCACCATAAAACACAGTCCAATTAAAATAGAAAATAAAGATTGGGGAGGTGACAGTGGAGTCATTGCCAAGCTTCTCATAATCACAGCCAAGCTTTAATGAAAATATAACACATTTATACATTGCATATATTTATATAGGTAGTCTCATCAGTACTCACCATATACAATCACTCTCACAGTGTCACTGGGATATGAAGAATGGTTCCCCTCAGCGTAATCACAGCTCAACTGGACCTCAGTGCTGCCCCCAGCCCCTCCTCCTCCCAGCAGCTCCCTCCCAGTCACAGAAGCAGCACACACTCCCCCATTAGGCTGCACTGATTTGATGGGCTGGTCTGGACTGTCCTCTCTGTACAGACGACACTGCTCCCCTGTGCTCGCTGCAGGCAGTGTGCAAGTAACCAGCAGAGAGGCGTCTATCTGAACAGCAGAGTCACCCACACGGAGTGATGGTTTCACAGGCCGGTCTGCGGGTTAAACAGAGAGAGAGAGAGAGAGACAGAGAGAGAGAGAGAGAGAATATAACCATTACTGTTATATGATTGTTACTGTATAAGTGATAATGATACTGTATAAGTGATAATGAGCTAATGTGCTCGTGTACATTCTGGTGAATTGAGGCTAGGATGGTAGATTGAGAGACGGGAATGTGTACGAGATGTTTCCATCTATCTGGGGAATACATTTCACCAGGAGAAAGAGGGTTTCTCTTTTAAACATCACAGTGCAGTCAGATCACACTCCCTCCTGCAACCTATCACTGCCCTCACTGTGGGACCCACCCTGCACACCACGCGGCCGTGCCTTTACCAGGGGAGACCCTGCGCTCCCCTGACTGTATGACCCACCCTGCACACCACGCGGCCGTGCCTTTACCAGGGGAGACCCTGCGCTCCCCTGACTGTGTGACCCACCCTGCACACCACGCGGCCGTGCCTTTACTATGTAGTTCAGTACCACACTTCTGCATTGTCACTGAAATGTGAGAGAAATTTGACGAGGTCTCTGACAGTGGAGAGAAACAGAGGGGTCTTATCTGTTAGTTTGATCAATACTTACCCCACACCTCGACACTCACAATGTCACTGGTAAGGGGGTCCAAACCTCCCAGGCGGTAACCACAGCTTATCTGAACCTCAGGGCTGTTCCCAGCCCCTCCTCCTCCCAGCAGCTCTCTCCCAGTCACAGAGACAGCACACACTCCCTTGTTGGGCTGCACTGATGTGATGATCTGCAGTGGAATGCCCTCCCTGGCAGCTCTGTATAACTACACGGCTCTCTGGAATACCAGCAGGCAGTGTGCAGGTAACCTGCAGGGAGGCGTCTATACCAACAGTGTAAACACTCACACTGATTGACGCATTCGCAGGCCGTTCTGTGGGTTAAACAAATGGAACGTGCCATGCATTAATGTGAGGACCCTTATAAAAGCTTACCACAGTACTTTTGCATGGTATTTTGCATGGTATTTTTCAAGGTATGTTTGCAGTTTTCCCCATATTGTTTCCATGGTTATACTCTGCATTTACTCTTTGTTTACCCTGGTTTTCCATGTTTATCATTATGCTTTACCAGACCTCTCTGTGCTTTACAATGCTTCCCTATGCTTTACCACACCTCTCTGTGCTTTGCAATGCTTCCCTATGCATTACCAGACCTCTCTGTGCTTTACAATGCTTCCCTATGCTTTACCAGACCTCTCTGTGCTTTACAATGCTTCCCTATGCTTTACCAAACCTCTCTGTGCTTTACAATGCTTCCCTATGCTTTACCAGACCTCTCTGCTTTATTACACTTTGCTGTGCTTTTACTCTGGGACACTTTTATAAGGGGAGTTCTATAGAGAGAGAAGCAGTGTCATCAGTCCTCACCGTGCCATACCACTACTCTCTCAATAAGACTGAGGAGTGAGAGACGGCTGCCCTCTGTGTATTCACACAGCAACTGAACCTCAGTGCCTTTCCCAGCCTCTCTGCCTCCCAGCAGCTCCCTCCCAGTCAAAAAGGAAGAACACACTGCCCCATTCATCTGCATGGGTGGAAATAACTGGATTGAACCACTGCTGCCCCTTCTGTACAGACGACACTGCTCCCCTGTGCTCACTGCAGGCAGAGTGCAGGTAACCAGGATAGAGGCGTCTATTTGAACAACAGAGTCACTCACACGGAGTGATGGTTTCTCAGGCCGGTCTGTGGGTTAAACAAACAGGACAGGTTATTCATCACCGTGAAGAGTCACACCCACATTCAGAAGCAACAGTAGCACTTGTATTTGGAGCTAACAAAATAGCTCCATAGAATGCTCCTCATGCACATCCATCTTCGTTATATAGATCTCAAATGTGCAGCAGTTTTGAAAGACACATGTTCTAAGCAAACGTGTTTCATCTGGTACCGTTCTCTAGATTTCACGAAGAAAGTGGCAGCAGCTTGCCGTCAATAACCAATCAGCTGCTTTCCTGTCAATAAACCAATCAGCTGCTTTCTGTCAATCAACCAATCAGCTTTCCTGTCAATACCCAATCAGCTGCTAACCTGATTGACTGACATCGTGCGCCAGCCAGTGTGCATGCTTGGACCCAGAAAATACTGCTGAGGTAAAATGACACAGTAAGTGCAACAGATAACCAGAGAATCAGGCAAAGACACTTTGAGCTTCTTGAAGCTAACCTGTAGCAGTACCAGCTATCAAGTTTTGAAATTAAAATGCATGTATATCCGTCGCTCGATAGCGCGCATAGCTTTTGACGCCAGATCGGCATATTTAATCGTAGCAGTGCAAATACTATTGCACATCAGGTCCAGTGGTACACTATTGCCCCACTGATCCATACTGGCAACTACGCAGTAAAATAATATACAGTGCTTCAGTAAGTGCCAAGCCAAATT
>CM060303.1:2607907-2628602 GCA_030684275.1 Acipenser oxyrinchus oxyrinchus | reverse complement strand
AAAGCACAGAGAGGTCTGGTAAAGCATAGGGAAGCATTGTAAAGCACAGAGAGGTCTGGTAAAGCATAGGGAAGCATTGTAAAGCACAGAGAGGTCTGGTAAAGCATAGGGAAGCATTGTAAAGCACAGAGAGGTCTGGTAAAGCATAGGGAAGCATTGTAAAGCACAGAGAGGTCTGGTAAAGCATAGGGAAGCATTGTAAAGCACAGAGAGGTCTGGTAAAGCATAGGGAAGCATTGTAAAGCACAGAGAGGTCTGGTAAAGCATAGGGAAGCATTGTAAAGCACAGAGAGGTCTGGTAAAGCATAGGGAAGCATTGTAAAGCACAGAGAGGTCTGGTAAAGCATAGGGAAGCATTGTAAAGCACAGAGAGGTCTGGTAAAGCATAGGGAAGCATTGTAAAGCACAGAGAGGTCTGGTAAAAGCATAGGGAAGCATTGTAAAGCACAGAGAGGTCTGGTAAAGCATAGGGAAGCATTGTAAAGCACAGAGAGGTCTGGTAAAGCATAGGGAAGCATTGTAAAGCACAGAGAGGTCTGGTAAAGCATAGGGAAGCATTGTAAAGCACAGAGAGGTCTGGTAAAGCATAGGGAAGCATTGTAAAGCACAGAGAGGTCTGGTAAAAGCATAGGGAAGCATTGTAAAGCACAGAGAGGTCTGGTAAAGCATAGGGAAGCATTGTAAAGCACAGAGAGGTCTGGTAAAGCATAGGGAAGCATTGTAAAGCACAGAGAGGTCTGGTAAAGCATAGGGAAGCATTGTAAAGCACAGAGAGGTCTGGTAAAGCATAGGGAAGCATTGTAAAGCACAGAGAGGTCTGGTAAAGCATAGGGAAGCATTGTAAAGCACAGAGAGGTCTGGTAAAGCATAGGGAAGCATTGTAAAGCACAGAGAGGTCTGGTAAAGCATAGGGAAGCATTGTAAAGCACAGAGAGGTCTGGTAAAGCATAGGGAAGCATTGTAAAGCACAGAGAGGTCTGGTAAAGCATAGGGAAGCATTGTAAAGCACAGAGAGGTCTGGTAAAGCATAGGGAAGCATTGTAAAGCACAGAGAGGTCTGGTAAAGCATAGGGAAGCATTGTAAAGCACAGAGAGGTCTGGTAAAGCATAGGGAAGCATTGTAAAGCACAGAGAGGTCTGGTAAAGCATAGGGAAGCATTGTAAAGCACAGAGAGGTCTGGTAAAGCATAGGGAAGCATTGTAAAGCACAGAGAGGTCTGGTAAAGCATAGGGAAGCATTGTAAAGCACAGAGAGGTCTGGTAAAGCATAGGGAAGCATTGTAAAGCACAGAGAGGTCTGGTAAAGCATAGGGAAGCATTGTAAAGCACAGAGAGGTCTGGTAAAGCATAGGGAAGCATTGTAAAGCACAGAGAGGTCTGGTAAAGCATAGGGAAGCATTGTAAAGCACAGAGAGGTCTGGTAAAGCATAGGGAAGCATTGTAAAGCACAGAGAGGTCTGGTAAAGCATAGGGAAGCATTGTAAAAGCACAGAGAGGTCTGGTAAAGCATAGGGAAGCATTGTAAAGCACAGAGAGGTCTGGTAAAGCATAGGGAAGCATTGTAAAGCACAGAGAGGTCTGGTAAAGCATAGGGAAGCATTGTAAAGCACAGAGAGGTCTGGTAAAGCATAGGGAAGCATTGTAAAGCACAGAGAGGTCTGGTAAAGCATAGGGAAGCATTGTAAAGCACAGAGAGGTCTGGTAAAGCATAGGGAAGCATTGTAAAGCACAGAGAGGTCTGGTAAAGCATAGGGAAGCATTGTAAAGCACAGAGAGGTCTGGTAAAGCATAGGGAAGCATTGTAAAGGCACAGAGAGGTCTGGTAAAAGCATAGGGAAGCATTGTAAAGCACAGAGAGGTCTGGTAAAACATAGGGAAGCATTGTAAAGCACAGAGAGGTCTGGTAAAGCATAGGGAAGCATTGTAAAGCACAGAGAGGTCTGGTAAAGCATAGGGAAGCATTGTAAAGCACAGAGAGGTCTGGTAAAAGCATAGGGAAGCATTGTAAAAGCACAGAGAGGTGTGGTAAAGCATAGGGAAGCATTGAAAGGCACAGTGAGGTATGGTAAAGCATAGGGAAGCATTGTAAAGCACAGAGAGGTGTGGTAAAATATAGGGAAGCATTGTAAAGCACAGAGAGGTCTGGTAATGCATAGGGAAGCATTGTAAAGCACAGAGAGGTGTGGTAAAGCATAGGGAAGCATTGAAAAGCACAGAGAGGTGTGGTAAAGCATAGGGAAGCATTGAAAGGCACAGAGAGGTCTGGTAAAGCATAGGGAAGCATTGTAAAGCACAGAGAGGATCCATCTACTGTGTGTGTATATATATATTTATATAATATATTTAGATATATAGACACATAAAGCACAGAGAGGATCCATCTACTGTATATATATATATATATATATATATATATATATATATATATATATATATATATATATATATATATATATATATATATATATATATATATATATATATATATATAGCAGGGAGGGGGGTAAAATTCTCCCTGTGTAAGACATGTTTGAGCACATTTTTGATAGTTTGTTTTATTATTTAATTAGTTTTGTTAATTATTTTACTGGTGATTATTATTAATTTAGAGCCAGGTGCAGGGTATATAGGAGGTGCAGTCAGTTTGCTCAGGGCTGCTGAGGAGACGGTGGCAGAAGGGGTGCTCTGCTTCCAAGCAGTCGTGTAAAGTGTGTACAGTGTAAACCTGGGTGGAGTTTGTGTAGCAGGTAAACGGCTTAGCTGTCCTGCCATATAGTTTAGGTTCCTGTGTGTCTAATTATTGCTCATATAGAGCTAGGTGTTTGTTTTGTTTATTTTGTTTTTGTGTGATTATTTAAAATAGCGCATCCGCGCTTTAAAAACTCAATTTCCTGTGTCTGGGTGTGCTTTTAAAGGGGCAAAGAACCGTGAGTGGTGCAAGGTCTTTTACAATATATATATATATATATATATATATATATATATATATATATATATATATATATATATATATATATATATATATATATAGTATTATTATAATTCAGTAATAAGCTTGTTTCTGCTAGAATAAACATTAATCTTTTTGAAGAAGGAAATATTACAGATAATGCAAATATTTTACCATATTCATTACACATTATATAGTTGCACAAGTTTCAATATTTATAAGGACTTTTGGTTGAAATGTTTGTCTAATATGAGTGAGCTATCATTTCCTTTAAGTATTAACAATGAAGTGTTTAGAATATAGATGGGAATAAATATATTGAATACTCACACACTGCACAGATGGTAAGAACCCAGAGCAACTGCATTTTGAGAAAGAGAAACGAGAAACTGAGAAAGACTGAAGCGAAGTGGAGCCGAGAGAGAACAAGAAGTGGTGAGTGTGTGAGACTCAGGAAACCAGTCATGTGATGCATCTCTGGATCTAGATGTGTTTGCATGATATATGTAAGTGCACAATTGTATCAATAAAAGAGTTAGAGTTAGGGTTATATCACGGAAAATAAAGTATATTTTAACTATGCATAATAGCATTGTAATTATGTGTAAGTACATGTGTATTTACTAAGTAACTACTATGTAAATACACAGTAATTAGATGCAATTAATGTAAAGTGTCCCCTGCTGGGGGGTAGTGCAGGCGGACGTGCGCACAAAGGTCACACATTTCAACATGTATCTGGAGAACCATTGGCATGACACTTGGTATTAACATTATTTAGCTTGTTATTGAGAGTATCAGATTCTCTGTATGTAGGGAGATGCCTGTCTGTCTATGCATCCATCCATCTGTATGTCACACTTGCATTACTGTATGTACTTGGAGAATTGCTCGTGTGATATAGCGCCTCCAGTGGTCAGGGTGGTGGGGCACTATATCACAGTGTTCTGGTGGGTGCTAGGGAACTGAGACAGGTTCATCTGCGCTGCTGCTTAGTAAACAGGAAGGCTTGCTCGGGGCTGAGCTGATCGGGAGGTCCTGATTGGCTGGAGAGCCTGCGTTTGTTTAAGAAAGCAGCAGTGCCACAGTTCAAGGCGACTGCAACGCCATGGCGACACAGACGGCGTCGGCGACGCTTGCTATGTGTACACCGAGGAGGAGAGTGTCCACTCCAGAGAAAAGGATTACTACAAGAAACCCTTCCACACCGAGGAGAGCCTCCGCTCCAGAGGAAAGGATTACTACAAGAAACCCTTCCACACCGAGGAGAGCTTCCGCTCCAGAGGAAAGGATTACTACAAGAAACCCTTCCACACCGAGGAGAGCGTCCGCTCCAGAGGAAAGGATTACTACAAGAAACCCTTCCACACCGAGGAGAGCTTCCGCTCCAGAGGAAAGGATTACTACAAGAAACCCTTCCACACCGAGGAGAGCGTCCGCTCCAGAGGAAAGGATTACTACAAGAAACCCTTCCACACCGAGGAGAGCCTCCGCTCCAGAGGAAAGGATTACTACAAGAAACCCTTCCACACCGAGGAGGAGAGCGTCTGCTCCAGAGGAAAGGATTACTACAAGAAACCCTTCCACACTGAGGAGGAGAGCGTCTGCTCCAGAGGAAAGGATTACTACAAGAAACCCTTCCACACTGAGGAGGAGAGCGTCTGCTCCAGAGGAAAGGATTACTACAAGAAACCCTTCCACACTGAGGAGGAGAGCATCCGCTCCAGAGGAAAGGATTACTACAAGAAACCCTTCCACACTGAGGAGGAGAGCGTCTGCTCCAGAGGAAACCCTTCCACACCAAGACGGTACCCGTGAAGACGGTGCCCAGCCAGGGCTGTCGGAAGAAGCCAGAGTCGCTGGGAGGACGCAGGGACTTAACTAGGTCAGTTAGGGGATTTGATCCCAAAAACGATATAGGTGAGGGTTTCCTAGGGTAGGTTCTTGGAGCGGGACGTTCCTTTTAGTGCAACTAGCGCTCGTCTTGTGTGGCAAACTACAATTTATTAGCTTTGTTTTGTTTTTTCTTTATTAAAAGAAAAGTGCTGGAGTTACCATCGTTGGTACTCTAGCGTCAGCCCTGTGTTGTTATCAGTTCTGCGCACCTGTGTGGCGTGTCAGCAACCACTGCTGTGTGTCTGACTCCTTATTACCAGTGACATCCCGGTTACAGGGACAAACAGCCTTTCCAACACAAACTGATGCTTCAGCTGTTAGCGCACTTGTATTTGATATTTACAATAATGAGGAGGTAGAGAATGGGACATAGGAAGAGGTGTTGGGCTCACAGAGAACCTTCCTGCTGGAGGACGAGGCCAGCAGGGCTAACCTCTGAGGTTGGGAAGAGAGCTTCAATATTGTGAGCAGGATGATTTGTAGAACCTCAGACAAGACAAGGATGTTGAGGGGAGTGGAAGCTATGAGGAGGGATGATCTTCATGGTGAAAGATGAAGGGGAGATCCTGACCCCCAAACCGCACACAAAGGGTACAATAAAGGGGTAGGGGGGAGGGGGGGGTCTTAGAAGAAAATATCAGTGGAGATGTGTGATGTTTAAAAAAAGACATTTAATTCATGAACAGCTGATGTTTCTAGTTTTATGATTTCATTACAAATGATTAATGTACAAAGAATAGGTTTATAAAGCAAGTTTATTAGCCGATTATAATGTATTGGATTACAGGGTAGGATAAAGAGAATACAGGTAATGCTACAGAATGCAAAGGACTTTTTTTTAGCTTCATTAAGACATTTCCGGAAAATAGAAAATGAAAATATGGCCTAATTCTCAAAGCCATTAACTTCAAATAGTCATTAGCATGTGATATTCAAACGGTCAAATGTCTCACAATAAAGCTACCAAACCAGGAATGTAAAACTCAGACATTTAGTTTAGCCTGAAGTTGATTGTTATTTTTTTTTCCATTTCATAAAAAAATTGCGATGGTGTTTGGAGTAAAGCTGTGTGTAATGTGTTTTAAATACACTTCTGATATGCAAGTTGCACTTTCATTATAATTAGGGCTTCTGATTTTCGGTTTTAACCGATAAAACACCCCAGATACAAATAAAATGAAATTGGTGGTGTAACAGGGCGAGGTGCCCTGTACATTGTTTTGTTTATTTATTTTAGATCGGGGTCTCCTCCTCCGCCCCTGTGTTTATTTTGTATTGTTTATTTATTTTTATTGTATTATTTTAGATGACGCGCGCCATATAATTTGTTTAGTGACGGCGTTGCGTTTGTTTGTTTATGTTTTGTTTAGTTACGTGGATGGGAAGCCCCATCCACGTAGTAATTAATAAACTTCGTGCAGATTGTGGCGAGGGTAATAGAATAATTAATTGCAAGTTAGTTAAACCCTCGGCCACGATATAAAAAGGCTGCAGCTCTCTAGCTCGGGGTGGTGGTGGTTGTTGTGAGAGCGAGGAGCAACGTGAAAGAACATAGGAACAGTGAAGGCAATCTGCCCAGCCTGACCTGTGTTTGTATTTTTGTGTTCGAGATTTGTTTTTGGTTTAACCTTTTATTTTGCTCTGTGAGCACAGTTTGTTTTTGTTTAAACCTTTGATTTATTTTTGTTATTTGAAAATAAAACGGCACAAGCGCCTGTTGAACTGCAGTACTTGCCTGGTGTCAGTGTTTGTCCGTCCCTGCTTCTGCCGTGACGTCACCGTTCAGTCATCCCTGCCACAGGTGGATAGCCAATAAACACCGGGAAAACTGTGGAAATGGTTAATCTATACTCATTAAAAAATAAAACCTCCGACAAAAATAATAATAAATACATTTCCCAGGGCTGCTTACACCAAAAGAACAAGCAAACAGGATATATCTAGAGGGGACCATCATCACACCAAAAGAACAAGCAAACAGGATATATCTAGAGGAGAACATCATCACACCAAAAGAACAAGCAAACAGGATATATCTAGAGGGGAACATCATCACACCAAAAGAACAAGCAAACAGGATATATCTAGAGGGGAACATCATCACACCAAAAGAACAAGCAAACATGATATATCTAGAGGGGAACATCATCACACCAAAAGAACAAGCAAACATGATATATCTAGAGGGGAACATCATCACACCAAAAGAACAAGCAAACAGGATATATCTAGAGGAGAACATCATCACACCAAAAGAACAAGCAAACAGGATATATCTAGAGGGGAACATCATCACACCAAAAGAACAAGCAAACAGGATATATCTAGAGGGGAACATCATCACACCAAAAGAACAAGCAAACAGGATATATCTAGAGGAGAACATCATCACACCAAAAGAACAAGCAAACAGGATATATCTAGAGGGGAACATCATCACACCAAAAGAACAAGCAAACACGATATATCTAGAGAGGAACATCATCACACCAAAAAAACAAGCAAACACAATATATCTAGAGGGGACCATCATCACACCAAAAGAACAAGCAAACAGGATATATCTAGAGGAGAACATCATCACACCAAAAGAACAAGCAAACAGGATATATCTAGAGGGGAACATCATCACACCAAAAGAACAAGCAAACAGGATATATCTAGAGAGGAACATCAACACACCAAAAGAACAAGCAAACGGGATATATCTAGAGAGGAACATCATCACACCAAAAGAACAAGCAAACAGGATATATCTAGAGAGGACCATCATCACACCAAAAGAACAAGCAAACAGGATATATCTAGAGAGGAACATCATCACACCAAAAGAACAAGCAAACAGGATATATTGTTTAGCAGACGCCTTTATCCAAGACGACTTACAGAGACTAGGGTGTGTGAACTGTGCATCAGCTGCAGAGTCACTTACAATTACGTCTCACCCGAAAGACGGAGCACAAGGAGGTTAAGTGACTTGCTCAGGGTCACACAATGAGTCAGTGGCTGAGGTGAGATTTGAACCCGGGACCTCCTGGTTACAAGCCCTTTTCTTTAACCACTGGACCACACAGCCTCTTATACCTATAGTATGGCTCCTGACTACAGTAATATAAAGGGCAGTACTGTATATACCTTATGCACATCTTGGATTATATGCATTTATATATTATTATGTTCATTATAATTAAAAACATCCCCGATACAAAAAAATGAAATCGGTGGGAAGCCAATAAACACCGGAAAGCACCGGAAAAACTGTGGAAATGGTTAAATCAATTCACATTGACTTTACCCTTTTCACATTTAAAAAATAAAACCTACTACAAAAATAATAATAAATACATTTATCAGTGCTGAACAATGTCCCGCCTTCCTGACTTGCTTCTATCATTGATTCGTTCTGAATACTTTAAACCCGCCCCAACTACTGAGTGACAGCACATTCCTACATTTCTATTGGAGACTCCGCTTGAGAGATTTAAAACGAGATTACAATCAGGATGGAGGCTTGTTAGCGGGATTTCAAGCTGTATTACAGTTAAGATACGGAGGATTTAAAACAGAATTGTGGCGAAATGTACAAAAATGCCTCCACACAAAAACCCCTGAAGAATGTGCCCGTGACCATAGGGATTTCGTTGTGGAAGACAGCAAAGGAAAGAAGGGACAACTTAAGTGTGCTGGTACTGTTGAGTTACTATTATACATATTTTGACAGAAAAAAAAACGCTCACGCATTTTGAAAAGTAACACTAATTTCATACAGTATATCAAAAATGAAAGCCCCAAAAAAAAACGATTTACATAAAACTCGAAAATAGCTCAAAATAAGCACCGAAAAATACAATTAATAAAACCTGAAAACAGAAGCCCTAACTATATTTAAAGCTTTAATTAAATGTTCCAAATTATTATTGGTAACTGTGTTTATAAATACATATATAATTTGTATGTATTGTTGTTAACAAATATAACGTGTCTGTAGAGTAAAAGCACATGTTTTTTTTCTGTAGAATGGCCCAGTAACTCTGTCCTAAATCAACAAACCAATTCAGTAGCCAGGAACAGGCCTGAATCCCAGGGATGTTCTCTAAATTCAGGAGGGGCTGTGATCTCTGACATGCACTCCTTCTCAGTGTCTCTGGATTCAGGCTGGCTCTCATCCCTGGGGACCCTCTTCCTTTACTGATGTGGGTCAGAGAGAGGAGAGAAAATAGTCAGCTCTCCACGCACTGAAGCTGAGAAGACAGCTGTATGGGAGGGAGGTTGGCTCTAGCGGTTAAAGCTGAGGGACTGGGAGGGAAGGATTCTGGCTCTAGTGGGTAGGGTTGAATGACTGGGAAGGAATGAGTTTGGCTAAATTGTTTAGGGCTGTACTGGAAAGGAGATGGGGAAATGATTTAAGGAGCAGGGAAGAGAAAGTTACTGTAGAAAAGCATACCTTCCTTTTCTTGTTTGGGAGGACTGTGACATACATGGTTTCTGCATTATCTGCTGTGGGTTTGCCTGTGAAATGCACCCTGATTAATAGAGGGAGGAGAGAGAGAGAGAGAGAGAGAGAGAGAGAGAGAGAGAGAGAGAGAGAGAGAGAGAGAGAGAGGAAGGGTTCTAGATAATCTCCAGCAGTCCTTACCTGAAGGCTTTGCATGGTTGATCTCAGAGTACAACACCTCAGTTTGGTTTCCTGCCATGGTTTTACCTGGGAAATAAAGAGGGGATACTGCATGAAAATGATCTGAGTTTGAGAATCTGGACCATTGTTTTTTTTTTGTTGTTTTTTTGTTAGCGTTCGTCCAGTATATCGTCAAGGTATCTTCATTGACATGTTCTGCACAGCTTCTAGGTGACAAGTTATGCAGTATGTACAAGGCTAGGGGACCTTAGTGTGTCACTCTTCTCAGCAGATCGGTTTCTCAACACTTGAAGACCCTTCTTTTCACTTGCAACCTCTTCAGTTTGATCCAGCAATATTTATTCGATCCATAACTGTACTTACTTTAGAGAACAAGGTGTCAGGGTAGGGGATGAAAGGGAAAAACAAATCCCCCCCACCCAATCTGTTCCAGTACAGGCTGGAGGGGAGTGTAAAGGGTACAAAGTTAATTCTACGTCAGAAACATTTTATATTATCCCTTATAGAAACACTGGGCGGAGGGGTATTAGGAAGCTTGACCAATACAGAGGGTTGAGGGGAGGAGAGAGAGAGGTTTTATACCCTTCTTCTTCTTCTTCTTCTTCTTCTTCTTCTTCTTCTTCTTCTTCTTCAAGTTCTTCATGTCAAGCTCTGAATAAAGGACGTCACTGTTGTCTGCAGCACTGGGGTTATCTGGGGGAATAAATACAGGTCGAGATTCACACTGTGGATTACTGGCTCAGTGTCATGCATTTGGTATATTGTCACTTGGATATATAGTTTTTAACAGTCTTGGTTTAAGTAGTTACAGTTGCATCTTTTTTCAGTAGCGTGCTTAATGACAATTGTATAATGCTTAATAAACATTTGTTCTATAAGTATGGAATACTGGAGTTACCTTAACTAATGCATTACTATTTTAGATTCACTTTACATGGTTTTATTATTCAGTCATTACATCTTGGCAGCGTTTAAGGCACCAGGATGGCCAGAGTGGAGCTCTCAGAAGCATGTCTATCCCCAAGTCTGGTCCCGCTAACCTGTCAGCATGCAACACTCTGCCTCTGGTGTGTGTGAAAAACACCACATGTGTGCTATTTATTTTTGATGGTTAATGGTTACACTCTGTGGTAACAGATACACTAGACATTAGACATGTTTCTGAGGGCTCTACTGCGACCATACACTTTTAAGAAGTCACCATGATGTCATGACTGAAACAGAAAATGGCATACTGTACAGATTAAATCTAAACAGGAAAAACACATTAGTTAAGACAACTCTGGAAGTTACACACATACCAAGTTGCTGTGTAAAGTCAGTGAATCACAAGGCAAATATTCAAGCAATCTTTTCTTGCAACACTATAAAAGCGATGTTAGGAGTGGTAAACATGTTGCTACTGTATCAACTAGCTGCTTCAGAAGTTGCCAGAAATGTTTGGCTGAAGCTTGCCTCGTGTTCCACTGGCTTTAGGAATCTATAAAACTCCTTTGTTGCACATCCATTTGTAAGCAATTAGGATTTGACATTGCTGTTTCTGAAACTGAAGATATAACACGGACAACTGATTCTTATCATTCTGAGAACTTGGAAAATGTAAAAATGAAAACTTACAATACAAAATGTATGCTTTCTTTCTTTATAGTGATGTTCCCCTTACTGTTTTTAGTTGGGGGTTTATAACAGATTTTGAAATGGGGTTCCCCTATCAAACAGGCTTGAGATCCTCTAACTGAAACATGAATAAAACGTTTCTGGGTGGGTCTTCATTTGTCTCTGTATCTCCGCTGGTGGCGCAGAGAGGATTTTCTGTCATTCTTACCTTCTGGTTTCTTGACAAGGACAGCAGAGTACAGGACGTCACAGTCACGTTTTGATCTGGGTTTAGCTGAAAAGATAAATATTCAGAATGCCAGTCACTTTAGAGCCTAGGGTTACATTGTAGTTTGGCTCACAAAAGCCAGACAAAACTATTACAGTAAAGCAGGATTCATAAGGCCACCAATGTCCAAATCTCTCATACCCACAGGGGAAAATGGAAGTATTCAGAGCATAGATAGAAACAACCTACTGTGTGATAAAGGTTATTATCACATACTGAATCACACAATGTAAGTTTCACAGAAGGACAGATGGACAGATGCCTCTATATACAGATTATGACACTCAATAGCTTGTGCTAAAGTGTGTCCAGACCAAATTTCATCACAACTGAATATGCGTTTCTCTAGATAGAAATACAGCCATGGCCAAACATTTTGCATCACCTAGAATTTTAGGATTGAGACATTAAAATAAACTGTATGAACATCACTTAGATCTTTTATTTATCATCATGTAATCAAAGAAAATACAAAATGATATCGCAAAAGTCTACCGGAAGCCATAATAGTATTTATGAAAATGTGACATTTTTCAATTTGTCAGTTATATGGGGCAGCAGTGTGGAGTAGTGGTTAGGGGCTCTGGACTCTTGACCGGAGGGTCGTGGGTTCAATCCCAGGTGGGGGACACTGCTGCTGTACCCTTGATCAAGGTTCTTTACCTAGATTGCTCCAGTAAAAACCCAACTGTATAAATGGGTAATTGTATGTAAAAATAATGGGATATCTTGTAACAATTGTTAGTTGCCCTGGATAAGGGCGTCTGCTAAGAAATAAATAATAATAATATATGGAAACTACAAAGTGGTATGTAATTCAATATGTTAATGTAACATTATTCAGCAGGTTTCATTCGACTTTATGGAGCAAAATTAGTTCATTCTAGAGGGTGATGCAGATCTTTTGGCCAGAGCTGTACAAATGTAAGTATGACGGACAGACAGACGGACAGACAGACAGACATGGCACCTCTATAAATAAACACATTCTGATACTCTACATTACGCGCTCCCACCATCGCTCGCTTTAAATCAACTCTCAAGACCCACCTGTTCTCTCTTGCTTTCCATGCTCTTTAAGCCTGATATCTGCTATTAGCTGCTGTGTTTTGCTGCTATCATGTATTATGCATTTTTCACTGCATTTAATGTATTATGCTTTTTTTTGTTTTTTTTTGTTACTGCATCTTGTAAAGCGCTTTGTGATGGTGGTCCACTATGACAGGCGCTATATAAAATAAAGATTGATTGATTGATATCTGGATACGCAAATCTCTAGTTGTATGTAAAAATGTGCGTGGGACATACAGACAGGCAGTTGGACGGACAGACGGCCAGCCATCACATGACCTAAAGGAGTGTGATACACTAACTGAAGCGATTCTTCCTTGGAGATTTCATCTTCATGACTACACTTGAATACAAGGCTTCACTATCAGAGAGATGTATTGAGGATTCCCAATGGTGCGTCAGGGAGAGAAGGTGTCAAGTGGGATGGGAGAGAGAGGAGATCCAGAGGCCCTGACCTTTGTTCTGTTGATACGGCTTCACTTCTGCATATACACCTTCTAGGTTGGATGTTGTGGAGTTACCTGGAAATACAGTCGACAGAAAAGAAAGAAAAGGACTAGCATCAGAATGAGAACAGGTCCTTTCTGCAAGCACACTGCCCAGGGCAGTATATACACCATCAATGTCTGCATCTGCATCTGCATCAGAACAAGAACAGGTCCTTTCTGCAAGCACACTGCCCAGGGCAGTATATACACCATCACTGTCTGCATCTGCATCTGCATCAGAACAAGAACAGGTCCTTTCTGCAAGCACACTGCCCAGGGCAGTATATACACCATCACTGTCTGCATCTGCAATCAGCATCAGAACAAGAACAGGTCCTTTTTGCAAGCACACTGCCCAGGGCAGTATATACACCATCACTGTCTGCATCTGCATCTGCATCAGAACAAGAACAGGTCCTTTCTGTAAGCACACTGCCCAGGGCAGTATATACACCATCACTGTCTGCATCTTCATCCAGCATCAGAACAACAACAGGTCCTTTCTGCAAGCACACTGCCCAGGGCAGTATATACACCATCACTGTCTGCATCTGCATCTGCATCAGAACAAGAACAGGTCCTTTCTGCAAGCACACTGCCCAGGGCAGTATATACACCATCACTGTCTGCATCTGCATCCAGCATCAAAACAAGAACAGGTCCTTTCTGCAAGCACACTGCTCAGGGCAGTATATACACCATCACTGTCTGCATCTGCATCTGCATCAGAACAAGAACAGGTCCTTTCTGCAAGCACACTGCCCAGGGCAGTATATACACCATCACTGTCTGCATCTGCATCCAGCATCAGAACAAGAACAGGTCCTTTCTGTAAGCACACTGCCCAGGGCAGTATATACACCATCACTGTCTGCATCTGCATCTGCATCAGAACAAGAACAGGTCCTTTCTGCAAGCACACTGCCCAGGGCAGTATATACACCATCACTGTCTGCATCTGCATCAGAACAAGGACAGGTCCTTTCTGCAAGCACACTGCCCAGGGCAGTATATACACCATCACTGTCTGCATCTGCATCCAGCATCAAAACAAGAACAGGTCCTTTCTGCAAGCACACTGCCCAGGGCAGTATATACACCATCACTGTCTGCATCTGCATCTGCATCAGAACAAGAACAGGTCCTTTCTGCAAGCACACTGCCCAAGGCAGTATATACACCAAAACTGTCTGCATCTGCATGCATTAGGAATGGATCTTCTTTCCATTAACTAATTGTGATAAGTTTGAAACAGTAACCAATTCATGTACGGTTTCTGAGCTAAATAAATTAAATAACTTTAAGTTTTAGTATAGTTTATAGTTTATACTATTAAGTCTTGGAATTATCCTACTGTACCTTCTTAAGGGGGAGTACTATAAGACATAACAAAATAACTCCAGTAAATCTTACAAAAGATGTATTGCATAGAATGATCTAGATTTTTCAAAGGTATTTAATAATGCAGAAGGAGTACAAAATACTTTCACCATTTTTGTTCACTAAGAGCAATGAAAACACTAGAGACTAAATAACATTCTCGACTAGAATATTTATAATTAGATTATTTTATGTCTTAAACTATGATCCCTATTAAAGTCTGTTTATTAAGTGAATACATTTTGCTATATATATATACAGTACTGTGCAAAAGTTTTAGGCAGGTGTGAAAAAATGCTGTAAAGTAAGAATGCTTTCAAAAATAGACATGTTAATAGATTATATTTATCAATTAACTAAATGCAAAGTGAGTGAACAGAAGAAAAATCTAAATCAAATCCATATTTGGTGTGACTACCCTTTGCCTTCAAAACAGCATCAATTCTTCTAGGTACACTTGCACAAAGTCAGGGATTTTGTAGGCATATAGTCAGGTGTATGAGTAAACAATTATACCAAACAGGTGGTAATGATCATCAATTCAATATGTAGGTTGAAGCACAATCATTAACTGAAACAGAAACAGCTGTGTAGGAGGAATAAAACTGGGTGAGGAACAGCCAAACTCAGCTAACAAGGTGAGGTTGCTGAAGACAGTTTACTGTCAAACGTCATACACCATGGCAAGACTGAGCACAGCAACAAGACACAAGGTAGTTATACTGCATCAGCAAGGTCTCTCCCAGGCAGAAATTTCAAGGCAGACAGGGGTTTCCAGATGTGCTGTCCAAGAAACAGGCAACGTTGAGGACCGTAGATGCAGTGGTCGGCCAAGGAAACTTACTGCAGCAGATGAAAGACACATCATGCTTACTTCCCTTCGCAATCAGAAGATGTCCAGCAGTGCCATCAGCTCAGAATTGGCAGAAAACAGTGGGACCCTGGTACACCCATCTACTGTCCGGAGAAGTCTGGTCAGAAGTGGCCTTCATGGAAGACTTGCGGCCAAAAAGCCATACCTCCGGCGTGGAAACAAGGCCAAGCGACTCAACTATGCACGAAACACAGGAACTGGGGTGCAGAAAAATGGCAGCAGGTGCTCTGGACTGATGAGTCAAAATTTGAAATATTTGGCTGTAGCAGAAGGCAGTTTGTTCGCCAAAGGGCTGGAGAGCGGTACACGAATGAGTGTCTGCAGGCAACAGTGAAGCATGGTGGAGGTTCCTTGCAAGTTTGGGGCTGCATTTCTGCAAATGGAGTTGGGGATTTGGTCAGAATTAATGGTCTCCTCAATGCTGAGAAGTACAGGCAGATACTTATCCATCATGCAATACCATCAGGGAGGCATCTGATTGGCCCCAAATTTATTCTGCAGCATGACAACGACCCCAAACATACAGCGAAAGTCATTAAGAACTATCTTCAGCGTAAAGAAGAACAAGGAGTCCTGGAAGTGATGGTATGGCCCCCACAGAGCCCTGATCTCAACATCATCGAGTCTGTCTGGGATTACGTGAAGAGAGAGAAGCAACTGAGGCTGCCTAAATCCACAGAAGAACTGTGGTTAGTTCTCCAAGATGTTTGGGCCAACCTACCTGCCGAGTTCCTTCAAAAACTGTGTGCAAGTATACCTAGAAGAATTGATGCTGTTTTGAAGGCAAAGGGTGGTCACACCAAATATTGATTTGATGTAGATTTTTCTTCTGTTCACTCACTTTGCATTTTGTTAATTGATAAATATAAACTATTAACATGTCTATTATTGAAAGCATTCTTACTTTACAGCATTTTTTCACACCTGCCTAAAACTTTTGCACAGTACTGTATATACATTCTATATATATTGTAACACAGCAGGGCGGTGGTTAATATCTTCCCTGCATAAAACATGTGCAAATGCACATTGGTTTGATGTTTGTTAATTGTTTTATTATTTATCCGCTGCACCTGGTGATCATTGTAAATCAGAGCCAGGTGCAGGGTATTTAGAGAGAGCAGCCAGTCTGTTCTGGGCTGCTGAGTTGGAGGGAGCAGAAAGCTGTGTGCGCTTCTGCCAAACAGGATGTAAAGTAAGTACGGTGTGTACTGTGTTTCTCAATAACAACTGTGTGTTGTAGTTTGTATCGGTAAGCAGCTTAGCTGCCCGATGGTCAGTCAGGGACTGGACTCTGTTTAGTTAGGACTTCTTTGAGGAGTTAGGCTTTTGTTTGTTTTTTGTTTATTTGTTCATTGTAATAAGTGCATGAAAGTGCTTTATTGTGCAGTTCGGTGTCTGGGTCAGTATTTTTAGAAGGTGGAAAGGTCCCAATTGTGGCAAGGCACCCCCACTTTGTCACTATATATATATATATATATATATATATATATATATATATATATATATATATATATAGAAATACTGTAGCAGACTGCCACTGGCTTCTTCATCAAAAACTGTCAAACGTTCTTGTATTCGTGGTGAGTTAAAGCTCTGTGAAAAGAGTTCTTATCTGTCAGTAACTCACCAGGCTCCTGTCCAAGTCCGGAGAGCTCAGTTCCTCCTGAGGGCTGTGCAGGAGTCTGATCTGTAGGGCGCCTGTAAGAGAAAGAGAGAGGGGATCAATGTACCAGGGAGGATAGGAGCCTCATTACTGTTGCTTTGTTTCTATGTGCACCATGAAACCAGACCATAAAACTGAGTCTCATCTTGTTCCAACATCAAACTGGGGCTGCCTGCAGCTGATTCTACCTGCAGTCTAAGAGCACATAGGCACACTCTCTGAGATCCAGAAAACTGGAACTGACTGGTTCCCAATTCAAAATGATTTGATTCTGCTTCTCATGGAAACTAATACAGTAGGGCTTCAGAACACTTTCAAAATCATAGCATATTTGGCTGATAATTGGCTGATCTATTATATGGTCCATCAGCAGGCTTATGAAAATAAATTACATTCTTATGAACCTCAATCTGTATGGTGCAATATTGTAAAAATAGTTTAAAATAATAATGCCCATCTGTCCGTTGGCCTACACACTAAAGTATCAGCTGGAATTGTTTCAGGGGGCTCTTGTTTTCTAGCTTGGTCGCCCCTCTTGTTTTCAGTTTGTACAGCCACTCAATGAGATCTTGCTCGTTGCCATGGCTAAGTGCAGGCTGTGTCTCCTTCCCAGAGCCCTATTGGTAAATGATGTTGCAGTACGACTATAGTTCACCTCTAAATAGCAGAATAATGCATTCAGTGTCCCAGACAGGTCCCCACCACTCTCTGAATGTAAAAGACAGATGTTACACCAGATGAAGCGAGATGGCTGAACTCAGCGTGAGATGAGAAATTAATGGGGTATAATCACCCATTGAAATACAATGGATCCCCACACAGCCACAGCGGAAACACTTTAATAATCTGATTCAGCTTAATCACCTGAATTCATGGGAAAGGCTCTAAATGAGATGACACAAGCTGGTTTGGTTAGAGATTCACGCAGGTTTCAGGGAAGAAACTAAATCTTGTCAATGACTTTTCTATGGAGCCTTAAAGGTTTCAAACACACTGCAGCACCATGTGTGTGCAGGGTGAGATCTCAATGGCACAGCATGATGAGTACCTGCAGCACAGCTGTCACAACATGTCCAGAGCTACAAGAGTCATGCCAAGCTCATATCCTATCAGCCATTGCAGCTGCTTGTAATTGATATTAAACCCTGTATTCTTACCTTGATTCGGCAGCAATGAACAGAAAATCTGGAAATAAAGGAGACATGTTGTAAAGGTATGCTTTTTAACTGGAGTTGGTTTTGGTCTGTGTAATTTGATCTCTCCATGTGGTAAATGAACTGCAGTTCTGGTACAGCAGTGCTTAGGGACTTAGCGGTGTGTATTAGCAGAGTGTATTAACAGAGTGTACTGCTTTTAGAGTAGCTTGAGTTTGACTGCATATATATATAGGAGTCTGATCTGCAGGGCGCCTGTGAGAGAAAGAGAGAGGGGATCAATGTACCAGGGAGGATAGGATCCTCATTACTGTTGCTTTGTTTCTGTGTGCACCATGAAACCAGACCATATATATATATATATATATATATATATATATATATATATATATATATATATATATATATATATTAAACTTAAGTGAAGTTAAATTGAAGCTTCACAACATGCAGCTGCATGAATATTGACTGGTAGAAAAAGTACTGAGCATATTATTTTTTTTGTAAAATTTGCACAGGCTGCCCATCAAGTTTCGCTTTACATTTAAGATCTTACTCTTGACTTGTAAGGCTGTTCGGGGAATATGTTATCTGCATTTTATCTGAATTGCTGCATCCCTATATCCCTAGACGTCAATGTGACAGAGAGCGAATGAATCCTCGTCAACAATCTCCCTCCTGAGCTGTGAGGGCGCTGTGTAACAGGAACAGTGTGCCCCGGACTGGATGGTCTGGCAGTTCATTCCAGGGTCAGTCGGAAGCCAGCCATCCAGGAAAGGGGCGGAGTCACAATGCCTGACATCATCACCCTAATGCGGTACGCGATGTCTCAGTCATGGATTGGAGGAGACGTGACTGGACTAGCTATCGCAGGGGGCGTGACTGAAGTTGTTATAGGGGGTGTTGCAATGTAATCTGTTCCTTCGTTATGGTTACTGAAAGGACCCGTTTGGGAAACAGAAGTAATTAATTAACGTGAGTGTTAAGTGTTTAAAAGTTGGGGGTGGTGCATATTTCTAATCACAATGTGAGAATAGTTGATGTGTTTGTACATGGAAATGTAATTTATTAATGACACAACCCAGCTGGAATGTTAATATGTTAATATACACATGGAAAGTGACAAGGTGAAACAATTCAATTGGCTTGATTGAATAAGCTCTGGCTGCAGTAACACATTCTCTAAACCTTTAAAATGCTGGAGAACTTTGTAATGTCCATTCTGCAAAAATGCTATGAGGTCTATTTGTCTCATTCAGTATTATTACAAAAATAAATACTAAAATAAATGGAATAAATTCAATGACAAAACTTTCTAATTCTCAATATATTCAATGAAAAGGACTAGACGCAAAGTTTGTCCTTGAATTTATTAAGATTCTTTTAGTATTTTTAAATGTATCACTATTAAGTCTTTGACAAAAGTTTAGAATGAAGTCTTTCTCAATGTCTGAAATGTAATCAGCCTTTCAAAGTAAATTCAGAATGTGAGTCTCACCTTTGGTCTTGTATCGGTAGAACAGCAACAGTGTGACCGCGATAACAATCAAACCCAGCGAGACACTGACAGCAGCAATGATCCACGACCAGGACTCTGAGGAGAAAGGAGGGGTGAGTGAATAACAATCAAAACCAGCGAGACACTGAGAGCAGCAATGATCCACGACCAGGACTCTGAGAGGAGAGGAGGGGTGAGTGAATAACAATCAAAACCAGCGAGACACTGAGAGCAGCAATGATCCACGACCAGGACTCTGAGGAGAGAGGAGGGGTGTGTGAATAACAATCAAAACCAGAGAGACACTGAGAGCAGCAATGATCCACGACCAGGACTCTGAGAGGAGAGGAAGGGCGAGTGAATAACAATCAAAACCAGCGAGACACTGAGAGCAGCAATGATCCACGACCAGGACTCTGAGGATAGAGGAGGGGTGAGTGAATAACAATCAAAACCAGAGACACTGAGAGCAGCAATGATCCACGACCAGGACTCTGAGGAGAGAGGAGGGGTGTGTGAATAACAATCAAAACCAGCGAGACACTGAGAGCAGCAATAATCCACGAGCAGGACTTTGAGAGGAGGGGTTGTTCAGCAGCTGAAGAGGTGATATACTTATTGATACTTAGTCCTCCTTGTCACGCTAGTTTATGATGCACCATATTTTTGCACATACAGTTATATATAGAGGCTGTTCTTACTTTCCACTTCAATGTGTAACTCCTGGCTGCTTTTCTTCACTCCCTGTGACTCCACAGCACACGTGTAGCTCCCAGTGTGGCTCTTCTCAGTGCTGGCTATGCTGTACAGTGCAGAGTCAGTACTGCTAGTCACAGGCTCCCCGTCTCTCACAATGGTGTAGTGGAGTTGAGGGTGGGGGGTTTTGTTCACTGCTGCCTCACAGGTCAGGTTAAGAGCCTCTCCCTCCTTCACTGTGGCTCCTGGAGATGCTGTCAGAGTCACCCTGGAGAACAGAGCTACGAAAAGATGACATGAAGACAGGTTGGTGATTGTGAAGCTGTCTGACCAAGATATTCAAATCAATCAGAACCAGTGTCTTCCATAGAGTGGGATTCCTCAGAGCCCTGCTGCTTAGAGAGACAGAGGCAGTGCTGGAGTATAGAGGCTCCTTAGAGAGACAGAGGCAGTGCTGGAGTATAGAGGCTCCTTAGAGAGACAGAGGCAGTGCTGGAGTAT
>CM060303.1:2546991-2607407 GCA_030684275.1 Acipenser oxyrinchus oxyrinchus | reverse complement strand
TAATGAAAGTGCTGCCCACCCCAAGCCCTCATCAATCCCACTTTGATATGTAATGAAAGTGCTGCCCACCCCAAGCCCCTCATCAATCCCACTTTGATATGTAATGAAAGTGCTGCCCACCCCAAGCCCTCATCAATCCCACTTTGATATGTAATGAAAGTGCTGCCCACCCCAAGCCCTCATCAATCCCACTTTGATATGTAATGAAAGTGCTGCCCACCCCAAGCCCTCATCAATCCCACTTTGATATGTAATGAAAGTGCTGCCCACCCCAAGCCCTCATCAATCCCACTTTGATATGTCATGAAAGTGCTGCCCACCCCAAGCCCTCATCAATCCCACTTTGATATGTAATGAAAGTGCTGCCCACCCCAAGCCCTCATCAATCCCACTTTGATATGTCATGAAAGTGCTGCCTACCCCAAGCCCTCATCAATCCCACTTTGATATGTCATGAAAGTGCTGCACACCCCAAGCCCTCATCAATCCCACTTTGATATGTCATGAAAGTGCTGCACACCCCAAGCCCTCATCAATCCCACTTTGATATGTCATGAAAGTGCTGCCCACCCCAAGCCCTCATCAATCCCACTTTGATATGTCATGAAAGTGCTGCCCACCCCAAGCCCTCATCAATCCCACTTTGATATGTAATGAAAGTGCTGCCCACCCCAAGCCCTCATCAATCCCACTTTGATATGTAATGAAAGTGCTGCCCACCCCAAGCCCTCATCAATCCCACTTTGATATGTCATGAAAGTGCTGCCCACCCCAAGCCCTCATCAATCCCACTTTGATATGTAATGAAAGTGCTGCCCACCCCAAGCTCATCAACCCCACTTTGATATGTCATGCTATGGAAAGTGCTGCACACCCCAAGCCCTCATCAACCCCACTTTGATATGTCATGCTATGGAAAGTGCTGCCCACCCCAAGCCCTCATCAACCCCACTTTGATATGTCATGCTATGGAAAGTGCTGCCCACCCCAAGCCCTCATCAACCCCACTTTGATATGTCATGCTGTGGAAAGTGCTGCCCACCCCAAGCCCTCATCAATCCCACTTTGATATGTCATGCTGTGGAAAGTGCTGCACATTGGGCATGAACATTTGCAGTAGAAAATGAATAGATTTAAAGGGTCTTGGGGTTACCGTGGGCCATCTTGCCCAAGTGGAAAGGTATACACAGCTAAAAGTGAAAAATAGACACGGAACCAGAAAGAAATGAAACTGAAACTGAGATTAAGTTAACAGGTTATCATCATGGAGGGCTAACAATTGCGTAAGAACATTGCAGTTTTCTTATTCATTTGCAGTAGGGAAGACTGAAGACCACTGAGAACTCTTCAGAAAGAGATGACTGAACTCCCCTATCACAAAAAGCCTCTCAGAATCACTCCTTTTCTTCAGCCCCATCCCTGCTGCCTCCACCTCACACTGGTAGTTCCCTCTGTCTCTCAGCCCTGCTGCTGGGATTGAGTACTGATCCTGTGATCCAGCTCCTCCCAGGTAACTCCTGTCTTTGCTATAGCGGTACAGCAGCCGGGTGCCCTGTTTATTTAAGTGAGCCCCACACTGCACACTGCACTTGTTTAGAGCCCCACACTAAACAAGTTTAACAAACAACAGTGCCGTGTTGGGATTCTGTGTGCTTCACAATTCACTTTAATATCCAGACATGAGGACACAGTATATAATTGCATGGCACCAGTATATAAATGCATGGCACAGATGGCAGCTCCAGTATATAAATGCATGGCACAGATGGCAGCTCCAGTATATAAATGCATGGCACAGATGGCAGCTCCAGTATATAAATGCATGGCACAGATGGCAGCTCCAGTATATAAATGCATGGCACAGATGGCAGCTCCAGTATATAAATGCATGGCACAGATGGCAGCTCCAGTATATAAATGCATGGCACAGATGGCAGCTCCAGTATATAAATGCATGGCACAGATGGCAGCTCCAGTATATAAATGCATGGCACAGATGGGCAGCTCGTCCTTCTATAATACAGAAGATGACATATAAGGACTCACGCTTCCTTTATTCCTGAGTGACTGTGGGCAGCACTTCCCTAGCAGGATAGCTGTGTAATATTTACTAAGCAAATATTACAAAAGCAAATTCATAGGAAAAACCTTTAATCTACAAAGTGGTCGCTCTGCAAGTAGATCTCTTACTATTGTAAAGCACTTGTATGAACTCTTTTAAGTAGCTTGCAGGCTCCAATCAGTAATAGTTCTGTTAGACACAAGACACGCAATGTAATTTATTTATAGTAATATTAATAATAATAATAAATAATACAATTTCGCTATAGGAAACAATTGAATTAAAATATTCAAATGAATATTAATGAAGTATATATTGCATGGCTTCTTCACAATGTAACGTGTTGTTGTTGAAAATCATATTCACTGTTTCACATCTCACTCCTGTAATGGCCTCTTTGCACTGGCTGCCTGTGCAGTTTAGAATTGATTTTAAGATTTAGCTGCTGGTTTTCACCCCTGTATACTCCTCACCACACTCTGAGATCACAGGATGCAGGGTGCTGGTTATTATTCACCCTGTACACTCCTAACCACACTCTGAGATCACAGGATGGAGGGCTGCTGGTTATTATTCACCCTGTAAACTCCTCACCGCACTCTGAGATCACAGGAGGGAGGGCTGCTGGTTATTATTCACCCTGTACACTCCACACTGCACTGGAGTATACAGGGTGAATAAGTATAGAGGCTCCTTAGAGAGACAGAGGCAGTGCTGGAGTATAGATGTTCCTTAGAGAGACAGAGGCAGTGCTGGAGTATAGAGGCTCCTTAGAGAGACAGAGGCAGTGCTGGAGTATAGAGGCTCCTTAGAGAGACAGAGGCAGTGCTGGAGAATAGAGGCTCCTTAGAGAGACAGAGGCAGTGCTGGAGTATAGAGGCTCCTTAGAGAGACAGAGGCAGTGCTGGAGTATAGAGGCTCCTTAGAGAGACAGAGGCAGTGCTGGAGTATAGAGGCTTTTTATCGTTTTGCCTGTAAAGGTAACAGCAAATGTTTCAGTCAAGACAGGAACAAGCTATAAACAGGTCATTGAACCAGCCCACAGCATCCTGCCCCCCTCCTAAGGGTTCAAAACCCTTAGATATATCTGCATTGATAATCTGCAAGTTTGTCATGGTGTTCTATATAGCATCAGACATCGCTTTGATTTTAGCTATTTCATGGTAGAGTAGTTGGGAAACGTACATATTTTAGTGGACAGAGAGGCATAGAGAGGAATATAATTAGAAATTGAGAAACAGAGAGGGAAATGCTGGAGGATTGAGACTCACAGTCACTTCTGGTAGAACCAAACAGCACCCCCTACTGCTGAGGGCAAAGCTTTAATAAAAAGGAAGGAGATTCGGTATCACTCACCAGTTACATTTACCCAGATGGGATCGCTGTATTGTGAGTAAAACGTGTTCCTGCCCCGCCCAGCTCCACACCAGTACTCTCCACTGTGGGACAGAGCAGCAGCACTGATTGTGTATCCGGCTCCAGTTCCACTGCTGCTGTCAGTCTGGTGCACTGGAGCTCCCTGCCTGTCTTTGTACCAGAGATAGCTCCAGCCACCAGAAACCCCCTGAACCACACATCTCAGGGTGACTGCGTCTCCTTCAAATATTTCTCCCCCTCTCCCCTCCCGGGACAGGGCTGGCTTTGGTCGGCCCTCTGAAATAAATAAGATGACATATACAGACTCACATTTCCTTTATTCCTGAGTGGCTGTGGGCAACACTTCCCTAGTAGGATACTTGTGGGGTATTATGTTCAGTGGAGACGCACGAAAAATACTTGAAAAATAGTTACTTGAACATAATTAATAATTACAACAAATTACAGGAAGTCACGTTAATTTACTTGCTAACATAAGTAAAGAATTAACAAACATTGCTAAGAATTTGTTTTACAAAAGTTTCTTAAATCTCCTGTATTACTAAGTAAATATTAGGGCATCTGCTAAGAAATAAATAATAATAAATAATATTACAAAAGCAAAGACATTACAAAACACACTTTAATCTACAAGGTGGTTGTTCTGCAAGTAGATCTCTTACTACTTGCAGGTTTCAATCAGTAATAGTTCTGTTAGACACAAAGTCTGGGTGAAAGAAAGGACTAAAGAATCACCCTGGAGCACAGAATGAATAGAATAGAAGGATTGTTTCATATTAATGCAGACCAATCAGAGAAAAGCAATGTAGAGTTCAATAGAGTTTTTAAACCTCAACTTCTGGGAAATAACACTGAAGGTTATTATCTAGTACAATCTAATACAAATATTTAGCACATTGAAATAATGATCCAAAACAATTCAATTCAATAGGGGTTCTCACTGAGAGGTAAACCCCCGTTATAGATTAATATAATCATTGCTCTTTAAACCACAAGCCTCAAAGTGTTGGATACGTTCTGTTGTAGTTTGTTAAAGATTTGCAGTGAAAAATATCAAACAAACTCCCTCTTTCAGAGTGGAAGAAATTACCAGACACCCCAAGCGCTCATCAATCCCACTTTGATATGTAATGAAAGTGCTGCCCACCCCAAGCCCTCATCAATCCCACTTTGATATGTAATGAAAGTGCTGCCCACCCAAAGCCCTCATCAATCCAACTTTGATATGTAATGAAAGTGCTGCCCACCCCAAGCCCTCATCAATCCCACTTTGATATGTCATGAAAGTGCTGCACACCCCAAGCCCTCATCAATCCCACTTTGATATGTAATGAAAGTGCTGCCCACCCCAAGCCCTCATCAATCCCACTTTGATATGTCATGAAAGTGCTGCACACCCCAAGCCCTCATCAATCCCACTTTGATATGTAATGAAAGTGCTGCCCACCCCAAGCCCTCATCAATCCCACTTTGATATGTCATGAAAGTGCTGCCTACCCCAAGCCCTCATCAATCCCACTTTGATATGTCATGAAAGTGCTGCACACCCCAAGCCCTCATCAATCCCACTTTGATATGTCATGAAAGTGCTGCACACCCCAAGCCCTCATCAATCCCACTTTGATATGTCATGAAAGTGCTGCCCACCCCAAGCCCTCATCAATCCCACTTTGATATGTCATGAAAGTGCTGCCCACCCCAAGCCCTCATCAATCCCACTTTGATATGTAATGAAAGTGCTGCCCACACCAAGCCCTCATCAATCCCACTTTGATATGTAATGAAAGTGCTGCCCACCCCAAGCCCTCATCAATCCCACTTTGATATGTCATGAAAGTGCTGCCCACCCCAAGCCCTCATCAATCCCACTTTGATATGTAATGAAAGTGCTGCCCACCCCAAGCCCTCATCAACCCCACTTTGATATGTCATGCTATGGAAAGTGCTGCACACCCCAAGCCCTCATCAACCCCACTTTGATATGTCATGCTATGGAAAGTGCTGCCCACCCCAAGCCCTCATCAACCCCACTTTGATATGTCATGCTATGGAAAGTGCTGCCCACCCCAAGCCCTCATCAACCCCACTTTGATATGTCATGCTGTGGAAAGTGCTGCCCACCCCAAGCCCTCATCAATCCCACTTTGATATGTCATGCTGTGGAAAGTGCTGCACATTGGGCATGAACATTTGCAGTAGAAAATGAATAGATTTAAAGGGTCTTGGGGTTACCGTGGGCCATCTTGCCCAAGTGGAAAGGTATACACAGCTAAAAGTGAAAAATAGACACGGAACCAGAAAGAAATGAAACTGAAACTGAGATTAAGTTAACAGGTTATCATCATGGAGGGCTAACAATTATGTAAGAACATTGCAGTTTTCTTTATTCATTTGCAGTAGGAAGACTGAAGACCACTGAGAACTCTTCAGAAAGAGATGACTGAACTCCCTATCACAAAAGCCTCTCAGAATCACTCCTTTTCTTCAGCCCCATCCCTGCTGCCTCCACCTCACACTGGTAGTTCCCTCTGTCTCTCAGCCCTGCTGCTGGGATTGAGTACTGATCCTGTGATCCAGCTCCTCCCAGGTAACTCCTGTCTTTGCTATAGCGGTACAGCAGCCGGGTGCCCTGTTTATTTAAGTGAGCCCCACACTGCACACTGCACTTGTTTAGAGCCCCACACTAAACAAGTTTAACAAACAACAGTGCCGTGTTGGGATTCTGTGTGCTTCACAATTCACTTTAATATCCAGACATGAGGACACAGTATATAATTGCATGGCACCAGTATATAAATGCATGGCACAGATGGCAGCTCCAGTATATAAATGCATGGCACAGATGGCAGCTCCAGTATATAAATGCATGGCACAGATGGCAGCTCCAGTATATAAATGCATGGCACAGATGGCAGCTCCAGTATATAAATGCATGGCACAGATGGCAGCTCCAGTATATAAATGCATGGCACAGATGGCAGCTCCAGTATATAAATGCATGGCACAGATGGCAGCTCCAGTATATAAATGCATGGCACAGATGGCAGCTCCAGTATATAAATGCATGGCACAGATGGGCAGCTCGTCCTTCTATAATACAGAAGATGACATATAAGGACTCACGTTTCCTTTATTCCTGAGTGACTGTGGGCAGCACTTCCCTAGCAGGATAGCTGTGTAATATTTACTAAGTAAATATTACAAAAGCAAATTCATAGGAAAAAACTCTTTAATCTACAAAGTGGTCGTTCTGCAAGTAGATCTCTTACTATTGTAAAGCACTTGTATGAACTCTTTTAAGTAGCTTGCAGGCTCCAATCAGTAATAGTTCTGTTAGACACAAGACACGCAATGTAATTTATTTATAGTAATATTAATAATAATAATAAATAATACAATTTCGCTATAGGAAACAATTGAATTAAAATATTCAAATGAATATTAATGAAGTATATATTGCATGGCTTCTTCACAATGTAACGTGTTGTTGTTGAAAATCATATTCACTGTTTCACATCTCACTCCTGTAATGGCCTCTTTGCACTGGCTGCCTGTGCAGTTTAGAATTGATTTTAAGATTTAGCTGCTGGTTTTCACCCTGTATACTCCTCACCACACTCTGAGATCACAGGATGCAGGGTGCTGGTTATTATTCACCCTGTACACTCCTAACCACACTCTGAGATCACAGGATGGAGGGCTGCTGGTTATTATTCACCCTGTAAACTCCTCACCGCACTCTGAGATCACAGGAGGGAGGGCTGCTGGTTATTATTCACCCTGTACACTCCACACTGCACTGGAGTATACAGGGTGAATAAGTATAGAGGCTCCTTAGAGAGACAGAGGCAGTGCTGGAGTATAGAGGCTCCTTAGAGAGACAGAGGCAGTGCTGGAGTATAGAGGCTCCTTAGAGAGACAGAGGCAGTGCTGGAGTATAGAGGCTCCTTAGAGAGACAGAGGTAGTGCTGGAGTATAGAGGCTCCTTAGAGAGACAGAGGCAGTGCTGGAGTATAGAGGCTCCTTAGAGAGACAGAGGCAGTGCTGGAGTATAGAGGCTCCTTAGAGAGACAGAGGCAGTGCTGGAGTATAGAGGCTCTTTATCGTTTTGCCTGTAAAGGTAACAGCAGATGTTTCAGTCAAGACAGGAACAAGCCATAAACAGGTCATTGAACCAGCCCACAGCATCCTGCCCCCCTCCTAAGGGTTCAAAACCCTTAGATATATCTGCATTGATAATCTGCAAGTTTGTCATGGTGTTCTATATAGCATCAGACATCGCTTTGATTTTAGCTATTTCATGGTAGAGTAGTTGGGAAACGTACATATTTTAGTAGACAGAGAGGCATAGAGAGGAATATAATTAGAAATTGAGAAACAGAGAGGGAAATGCTGGAGGATTGAGACTCACAGTCACTTCTGGTAGAACCAAACAGCACCCCCTACTGCTGAGGGCAAAGCTTTAATAAAAAGGAAGGAGATTCGGTATCACTCACCAGTTACATTTACCCAGATGGGATCGCTGTATTGTGAGTAAAACGTGTTCCTGCCCCGTCCAGCTCCACACCAGTACTCTCCACTGTGGGACAGAGCAGCAGCACTGATTGTGTATCCGGCTCCAGTTCCACTGCTGCTGTCAGTCTGGTGCACTGGAGCTCCCTGCCTGTCTTTGTACCAGAGATAGCTCCAGCCACCAGAAACCCCCTGAACCACACATCTCAGGGTGACTGCGTCTCCTTCAAATATTTCTCCCCCTCTCCCCTCCCGGGACAGGGCTGGCTTTGGTCGGCCCTCTGAAATAAATAAGATGACATATACAGACTCACATTTCCTTTATTCCTGAGTGGCTGTGGGCAGCACTTCCCTAGCAGGATAGCTGTGGGGTATTATGTTCAGTGGAGACACACGAAAAATACTTGAAAAATAGTTACTTGAACATAATTAATAATTACAACAAATTACAGGAAGTCACGTTAATTTACTTGCTAATATAAGTAAAGAATTAACAAACATTGCTAAGAATTTGTTTTACAAAAGTTTTTTAAATCTCCTGTATTACTAAGTAAATATTACAAAAGCAAAGTCATTAGAAAACACACTTTAATCTACAAAGTGGTCGTTCTGCAAGTAGATCTCTTACTATTGTAAAGCACTTGTATGAACTCTTTGAAGTAGCTCGCAGGCTCCAATCAGTAATAGTTCTGTTAGACACAAAGTCTGGGTGAAAGAAAGGACTAAAGAATCACCCTGGAGCACAGAATGAATAGAATAGAATGATTGTTTCATATTAATGCAGACCAATCAGAGAAAAGCAATGTAGAGTTCAAGTTTTTAAACCTCAACTTCTGGGAAATAACACTGAAGGTTATTATCTAGTACAATCTAATACAAATATTTAGCACATTGAAATAATGATCCAAAACAATTCAATTCAATAGGGGATCTCACTGAGAGGTAAACCCCCGTTATAAATTAATATAATCATTGCTCTTTATACCACAAGCCTCAAAGTGTTGGATACGTTCTGTTGTAGTTTGTTAAAGATTTGCAGTGAAAAATATCAAAGAAACTCCTTCTTTCAGAGTGGAAGAAATTACCAGACACCCCAAGCCTTCATCAATCCCACTTTGATATGTAATGAAAGTGCTGCCCACCCCAAGCGCTCATCAATCCCACTTTGATATGTAATGAAAGTGCTGCCCACCCCAAGCCCTCATCAATCCCACTTTGATATGTAATGAAAGTGCTGCCCACCCCAAGCCCTCATCAATCCCACTTTGATATGTCATGAAAGTGCTGCCCACCCCAAGCCCTCATCAATCCCACTTTGATATGTAATGAAAGTGCTGCCCACCCCAAGCCCTCATCAATCCCACTTTGATATGTAATGAAAGTGCTGCCCACCCCAAGCCCTCATCAATCCCACTTTGATATGTAATGAAAGTGCTGCCCACCCCAAGCCCTCATCAATCCCACTTTGATATGTAATGAAAGTGCTGCCCACCCCAAGCCCTCATCAATCCCACTTTGATATGTAATGAAAGTGCTGCCCACCCCAAGCCCTCATCAATCCCACTTTGATATGTAATGAAAGTGCTGCCCACCCCAAGCCCTCATCAATCCCACTTTGATATGTAATGAAAGTGCTGCCCACCCCAAGCCCTCATCAATCCCACTTTGATATGTAATGAAAGTGCTGCCCACCCCAAGCCCTCATCAATCCCACTTTGATATGTAATGAAAGTGCTGCACACCCCAAGCCCTCATCAATCCCACTTTGATATGTAATGAAAGTGCTGCACACCCCAAGCCCTCATCAATCCCACTTTGATATGTAATGAAAGTGCTGCCCACCCCAAGCCCTCATCAATCCCACTTTGATATGTAATGAAAGTGCTGCCCACCCCAAGCCCTCATCAATCCCACTTTGATATGTCATGAAAGTGCTGCCCACCCCAAGCCCTCATCAATCCCACTTTGATATGTCATGAAAGTGCTGCCCACCCCAAGCCCTCATCAATCCCACTTTGATATGTCATGAAAGTGCTGCCCACCCCAAGCCCTCATCAATCCCACTTTGATATGTAATGAAAGTGCTGCACACCCCAAGCCCTCATCAATCCCACTTTGATATGTAATGAAAGTGCTGCACACCCCAAGCCCTCATCAACCCCACTTTGATATGTCATGCTATGGAAAGTGCTGCACACCCCAAGCCCTCATCAACCCCACTTTGATATGTCATGCTATGGAAAGTGCTGCACACCCCAAGCCCTCATCAACCCCACTTTGATATGTCATGCTGTGGAAAGTGCTGCCCACCCCAAGCCCTCATCAATCCCACTTTGATATGTCATGCTGTGGAAAGTGCTGCACATTGGGCATGAACATTTGCAGTAGAAAATGAATAGATTTAAAGGGTCTTGGGGTTACCGTGGGCCATCTTGCCCAAGTGGAACGGTATACACAGCTAAAAGTGAAAAATAGACACGGAACCAGAAAGAAATGAAACTGAAACTGAGATTAAGTTAACAGGTTATCATCATGGAGGGCTAACAATTGCGTAAGATCATTGCAGTTTTCTTATTCATTTGCAGTAGGGAAGACTGAAGACCACTGAGAACTCTTCAGAAAGAGATGACTGAACTCACCTTTCACAAAAAGCCTCTCAGAATCACTCCTTTTCTTCAGCCCCGTCCCTGCTGCCTCCACCTCACACTGGTAGCTCCCTTCATCACTCAGCACTACTGCTGGGATTGTATCTGGGGATGCAGTTCCATTCTTGCTGTAGCGGTACTGCAGCTGTGTGCCCTGTTTATATATCTGAGCCCCACACTGCAGAGTCACAGCCTCTCCCTCCCACACTGGACTCACAGGGATGAATGTCAGAGTGGGTTTGGTAAACAGCTCTGAGAAACACAACAAGACAAAAACACAAGAACAGACAACTAAACAAGTTTAACAAACAACAGTGTCGTGTTGGGATTCTGTGTGCTTCACAATTCACTTTAATATCTAGACATGAGGACACAGTATATAATTGCATGGCACCAGTATATAAATGCATGGCACAGATGGCAGCTCCAGTATATAAATGCATGGCACAGATGGCAGCTCCAGTATATAAATGCATGGCACAGATGGCAGCTCCAGTATATAAATGCATGGCACAGATGGCAGCTCCAGTATATAAATGCATGGCACAGATGGCAGCTCCAGTATATAAATGCATGGCACAGATGGCAGCTCCAGTATATAAATGCATGGCACAGATGGCAGCTCCAGTATATAAATGCATGGCACAGATGGCAGCTCCAGTATATAAATGCATGGCACAGATGGCAGCTCCAGTATATAAATGCATGGCACAGATGGCAGCTCCAGTATATAAATGCATGGCACAGATGGCAGCTCCAGTATATAAATGCATGGCACAGATGGCAGCTCCAGTATATAAATGCATGGCACAGATGGCAGCTCCAGTATATAAATGCATGGCACAGATGGCAGCTCCAGTATATAAATGCATGGCACAGATGGCAGCTCCAGTATATAAATGCATGGCACAGATGGCAGCTCCAGTATATAAATGCATGGCACAGATGGCAGCTCCAGTATATAAATGCATGGCACAGATGGCAGCTCCAGTATATAAATGCATGGCACAGATGGCAGCTCCAGTATATAAATGCATGGCACAGATGGCAGCTCCAGTATATAAATGCATGGCACAGATGGCAGCTCCAGTATATAAATGCATGGCACAGATGGCAGCTCCAGTATATAAATGCATGGCACAGATGGCAGCTCCAGTATATAAATGCATGGCACAGATGGCAGCTCCAGTATATAAATGCATGGCACAGATGGCAGCTCCAGTATATAAATGCATGGCACAGATGGCAGCTCCAGTATATAAATGCATGGCACAGATGGCAGCTCCAGTATATAAATGCATGGCACAGATGGCAGCTCCAGTATATAAATGCATGGCACAGATGGCAGCTCCAGTATATAAATGCGTGGCACAGATGGCAGCTCCAGTATATAAATGCGTGGCACAGATGGCAGCTCCAGTATATAAATGCATGGCACAGATGGCAGCTCCAGTATATAAATGCATGGCACAGATGGCAGCTCCAGTATATAAATGCATGGCACAGATGGCAGCTCCAGTATATAAATGCATGGCACAGATGGCAGCTCCAGTATATAAATGCGTGGCACCAACAATCTCAGATAAATGCAACAATAGTTCTTGCAGAATTTTAACTGCAAGCATCCACCTGCACACGTAGCCATTTTTGTTTAGCGGGAACCAGCAATATTCTTATTACGTAATATGAACAAGAGAGACCAGGGTACTGTATGGTATCTCATATACAAATGTACATACAGTTTATTTACAATACAATTACGCCACAACCACAGTTAATTCACTCCCCCCCCCCACACACAATATAATTTATATATAATAATAATAATAATAATAATAATAATAATAATAATAATAATAATAATAATAATAAATACAATTTCGTTATAGGAAACATTTGAATTAAAATATTCAAATGAATATTAATGAAGTATATATTGCATGGCTTCTTCACAATCTAACGTGTTGTTGTTGAAAATCATATTCACTGTTTCACATCTCACTCCTGTAATGGCCTCTTTGCACTGGCTCCCTGTGCATTTTAGAATTGATTTTAAGATTTAGCTGCTGGTTTTCACCCTGTACACCCCTCACCGCACTCTGAGATCACAGGATGCAGGGCTGCTGGTTATTATTCACCCTGTACACTCCTCACCGCACTCTGAGATCACAGGAGGGAGGGCTGCTGGTTATTATTCACCCTGTATACTCCTCACCACACTCTGAGATCACAGGATGCAGGGCTGCTGGTTATTATTCACCCTGTATACTCCTCACCACACTCTGAGATCACAGGATGCAGGGCTGCTGGTTATTATTCACCCTGTACACTCCTCACCACACTCTGAGATCACAGGATGCAGGGCTGCTGGTTATTATTCACCCTGTACACTCCTCACCGCACTCTGAGATCACAGGAGGGAGGGCTGCTGGTTATTATTCACCCTGTACACTCCTCACCACACTCTGAGATCACAGGATGCAGGGCTGCTGGTTATTATTCACCCTGTACACTCCTCACCGCACTCTGAGATCACAGGAGGGAGGGCTGCTGGTTATTATTCACCCTGTACACTCCTCACCGCACTCTGAGATCACAGGACGCAGGGCTGCTGGTTATTATTCACCCTGTATACTCCTCACCACACTCTGAGATCACAGGATGCAGGGCTGCTGGTTATTATTCACCCTGTACACTCCTCACCGCACTCTGAGATCACAGGAGGGAGGGCTGCTGGTTATTATTCACCCTGTACACTCCTCACCGCACTCTGAGATCACAGGACGCAGGGCTGCTGGTAATTATTCACCCTGTATACTCCTCACCACACTCTGAGATCACAGGATGCAGGGCTGCTGGTTATTATTCACCCTGTACACTCCTCACCGCACTCTGAGATCACAGGATGCAGGGCTGTTGGTTATTATTCACCCTGTACACTCCTCACCGCACTCTGAGATCACAGGATGCAGGGCTGTTGGTTATTCACCGTGTATACTCCTCACCGCACTCTGAGATCACAGGATGCAGGGCTGCTGGTTATTATTCACCCTCTACACTCCTCACCGCACTCTGAGATCACAGGATGCAGGGCTGCTGGCTATTATTCACCCTGTACACTCCTCACCGCACTCTGAGATCACAGGATGCAGGGCTGTTGGTTATTCACCCTGTATACTCCTCACCGCACTCTGAGATCACAGGATGCAGGGCTGCTGGTTATTCCAGAGTTAATAAAAATAACACGGGAGGAAGGGCCTTTTCTTGTAAAGTCAGGGAAGCTGGGACTCGGTAACTGATCTATTTTAGATTTCCAAGTTTATAATCAAAACCGCATTTCTTTTTGTATTTTTTTTTAAATTTAATGTTTTGTTTCAGACTCTTAATACATTAGTTCTATTTCTATAAATTAACTTTTTTTTTTTTTTTACAATTAAAACCATTTTTTGCATCTCTTTAATTTCTGTTTCGTCAAATTCGGTATTGTTTTTAATTGAATGGTTTAATTGTTCATTTGTTTGCGTGTGTGTGAAGTGCTTTGGTATCCTTGTGATGGAAGGCGCTACAGAAATGTGAATTGTTGTTGTTGTATATATTTTGACACATGCATTTGAATAATCCATCACATGCATTTGCATTAGTGAAGGCTCAGTTGCATACCAAGTAAAGACAGGCACAGACACATTTATGTTTCTGAAACACTGAGGCAAGTGCTATAAAATTGTGTGGGGATCCCTGATCCATTTTAAACATATATTTTTAAAAATAAACAATACAAAAAAATCTAACAAGAGGAAGATACAAAGGTAGATTAAAAAAGTTATGTTCAAAATGTAAAAATATAATAACATTCAGAATACTGTCATTAATTGTCTGTGAGATATTGGAGAATGAACCTACCTCTCACTGACACCCGCACCTCTGCAGAGACACCATCGTGAGAGGAGCCCCTCATACTCCACCACGCTCTACACTTGTAGGACCCCTCAGCACTCTTTGAAACATGATCCACCTGAGATCTTAGCTTTTTATTATCCTTATAAAAGACAACCTGGGTAGGTGTATGACCTGTGCGTACATGACACCTCAGAGTCAGAGCGTCTCCCTCAATCACAGGCTGGGGAGGAGTCTGCAGGATCACCAGTCCATCTGAAAAGACAGAAAGAGTTCAGATCAGCAGGGCTGAGAGACAGGTCAGGATTGAGGAGTCTGCAGGATCACCAGTCCATCTGAAAAGACAGAAAGAGTTCAGATCAGCAGGGCTGAGAGACGGGTCAAGATTGAGGAGTCTGCAGGATCACCAGTCCATCTGAAAAGACAGAAAGAGTTCAGATCAGCAGGGCTGAGAGACGGGTCAAGATTGAGGAGTCTGCAGGATCACCAGTCCATCTGAAAAGACAGAAAGAGTTCAGATCAGCAGGGCTGAGAGATGGGTCAGGATTGAGGAGTCTGCAGGGTCACCCATTGATCTGAAAAGACAGAAAGAGTTCAGATCAGTAGGGCTGAGAGACGGGTCAGGATTGAGGAGTCTGCAGGATCACCCATTGATCTGAAAAGACAGAAAGAGTTCAGATCAGTAGGGCTGAGAGACGGGTCAGGATTGAGAAGTCTGCAGGATCACCCATTGATCTGAAAAGACAGAAAGAGTTCAGATCAGCAGGGCTGAGAGGAGGCAGTATTTAGGGTTTGGTTCTAGTGAACGATTGGAACAGACAGTTTTGCACAAACACACGTTTCCATAGAAAATAGCAAGGAAATAAATGTGTTTACCTTTGGAGACTTTTTAAAATGTATTTTGTAAACATTGACATTACATATTAGAGATACAATGGTAGATGTTAGTATAGGCCCAGTGCAAATCAACGCGGATACAAAATTAAAATTGCATTGCGGCCAGGCAATTATTTTGCACTGCGCCCCATGTAAGCTTAATGTAAGCTATTTAATGCACAAATAATGATAATGAGGGTCTCAATGAGTGCATCGGTGTATTCAGCAGCCGCACTTGCAGAGTTAGGCGTACAGAGAGCAGTAGGCGCTGTATGACATTTGTGGAGTAGGAAAATACAAAGCCAAAAAAATATGTCAAAGGAAGGGCAGCAAAGTCCTCTTGGTGCATGGAAAAGAAAAGAAAAGTTTTCTTAGAAGGAGCTAAGAGTCCGTACTGCTGAGTTCACTCAGCATGAAACTGAGTTGTTTGGAAAAGACTCAGCCAACATCAGTTATGCGAGTATCCTTAGGAGAGTATATGTATTGGTCTGTCCTTTTCAGCAAGACATCCAGAAATGTACCTGGCACTGGAAAAGGTGGATTGGGCTGTCCCTCCAGACATTCCAACTGTGAAAGGAACCAGAGGCTAAGCAGTGCAGAGAACACAGCACTTTCACATGTGCAGGGATAGCGGTCCCAAGATTGACGCTGGGGTCTAGCTTACCCCTCAATTCAGCTCTGTGGTCTAGGATGACCTGTGGAGTGAGACGATAACGCTTTAGCGCCGCATCCTCCCGCATCCCAAACAAAGTGACCCTGGGATTGAATATGCAGGGTCTTCTTCATCTTGTCCTTCTCAGAACGTGTTCCTGTCTCTCCTCAACAAGAGCCAAGCGTCGCCGCATCAGGAAGTGCAGCACAGCGGCCATCCTGAAGCCAGTGACAGGTCTCTGCAGGTGTGTGCTTTTATGCAGCTCTTAGTTACTCACTTCTACAATGGTTTGGACCTTATAAGAAGAGGAATAAAGTTTTTGGAGGGTCAGCAATTGCCTAAGTACAAGGCAAAATCCTTACATTACATTATAAAGTTTGCACCCACTTAGTATCCAGACCCCGTCCAATTCCCTGCTCTTCATTTGAATGCATTTCAATATCATTTGAATGGATTAGTGATGGCAAAGTGCAAATATGATAGCGGGTGCAGAATGCCAAATGAACACCATTCTTTACATACACCACATTTTTACAGCCACATTATGGGGGTTTTGCACCTGCAAATTATATCCTTACATCTACCCCACATAATGGTAACAACACATTGGGAATGGAGGCTCCAGGGTGAGTGAGAGAGCAGATTATATGCTGTAAATATATGAAATATTCTCATATTTCAATTAATTGTAGCTAAACTGCAGTATCAATGCAGTGACAATGGAGTCACCACCAGGGAGCAGCCCTGCACTCACTACTCTGTGAGAGGGATTTTAATGTGCATTTCTGTCATTCCTGACTGAAGTAGACAACAAATGAATACTAACCAGCGTTTTTAAACCCATCTTCTTGTTACCTTTACTGACATTATTACGGTCCCTCTTTTATTGTGATGGGAATGATTGGCTCCTCCCCTGTTTTTTACATTAAGGGCCAAAACCAAAAGCCTTTAAAACACGAAACAGATACTCATGGTCAACTCTATCAAAAGCTTTTTCCTGATCAAGCAAAATCAAACCAAAATCAACCTTAAAAACTTTGGACACATTAAAAGGTCTCTTAATAAAACAAATTATTAAAATTGATCTCTCGGCACACAGTACGACTTGTCTGTGTTCATCACTGATCCAATGCTGGTCTTTAAACGATTAGCGAGACCCTTGGAAAGCAGTTTGTAATCGGAGCACAACAAGGAGACAGGGCGCCAGTTCTTGATGTTAGGTCTCCTTTCTTGGGTAGCAGTGTTATTACTGCCTTGCGGCAGCTCAGCGGGCAGCTCTCCAACACGGACACATTCCTGCAGGAACTGGTACAGGTCCTCACCAACACAGTACCAGAGTCCTTTATAAAATTCTGCAGGCAGTCCATCCAGTCCGGGAGCCTTCCCTTTGGAGAGCTGACCCATGGCCGCAGTGAGCTCTGGGAAGTCCAGCGGAGTGTCCAGTCCGCTGCTCTCCTCCTTGTCCAGGCTGGGGAGACCCTGGAGAAGCCGCTCAATCTCTCCCGGGTCGCAGCCCTCAGCCTTGTAGAGATCAGAATAAAAGCTCACTGCAACATGCCTGAGCTCTGCAGGGCTGGAGACCTCTCTCCCCCCGGGCAGCCTCAGACAGCACATTGTCTTGCGCTCCGCTGTCTTCCTCTCCAGGCCGAAGAAGAAGGCTGTGGGGGCGTCCATATCTTTGAGTTCAGTAAAGCGGGCTCTGAGCAGAGAGCCCTTCACCTTCCTCTCCAGCAAGCTGCCCAGAAGCTGCCTCCTCTCCTGCAGACCCTGATACACCCCTTCATCGCTCTCGCTGGCCAGCTGTCTCTCAAACTCAGCAATCTCTCCAGCTCACTGACCACTGCGTCCACTGACCTGGTGACATTTTGCGTGTATTCTTGACAGAAGAGTTTAATTTGAATTGTTCCAATATCCCACCACTGTTTTAAGGTACTGTAATTGTTTTTTCCATTTTGCCACTGTTTCCAAAATAATTCAAAAGAATGAAGTTGTTGTCTTGAAGTAAATTTGTATTAAAATGCCAATAAGATTTTGAACGTAAATTAATTGGTAATAAAACCGTAACAGAAATAAAATGGTGATCTGAAATACTGCTGGGCACTATACTGCTTTTAATAACTTTATTAATGTGCTGCTGTGTAGTATAAAAACAGTCTAGGCGCGCCCCAGACAGATGATTTTGGTTCAGCTTAATCCAAGTGTATTGTTTGCCGATGGGATTAGAATTCCTCCAAATATCTACCAGGTCAAAAGTGTTTAACCCTTTGCGGTCCATTGTTGGACTGGGTCCGACATTGCAATTATTCCTATCCGCTCCTTTGTCGGACCCTGTCCGACATCATCCAAAAAACGCAAAAAACGCAAAAAAGTCGGTTTTCTACGGAAAAAGCCGAGAAAACTATTCAATGGCCGAGTGGGAACGAAAGGACCCGAGACAAGCTGATTAAAAAAAAAAAAAAAAAAAAAAAGGCGTATCTCATGAATAGTCATACTTGCCCCTGGCATCAGATGGGGTGGTCATATGGAAACAAGCTGGGTGTTACTGTATCAGCGCACAGAGACTATCACGGACATTTGCAGAGCTTTTTTGAGATGTTATAGTAATAAAATAATGACTTGGATTGCATTATTGAGGAGTTTGGTGATAAAACGAGTCATCAGGGGATGATTGATTGGTATGTACGACTATTATTATTATTATTTTTTATTTGTTAGCATATGTGAAAGCTATAGCGAATGAAAGGGTGGGGCAGGGCTGGAGATCCCTAGTGAGTGCTTTGTTGATATGCAGGGCCATTTAAACCCGTTTGACTGTGGAAAAAATACTTTTAAACAGCTGCCTAAAATTAACTGCGCGTGTGAAAATAAATTAGACCTGGCGAGCCTGACGCACAATTAATAAATGGACCGCAAAGGGTTAAAACAGTGGCCAGCTCCCTGGAAGATTGGGGATAGGGTTCCCCGTGGTTTCTATCTTTACTTGAGTCAATAGTGCAGTTAGAATCTCCCCCCACCACAAGGAAGTTTTTAGTATTACACCCCCCTGTGGCAGAGTGTCCCGTTTGTTATTTATTATGATTTATGTTTTATATTACAGTGAAAGCCGATTGTTATTTGTTATTGCTTTGTATTTTAAAAACCTCGTGAGGATGTGTGGCTGATCAGCTACTGATTATTTAACTAGCTGACAGTCACGCATCCTTACTAAACTCGTGTAGACTGTGGCCGAGGGGTAATAAGAAAATTAACAGCTAGTTAACCCCTCGGCCTGGATATAAAAGCCTCCAGCTGTCCGCTCTAAAGCGGAGAGTGTACAGAGGAGAGTATGGGAGAGCGAGCAAGGAGAGCGTAAAGCAACTGGTAAAAACAACTGCTAAGCATGCTGGTTTTCACCAGCACGATACTTATTTGTTTATTTGTTTGGCCAACACGCCTTTTTGTTTGTTGTGTTTTGTTTCGTTTAAATCTTTTGTTTTTGTTTATTATTTAATAAAAGAAGCTGAACGCCGTGGCGTTTCAGCTCTCACCCGCTACTTCCTGAGTCTGTGTTTCTGGTCTGACGTCATCACTGAAGCCATCCTGTTCACCCCCCAGTACCTGACTGAGCTTTTTAAAGAATAAAATCCTCTCTTCTCCAATATTAGGTGCATAAATATTTTAAAAATCATTGCAAATACCAGCATGTTTTATTTGGACTTTTAAAAGTCTACCCTGAACAATATCTTCTATATTTAAAATCTCTCCACCAAATCCTGGAGAAAATACAACCGCAACCCCAGCACTAAAATTAGAACCGTGACTTAAAATACGGTCGCTCCTCCACTCAGACTGCCAGTGAGACTGGTTACCGCTGTCCGAGCGCGTCTCCTCCAATAAAATGAATGTTTGCTATTTAAAAATTCAAATAACTCTGCTCTTTTATTAAAATCTCTGCAGCCGTTCAAATTAAAAGAGCTTAAATTAATTTTCTCCATGGATAAAAAAAAGATTGCTCAATAACAAACATGTTAAAACAAAAAATGTCTTAATAAAATTAGCCATTAAAAAGGTTTAGGCGAGGCTAACATTTTTCTAACTGAACTGACATATTTTCTAAGTCTGTATCTTTTTTTTCAGTTCAAACTCAGCCGACTTCCTTCAAGTCAACTTCCGTAACACCATGTCTGCAGAAAATAAAAAGAGTTTCTGATCTGGGAAGTAGGAATTTATGTTTACTCGCCTCTTGTTTTTTGTTTTCCGAAGAAAATCGCTAATCTCTTTAATGTGTATAGTTTTTGGCTGGCCGAGATTTTCCGAGAACTACGAGGCATCAGAGAGCCCTCCCTCCTCTCCTTCCTCCTCTCCCGATCCTGCCGATCCATCCTCTGCATCGCTCGCCATATCCACCGGGTCTCCATCAGCTGCCTAGTTCCCCTCAGTCGCGGGCATTTCCGCCACCGACCCCGCAGGCTGAGGAGTCTCATCACTGGGGGGGTTGCCAGAGCCCCAAGGGTATCCCCCCCAACACCGCTCCCTTCTGGCACCGGGTCCTCAGACACGGGAACTACAGGTTGAGTCGCGCCCTTCCCCTGTCCATCGGCCCCGGCGATCAGCTCCACCGCAGCGGAGGCTCGAGCCCCACCGCCGCTGTTGTGAGAGACCGTAAGGGGCCCCCACACAGACTCCTCCTCACGTGCTGCCTTTCTAAAGCTTTTTTTTCCTAATGACTTCAGTGTACATCCCATCTTTGTCTGCGTCGGCCGGCACTGCAGCCCCCGGTTCACCTGCAGCCTCACTGGTTCCCGGCACTTCCGCTCTCTTTCTCTGGGGCAGAGGCTCAGGTCTCGCCGGCTCCTCCACCTCCGTTCTCTCAGCAACCAAGGTTGGCCCCCAGCTGGGGCAGAGGTGCTGCCCCTGCCCCGTTTCCATACCGACAGCGGGACAGATATTTAACCATTGCTCCTTCTGTCCCCCCAACTTGTTTTAGGTGCAACCAACTGGAACCTCTGGCCAGGTCATGCCACGCTGCCATGGAGTGTGACGTGGCTGTGTGTAATTGAGCACCTGAGATGTGGTTTTAGGCAATGTGAAAGCCCACGCATTAGTGGACACAGGATGTGAGCAAACCTTGATTAGAAAAGCTCTCTTGCGTGGTGTGTCGTGGCGGCCAGGAGGTCAGGTGGCCATCTCCTGTATCCATGGAGACACTGCGGCGTACCCCACACTAAAAGTATACTTATCGGTAAGTCCAATAAAACGTCACCTGGTAGTAGGGGTGGCGGAAAGGTTGCCACACCCAGTTAATCTGGGCCGAGACTGGCCAAAATTTAAAGAATTAATACAAATAATGGCAGTCTCAGCCACACACGAAAAGAAAAGGGAACAAATTGATCCTTTTCAAGCTGAAATGTTTTCTCCAATTTTTTCTGTCCTAGAAAAAACGAATAAAGAGAGAAGGGCAGCAAAATGGGAGGGAGCATCACTGAGACAAGGCTGGGGTCTGGTGGGAGAGTGCTTGAATGGTAACAAACGCCAGTCAAAAGGAGTCGGAACACAGTGTGACCGAGAGGGCGAGGTTACTGGGCCATCCAGGGCAGATGCTACTCCGGCCCCTCTCAATATACCGGACATGTGGTACTCAAGCGCGGACATAGTGTGGGGCCAACATAATGATCCGTCACTAGTGCACGCTTGGGGGCAGGTCCGGTCTGTTGAAGGTAAGGATGTTGATGGCGCTGGGGCGCTAGTATTTCCACACTTCAGTATCAAGGGGCAATTACTATATAGGGTAAATCTAGCCGCAGGCACAGGACAGCCTACAACACAATTATTGGTTCCCCCGTCTTGCCGACTGGAGGTCATGAGGCTGGCGCATGATATCCCTTTTGCGGAGCACCTCGGAGCTGACAAGACAAGGGAGCGGATATTGGATATTGGCTGGATTCTATTGGGTAGGACTTCATAAGGATGTGTCGAAATATGTAGCCACATGCCCAGACTGCCAGCGAGTAGTGCCGGGTCGAGTGCGCCCCGCCCCTTTGGTTCCACTGCCGATTATTTCCACTCCTTTGAACGCATTGCAATGGACATAGTGGGCCCTCTGCTACCTTCTGACTCTGGGTATACGCATATATTAGTAGTGGTAGATTATGCAACGCGATATCCAGAGGCAGTTCCATTGAGGTCCACTAGTGCCGCTGCGATAGCCACAGAGTTAGTGCAGATTATGGCTAGAGTAGGGATCCCCAAGGAGATTTTGACTGATCATGGAACCAACATCTTGTCTAACACGTTACAGCAGGTATATAAAATATTAAAAATACGTCCCATCAGGACGTCTGTTTATCATCCACAGACAGACGGTGTGGTGGAACGATTTAATCAGACCTTGAAGCAGATGCTGAGACGTTTTGTAACGCAAGAGCAAAAACATTGGGCATCGTGCCTTCCCTACCTCCTTTTTGCAGTGAGAGAGGTGCCGCAGGGTTCGACAGGGTTCTCCCCCTTCGAGCTCTTGTACGGCCGACAGCCTCGCGGCATCCTCGATCTGCTGATAGAGGGGTGGGAGGAGCACAAAGGCTCGTCCAAAAATGTAGTGAAGCATGTGCTCCTACTAAGAGATCGCATAGATTTGGTCGGTCATTTGGCCCAGGACAACCTCTAATCGGCTCCACACCAGCAACAGCAGCATTACAACAAAAATGCACTAATTCGAACCTTTCGACCAGGAGACAAGGTAATGCTGCTGCTTCCCTCCTCAGAATCCAAGTTATGCACTAAATTGCTGGGGCCATATGAAGTGATTCGGGCTATAGGAAAGGTGAATTATGAAATTAGACTTTGGGAAATGGAAGGGTGAGACCCGTGATCACCAGTCTTTGGTTGACGCGGCGATCCCCAAAACCAAGACTCAGGTGAGGTCACTACTTCACATAAGAATTTACAGAATCTCACATTATTCTAGTTGCATGAACTGAATTACATTACTTTGGTTAAGTTGTACTAACTTAGTCTTAACTTAGAAGCGAGAGGTTTGGAATTGAAAAAAGGAAGGAAAAAGTACAAACTATTCCTGGAAAGTCTAGACGGCAGCAGGAGATTGAACGCTTAGTTAGAGAAAGGAGACAGCTGAGGAAGCAATGGAGAAGAGCAGAAGAAAGTCAGAAGGAGGGACTCATTCTCTGACAAAGGGTCATAAAACATAAGCTTGCAACATTGCGCAGAGCTGAGCGCCTACGGAAACGCTACAAAAAGAAGGAGCGCAGAGAACTAACTTTTATAAAGACCCATTCAAATTTGTAAAGAAGTTATTCACCAGTGAGAAGAATGGCACACTAAAAGCATCTAAGTTTGAGTTGGAGAGATATTTGGAGGAAACACATACAGATTCAAAAAGGCAGGAGCCTATGTCAATTCCTTCAGACATCCCACCTATCAATTCACCAGAATACCAAATGGAGGACTGTGCACCTAAGTGGAAAGAAGTAGAGCAAGCTGTGAAAAAAGCAAAGGCATCATCATCTCCAGGGCCTAATGGAGTTCCGTACAGAGTGTACAAGAGTGCTTCAGGAGTTCTACGAATCCTGTGGAAACTGATGAAAGTAGCATGGGAAAAACAGGTTGTACCAAGAGCATGGCGCCGAGCAGGTGGAGTCTTTATACCTAAAGAAAAAGATTCTAGCAGCATCAGTCAGTTTCGCCCTATTTCCCTATTAAACGTAGAAGGCAAGATTTTCTTCAGCATTATTGCTCAGAGATTGTCAACTTACCTATTAAAGAACTGCTTCATTGACACTTCAATACAAAAAGCGGGCATTCCAGGTTTCCCAGGATGCTTAGAACACATCAATGTGATCTGGCAACAAATTCAATCAGCTAAAAAGGAGAGGAAGGAGCTCCATGTGACATTCCTGGATTTGGCTAATGCATATGGTTCAGTGCCACATGAACTTCTTTGGGCAGCATTTGATTTTTTCAGTGTACCAATGACAATAACAAATCTAGTCAAAGCCTACTTTGGAGATTTGCAATTTAGTTTTTCAACTTCAGAATTCAGCACTACATGGCAATGCCTAGAAGTTGGAATAATGGCAGGATGCACCATTTCTCCACTGGCTTTTACCATGGCAATGGAAGTAATCATTAGGGCATCAAAATGGGTAGTGGGAGGAGAGCTTGGCTTCTGGAATACGACTACCACCAATTCGAGCATACATGGATGACATGACAACCATGACTACAACAGTAGCCTGCACTAATCGGTTATTGGGCAAATTAACCAATAACATTGAATGGGCACGAATGCAATTCAAGCCCACTAAATCAAGGAGCATCTCTATAATTAAAGGTAAAGTAGTAGATAAAACGTTCTTCATTAATGGTGAGGCAATACCAACAGTGTCTGAGAAGCCAGTGAAGAGCCTTGGGAGATGGTACGACGGGATCTAAAGGACACAGTTCGTGTGGGAGAAGTTAGACAACAAGCTGTGGAAGGGTTGAAGAGCATAGACAGCAGCGCTTTACCAGGCAAACTAAAACTCTGGTGCTTTCAGTTTGGCCTACTGCCAAGGTTGCTGTGGCCACTGACTGTGTACGAGGTTTCTTTGACAACAGTAGAGAAGCTGGAAGCTTTAATCAGTTCACACATCAGGAAATGGTTGGGAGTTCCACGCTGCCTCAGCAGAGTGGGACTTTATGGTAAAGGAATACTGCAGCTACCTGTCTCCGCTCTAACCGAGGAGTTTAAGTGCGCCAAGGTCAGACTGGAAATGACATTAGTAGAGTCACGCGACAAATGCGTAAGGAGGCAGCACCTGTGTTGAAAACTGGAAGAAAGTGGGTGGCAAAGAAAGCTGTGGAGGATGCAAAGGCTGCCCTTCGAATTGGTGATATCATGGGGCAAGTTCAGCATGGAAGAGGGGTCTTGGTCTCAGTTCAGCTCCTCCTACATGGCACAAGGCAGCCCCAGCGAACGGAGGAAGCTTGTAGTCAACGAGGTGCAAAAGCAGGAGGAGAGGATGAGGTGTATAAAGGCCATTTCCCAGGGCAAGCAGGGAGAATGGATGAGATGGGAGAGTGTGGAACAACGCAAGATTGGCTAGCAAGACCTATGGTCAATGGAACAGAGCAGGATCAGTTTCCTTATAAGGTCAACATATGATGTTCTTCCATCACCACAGAACCTAAACCTCTGGGTAGGAGAGGATCCCTCATGTCCTTTGTGTTCATCACCTGCAACATTAAGGCACATTTTGACAGGATGTAAGGTGGCTCTTAGCCAAGGCCGGTTTACTTGGCGCCATGACCAGGTGCTGCGATGTTTGGCCTTAGCATTGGAAGACAAGCGTAACATGACCAATAAGTTGCCACCTGTTCCATCAAAACATTACACACAAAAGACAACATTCCTCCGCCCAGGAGAGCAACCACCAAGAAAAGGTGTTAAAACCAATCCTCGCCCAGGACAACTGGAAGCTGCTAGAGACTGGAAAATGCTGGCGGATGTTGGTCAACGGCTTATTTTTCCACCTGAGATTGCCACCACAAACCTTCGACCAGATATTGTCTTGTGGTCTGGATCAGCACGCCTTGTTCACCTGGTGGAGTTAACAGTGCCATGGGAGGATGCTGTAGATGAGGCGTATGAGAGGAAGAAACTGCGGTATGCTCAACTAGCCACTGAAGCGGAACAGCGAGGATGGAGAGTCTGGGTTTACCCAGTGGAAGTGGGATGTCGAGGATTTGTGGCACACTCTACAACCCGGTTTCTCAGAGATGTCGGATTCAATGGCCAAGAGTTGCGTCGCACAGTGAAGAACTTATCTGAAGCAGCAGAGAGGAGCAGCAACTGGCTGTGGTTGAGACGGAAAGATTCTGGCTGGGGATCTCAAGCACAATAGAAAGAAAGAAAGGCTGATATACAGGTAAGTAAGCTGGGCTGAGTTGAGTGGGGGAAGGAGGGTGATGCTGGGACGCCAGAATCACCGTCGAGCCCTCTTGAGGTGTCGTGGGCTAGTCGACGAAACACCGAGGATGGAAGGTGCCCACTTGAAGACCCCAAAGATGTACCCTACTTAGCTCAATCCAGACGGTTGTCATGCTGATGCGCTGGGGAGACCACACTATGGTTGATCCCGGAGCCAGCATCGCAGCCGTTGTGTGCTGATGCGCTAGGGAGGCAAAATAAGCTGATCCCTGGAGCCAGCATTACACTTCAGCCATCAACACCAGACAGAAGGATATCTACATCATCATATGGAAGGAAGCGCAAATGGATGGAGACACATATGGATCACATTAGTTTACTGTGAAGCTACGTCTTAGTTGGTGCTTATCTTGGCGAGAGCCAAGTTCAAATCAGCATGAAGTTTTAACATCTACTCTCATGTAATGGAAATCTGACATGTCGTTTCCTAAAATTATATTAAGCGAGGTTTCAAGTAAATATAGAAAGAAAAAAGGGCAGTGTATATTTTAGCACTAGTTAATAACAAAAACTGTAATATTAAAAAGCGTTATACAAATGGCCTGTTGTACACTTTGATTTGTCACGATAAAACAGAATTCAGAAAGTGTTTTATAAATTACTATTTGTTTAAATTGATGTATAAGATTACAATTTCGGAGAGCACCGTGTATAAAGTTCTTATTATGATTTGATGCAATCTTTGCAAATATTGTATTCTGCCTTCAGGGTCACCGTTTGAGGAAATGGAGAACGAGGAGGTGGAAATATCAATGCCAGACCTGGATGCCAGTACCAGCTCACCTGGAGATAGTTTGGATGCGGTTTGGGTTTCAAGTGGTCCTTGTCCACAAGAGTCTTGACGCCAGTGGAAGCAATGTAGGGGTAGATCAATCTGCTAAGAAAAACCCCACCAAGTTATGGAGAGTTTCTGGGAAGAAAAAAAACAGCAATCTAACTCTGCTCTGTCAGAAATTCAAACCATGCATAGAGAGATGCTACAAAAACAAGAAGAGCAGGACCGACGGGATGCTGCAACTCTGCAATCTATTGCCTCGTCCATTGAGCTTGCAGTTGGTTGTTTTGAGCCTTGTGCCAATGCTGCCCAGCGCCAGGCAGCTGCATTGGAAGCTCAAGCGGGTGATCGTTATAATCTTCAAGGGCCACAGACTACAGAGTACATCTACAGACCGGCATATCATGGTTACAACCGTCCTGCTCCTATGCCGCAACTAGACCTAATCCCTGCACGGCCCACTTACCCATCGCCTGCTCCATCTCAAAACTGCACCCGGTGAGCCGCAGTCCGTCAGATTTTCTAGATCTCCCCAAATGACAAAACCTTCATAACTAAGTGGTCAAATCAGAGAGTTGCGCGCACAAAACCTGCAGACACTGCGGCCCTATGGGACCAGGACTGGGGACTCTTGTTATAAATTAATTTAGTTTGTTATTTTACACAAATAATAAAACAACATGATGCTTTCCAAATTGTGTACATTTCAATTAGACTTTGAATAACTTTAAGGTTTACAAAAGTTAACAAAACAGACAGAGTGACTTGTATGTTATTTGAGTAAGTGCGACTGAACGACTAAAGACTTGAGTTCTCTGTTATTTCATTAATGGTAGGCCTAAATAAAACGTAAGATAAATAAACAAAAACTACTGCTACTGAACTTTTTGTTATTTAAAATTGGCGACTGAAACATGAGATCTACCTGCTACTGGGCTTATGTTATGTTATTACTGGTGATTAAAAAATAAGATAAGTTAGGCTCCTTACCTACTTGTTTTAAAAAGGTTACTAAAATGTAAGATAAGATGCTGTGCCTTTTTTTTTTTTTACTTATGGTAACTAAAACGGCCTGTAAGGTAAACTTAAAAAGCAAAAGTATTTTTTCTTTATTTTTTTTAAGAAAGGTAACTAAAAAAATAAGATTACATGTGGACATGAAAGAGCATTCGATTTCAGATCTTTTTCCAAGCACATGCCAGCATCCTTTCAGTCTCCCAAAGGCTTGTTCCACTTTTACCCTGATTCTGTTAAGAAGTGTGTTGAACATCTCCCTTTCTGGTGGCAGGTTATTTCCCGGATAATCCTTCACAAGCCATGGTAGGAGAGGGTAAGCTGGATCACCGACAATCATCATTGGCACCTCCACTCCTGCCACAAGCAAGGTGTTTTGTGGGTGGCGCTCAGGGTGCAGGTACAGGTTAGAACATAAGAACATAAGAAAGTTTACAAACGAGAGGAGGCCATTCAGCCCATCTTGCTCGTTTGGTTGTTAGTAGCTTATTGATCCCAGAATCTCATCAAGCAGCTTCTTGAAGGATCCCAGGGTGTCAGCTTCAACAACATTACTGGGGAGTTGGTTCCAGACCCTCACAATTCTCTGTGTAAAAAGTGCCTCCTATTTTCTGTTCTGAATGCCCCTTTATCTAATCTCCATTTGCCCCTGGTCCTTGTTTCTTTTTCAGGTTAAAAAGTCCCTGGGTCGACATTGTCTATACCTTTTAGGATTTTGAATGCTTGAATCAGATCACCGCGTAGTCTTCTTTGTTCAAGACTGAATAGATTCAATTCTTTTAGCCTGTCTGCATACGACATGCCTTTTAAACCCGGGATAATTCTGGTCGCTCTTCTTTGCACTCTTTCTAGAGCAGCAATATCCTTTTTGTAACGAGATGACCAGAACTGAACACAAGGAAGGTGCACAAAGTACGAGGAACGGAACACGGCTGCGTCGTGTGCACTTCCCAGTGTCCCAACACAAACGTCGCGAAACATGCCTTTGTCATCCACAAGTCCCTGCAGAATGAGGGATGGCCATCCCTTTCGATTAAGAAAATTACGGTAGCCATATGATGGAGCTAAAACAGGAATATGGCTTCCATCCGCAGCAGCATAAATTTGGGGAATGTGGTAAGACAAAACATTCCTGTATGCGATTTCTTGAGCCTCAGTATTACCTGGAAGAAATGTGATCTCGGATCGCTCTTCAGACGGTGTAAATGTAACGATGAACACTGGTCTTGCTCACACCAAACATCTCCCCAACAACTCGATATTCTGCACAGCTAGCCAGCTTATACAGAGCGATAGCGATTCTCTTTTCTGTTGGTATAGGTGATCTTGGGCTGAACTGTTCTGGAGCAATATACGGGTCAGGTTTAGTGCACAGTTTGTTAAAAGCTCCCCTGGTCATCCTGAAATGGGTTCGCCAGCGTTGATCATTAAAATGATCTTGCACGATATTTTCCCAAAATATATTGCAACGCTTGTGCACCCACTTTCGAGGTGGATTCCGTTTTGTGGTTGTGTGGTAGTGACCGCTCCATGTGCAACCTTACAATACAGAATAGTGTTCAAGTACACCGGTCAAATATTATGGTTAGATTTTCACCCGAGAATACTTTCAGAATCATTATTTTTTTTGTGAATAATAAACTGGTGGGAAGTGATGGACAGTAGACTGCTGTTTAGTAAACTGGGGTTATTCTCTAGATGTGATACGTCATGGTACAAGTAAAATCGCATACATTTGTAAAGGATAAAGAGTGGAAACGGTCTGTCGCTCTATTTTTCTGGCGTATTTCAGTTTTCGATGCGAATAATTTTAGCTGCGCCCACAACGTCATCGCGTCGGGCAGTTTGTCCGCTAGAAATGGATTTGAATGGAAACCCAGTTTTAGGTTGATTAAGCGCATTACTTTTGCCGAATTTCAAATGCGCATAAAACGTTATTTGCTTCGATATCTTAATGGAAACATAGCCAATGTTTCTGCTACAGGTCATGTCCACAGGATATTGTAGGGTGTACCCCGTATTTTATAATGATCCATATAACTACCTCGACAGATTGATCAAATCTAATGTGTTAGAAAATGACAAGAATTACAAATTTAATGAAAATCACTCGATGTAGAAAAGTCATTGGATATTAAAAAAAAAAGTTTTGCTGGGATACTTTTCAGGTCAGTGATACCATAAGTATAGAGTTTAGAATCATAAACCGTGCATTTAAAGTGGCAGTATAATACATGTATTATTTCCTGTCAAAATACATACCTTTAGCACTGCCTGTTTTTTTTATTTATATGCATTACAAAATATTTGTGTTAACCATTGTGTAAATACCAAATACCATTCTGAATATGAATACAGCTGAATTATAAATTGTACATAATATCTTAGAATACTATCTACATATTTAGTATTAAAAATCAATTTTATTAGTCGTTCATCATTTTGTGTATCAGCCTCCACACAAAGCCGAGCGCAGTGCGGTATCCTGTAATGATGCTGCAGTCAGTCTGCCCGGACTGCACCTGACCCATCTTAAAAACACGAAGCCTCCAATAAGCTCATTTGTAAAAGTTAGTAAAGAATGGCGCTATATAATATAACGAAGCTGAATGTGAACTCCTAGCTGGAGCAACGAGAGAGGGAGAGAGGGGCGGGGCAGAGAAGGAGGGGAGACGCTGCTAGGCAACCGCTCCTGAACATTCCACTCCGCTGAGCAGAGACCGTTAGGATTTAAAAATGCGAAAGTTCCGAGTGGCGTTAGGCGCTTCGTTTAATAAACACACCGTTGCTGGCATTTTAATTTTGAAGATAACCAGATTGTAAATACTCAAATAGCACTGTATTAAAAGTACTTTTTTCCAACAAATAAAAGAAGGTATGTATTTATAATAAGTATATTTTTTTATGATATTGAGATTAAGCCTACGAATGTAATTCAAGTTGGTGGTGCAGTTTGTTTTATAATTTGTTAAGTTTTTTTTCTGTAGAAAATGTTGTAGTATTTATTTTTTTTAAAAATATTAATATTTAATTGTTTTCACAAAATAACACCCATACATTATCAGTTCACCTCAAGTCACAAATATCAGTCAGTAATTCATACATAAGTTAAAATGAAAGTTTAACGAAATAAATAAATACTGTAAATTAATAACGATATGAAACAAAAATACGTTTTGGTAGCGCATACGAATTTAAATTACAAAATGCGACCCGTTTTAGAAATGGATTTATATAATAATAATATCTTTAAATAGCACCTTTCATAGTGACCCACCATCACAAAGCGCTTTAAGAGTTAGGGTGTGAACTGTCACTTCCAATAAGACAGTGGGTGCGTTAAGTAAGTGAGCGGCTCAGAGAGGCTCAGTAAAATAATCAATTTAACGCCTCGATCAGTTCCGCTCCCGCTGAGCCGCTCAGAGCCGCTCCTGAGCATTTCTCATCAGTGATCAGAGTGAGCGGACGGAATGGACACCTGCAGGAAACAAGTGGAGATGACAGGCAGGATTGACAAATACGTTTGTCAAGAACGATGAACTGGTTCCGACTTATGAAGTTATGTATTAATCGGCTAAATAAGATGGTAAAAAATGTTGTTTTCGAATTTGTATCATTTAATTTCATTTTTTTAAATGTAAAGCTGTTTTATAGTTATTAATGTATTATTATGAGGCTTGTAGTATTAATATTATTCATAATTTTAATTATTAACGTCGGTATTAAACACAGCCAGATATGAGATTCAGTCCAAACAGAGCGCTGAACTCAGCGAGGTACAGCAGGGGCAGTAACTTCACACGGGGTCATTTTATCTACCATCACCTCAGAAACACAAACAAGCAAATAATTATTATTCGGCATTTTAAAAGTCGCTCAGCTCTTGTGGAGCAGAGCGTTAAGACTTTAAATCCGCTCAGTGTGCTTTCTGAGCGCTCTCACTCTGAGCGGCTCACTTACTTAACGCGCCCATTGATTTAACATCTCATCCGCAGGATGGAGCACAAGGAGGTTCAGTGACTTGCTGAGGGTCACACAGTGAGTCAGGCAGTGGGATTTGAAGAGGTGACCTCTTGGTTACAAGCCCTGGACTTTAACCACTGAACCACACTGCCTCCTGACCACACTGCCTCCTATCTACTAACTGCCATATAAATCTGAATTATATTTAAAACGGGCAGACTAGCATAGATGATTTCTAGAACATTTCTGTTAAACTGTAACGCCACATAACTTAGCACTCGGGAAATATAGAAAGTATTCATTTGGAAAGAATTAGCAGGGAGATTATTTAGATAAATACTCAGAATTATGGGTGCATGGATTTTTGATTGAAATATTACCCACATGTATCATGTCATAATTTATTTATGTAACTTTATTTATTTAAACTTTAACTGGCGCTGTCATTTTAACCTCTTGCTGGTGCCACGGCTTGTCTCTGTATCTGTTCACTGATATTTGAGATTTTGTTTAGCACACACTAGCAGGTGAGCTGATAATCTTACTGGTGTTATTTTGTGAAAACAATAAATGGTTATACTGTATTACAAAAAATTACTCACCAAAGTGTTCTGAAGTATACAGAGCCGTGCGGGTGAGTTCATAGGTTGTCATGGAAACGGGAGTGGTTATCCGGGACAAACACTTCCTTCACTGGGTCGGAGAATAAGGATTCCGACTGATTTCGACTAAGCGCAGTTAAACTTACAGATATCTGGTTATAAAAGTAAATTCAATTAAGAGCAAGTAGTCAGTACAATAAATAGATAAGAACGATTTCAAAAAGAGCAATTATAAAAAAAAAAATGTGACTACGGTTACATTTAAGAGTAAAGTCAAGTACCAGATACAGAAAATATAATTACGATTGAGAGCAGAAGTAGAATACAGCAAAGTGTGGAGCAGTTCAGTGCTAGCACAAGCTGATGCAAGTACTGGTACAGTTGGGTGCCATCTAGTCCAGCATAGTGGAGAGTTGTGAGGTTTACAGATGCTGTCTGAACAGGTGTGTCTTGAGGAGGCGCCAGAAGCTAGCCAGGAAACTGACAGCTTTCTTTAACCTGTTGTAGCACCAACTTGTTTTAAAATGAAAATACTTTTGAAACTGCACATTTGAGAGCTGACAAGCGAATGCAAGTGAAGGGCAGTTAGATTAACACAAGCATATTGTCAGCTGTAGCCCATACTATTATAATATCAACGGAAGTCGTTCTGAATTCAGTGGTTTCATTTGGATTAAACGCCCGTTCTTGTCCACACATTGCATTGTTGATATAAGCAGAATGCTCACAGAGCGTTTCATTGTTATCTCTGTCTGTGCAGGAGAGGAAAGGACTGCTGGAACACTAGCTGCCATCTCTAGTCTGCGGAGCTGTCACAGGGAATGACTTCCTGTCTCTACAGGAAATACTAAGCTGGGTACGTATGTGTATTGTATTTGTGAAAGACTTAACGTAACGTTTGCCATTGAATTTACACTGAAGACACTGAGAAAGACTTGAAATGGAAATGTTTGTCATTAAATGTACACTGAAGACACTGAGAAAGACTTGAAATGGAAATGATTGTCATTAAATTTACACTGAAGACACTGAGAAAGACTTGTAATGGAAATGTTTGTCATTGAATTTACACTGAAGACACTGAGAAAGACTTCTAGTGGAAACGTTTGCCATTGAATTTACACTGAAGACGCTGAGAAAGACTTCTAGTGGAAACGTTTGCCATTGAATTTACACTGAAGACGCTGAGAGAAATTTCTAGAGGAAACGTTTGCCATTGAATTTACACTGAAGACGCTGAGAAAGACTTCTAGTGGAAACGTTTGCCATTGAATTTACACTGAAGACGCTGAGAGAAATTTCTAGAGGAAACGTTTGCCATTGAATTTACACTGAAGACGCTGAGAAAGACTTCTAGTGGAAACGTTTGCCATTGAATTTACACTGAAGACGCTGAGAGAAATTTCTAGAGGAAACGTTTGCCATTGAATTTACACTGAAGACGCTGAGAGAAATTTCTAGAGGAAACGTTTGCCATTGAATTTACACTGAAGACACTGAGAAAGACTTCTAGTGGAAACGTTTGCCATTGAATTTACACTGAAGACGCTGAGAGAAATTTCTAGAGGAAACGTTTGCCATTGAATTTACACTGAAGACGCTGAGAAAGACTTCTAGTGGAAACGTTTGCCATTGAATTTACACTGAAGACGCTGAGAAAGACTTCTAATGGAAACATTTGCCATTGAATTTACACTGAAGACGCTGAGAAAGACTTCTAGTGGAAACGTTTGCCGTTGAATTTACACTGAAGACGCTGAGAGAAATTTCTAGAGGAAACGTTTGCCATTGAATTTACACTGAGAAAGAATTTTAAGTGTGTGGCTCCTCACTCTCCTCTCTCTCCTGCGCAGGTTGATGTGAACTGTGGTGACTATGACAGCACCACCCCTTGCACATGGCAGCCATCTGCGACAACACCGACATGGTCAAATTCCTGCTGGCCAGGGGTCGGAGCCCACAGTGAGAGAGGTACCCCCTGTACCTCGCTATCAAATACAAGTACCCTGAAACACAGACCCAACCCTAATCCAGACCCTAACCGCTCTGCACATCAAAATCTTGATCGCTTTCACATCTGAACATCACAAATTGTAAGAGATATTTTCAGTGTCGGGGTGTCTCCCTGTGATTGTGTTGAGAGTGTGTTTCATTCTCTCGCACTGTTTGTTGGACAGACCCTCTCTCCCCTCTCCCTGTACTTCAGTTTTATATCAGCTAATCTGTGGTGTGTCAGGTGTATCTTATAATAAGTTTGTAAGTGTCAGGTGCGTCTCTGTTCAAGTGAGAAGCTGCTTGATGAGATTCTGGGATCAATAAGCTACTAACAACCAAACAAGCCAGATGGGCTGAATGGCCTCCTCTCGTTTGTAAACTTTCTTATGTTCTTATGTTCTTCTTATGTTCCCTCTAATAGTGTTGAGAGTGAGTTTCATTCTCTTGAACTCTTTAAGAACACTCAATGCTGAAGTTCATTGCCACTGATTGATACTCTATTGTAAAGGTGAGGGAAGGGCAGATTTTCTTGTTTTAAAGCTAAGATAAGTAATAAGTACAAAATAAATAAAAGAAACAGGGATATATGTTCTAATCCAAGGCTATTATTGTAGCATGGCCAGCTCTTGTTGTAGGTGAGTACCCAGGGTCTGGAAGGTATGGGGATTATTTCAGAGAGTACTATGGAGATTGAAATGGCCAAGTACATCATCATTACTAATAGTAGTGCCTGTTACATAATACATTTCATGATTGAACTTGTCGATAAAAATAAAATGATCTGTTGAAGTGCTCTGCTCTGTGTGTGATGTTTACTGTGCATGTTGAAGTGCTCTGCTCAGTGTCTGGTGTTTACTGTGCATGTTGAAGTGCTCTGCTCAGTGTGTGGTGTTTACTGTGCATGTTGAAGTGCCCTGCTCAGTGTCTGGTGTTTACTGTGCATGTTGAAGTGCCCTGCTCAGTGTGTGGTGTTTACTGTGCATGTTGAAGTGCTCTGCTCAGTGTCTGGTGTTTACTGTGCATGTTGAAGTGCCCTGCTCAGTGTCTGGTGTTTACTGTGCATGTTGAAGTGCCCTGCTCAGTGTCTGGTGTTTACTGTGCATGTTGAAGTGCCCTGCTCAGTGTGTGGTGTTTACTGTGCATGTTGAAGTGCCCTGCTCAGTGTCTGGTGTTTACTGTGCATGTTGAAGTGCTCTGCTCAGTGTCTGGTGTTTACTGTGCATGTTGAAGTGCTCTGCTCAGTGTCTGGTGTTTACTGTGCATGTTGAAGTGCTCTGCTCAGTGTCTGGTGTTTACTGTGCATGTTGAAGTGCTCTGCTCAGTGTCTGGTGTTTACTGTGCATGTTGAAGTGCTCTGCTCAGTGTCTGGTGTTTACTGTGCATGTTGAAGTGCTCTGCTCAGTGTCTGGTGTTTACTGTGCATGTTGAAGTGCTCTGCTCAGTGTCTGGTGTTTACTGTGCATGTTGAAGTGCTCTGCTCAGTGTCTGGTGTTTACTGTGCATGTTGAAGTGCCCTGCTCAGTGTCTGGTGTTTACTGTGCATGTTGAAGTGCTCTGCTCAGTGTCTGGTGTTTACTGTGCATGTTGAAGTGCTCTGCTCAGTGTCTGGTGTTTACTGTGCATGTTGAAGTGCCCTGCTCAGTGTCTGGTGTTTACTGTGCATGTTGAAGTGCCCTGCTCAGTGTCTGGTGTTTACTGTGCATGTTGAAGTGCTCTGCTCAGTGTCTGGTGTTTACTGTGCATGTTGAAGTGCCCTGCTCAGTGTCTGGTGTTTACTGTGCATGTTGAAGTGCTCTGCTCAGTGTCTGGTGTTTACTGTGCATGTTGAAGTGCCCTGCTCAGTGTCTGGTGTTTACTGTGCATGTTGAAGTGCCCTGCTCAGTGTCTGGTGTTTACTGTGCATGTTGAAGTGCCCTGCTCAGTGTCTGGTGTTTACTGTGCATGTTGAAGTGCCCTGCTCAGTGTCTGGTGTTTACTGTGCATGTTGAAGTGCTCTGCTCAGTGTCTGGTGTTTACTGTGCATGTTGAAGTGCCCTGCTCAGTGTCTGGTGTTTACTGTGCATGTTGAAGTGCCCTGCTCAGTGTCTGGTGTTTACTGTGCATGTTGAAGTGCTCTGCTCAGTGTCTGGTGTTTACTGTGCATGTTGAAGTGCTCTGCTCAGTGTCTGGTGTTTACTGTGCATGTTGAAGTGCTCTGCTCAGTGTCTGGTGTTTACTGTGCATGTTGAAGGGTTGGGTTCTGGGTTACCGTGGGATCCTTTAGCAGCCATGGTCCTGGAAGTGAAACCGAATATTAATTATTAAACACATAATCAGACTGATTAAACAAGTAATTTATAAATGTCTCTCTCTATATATTTTTTCAATAATAAATGACTGTCCTGTCACTTGCTGAGAATACAAAATAGCAAAACCGGGACGATTTAACAGTTTTACTGTTCCTGACCGGGGAAAAAGCCCAAGAAGCCAGTTAATTCGTGTGGTCGCTCACCTACTGCACTGTCGGGTTTTTTCTGATTAAGAGGAAGAACACTTTCAGTTTCGATATGAATCACAAGTTGTTTACCGAGCCAGTCATACAGGAGCACAGTAAGAGCTTTGCAAACCCGCCCGTGTTGTGTATCGATGTGAGGAGCGGTGAGACAGACACGCTTTTATAAAGGTAAGCAGGACATTAGGGCACGCTGCTGTGTTCAAGGAATGGAGTAGAATGTGAACGTGTGGTTCAGAGCAGACACGCACTCTGACAGGCTGGGTGGGGTTTAACATGGCTACTGAGACAGGATCACTGTTACTGCAGCTGCGGGCACCTACTCTGCTTTTATAATGGCGCTCAACCAGCGGTGCTGATACGTGGATCGCGATTCACGGGTCGATCGCAAAAGATTTTCGGTGGATCTCGGTACAAATCAGAACAAGCACTAGCATATAAGCATACAACAGTTTTTGTTTCGGCTGATGGGCAGAGCCTTCTGTGTTGCCCAGTAGCACAGATGAAAATACCCCCAACAGTTTATGCATGAGACTAACAAAATGCTTGTGCGCACGTACATTTTAATTTAGGCGCACGTATGCGACTAGAAATTCCTAAAGGTTGACTCTAAACAATAAACGTGATTTATTCTTTCACCTGAAAAGTATATAAAAAAACTCTCAGTCGGATCTAAACTCATAGCTCAATCGTAATGTACTCTGGGAATGTAGTTTATTGTGTCCAGTGGCCACTGTTAATCACACATTAAAAACTACAAATCCCATAACCCGCCAATTTAACTGATTTATCAGTGCGATGGCTGCTCGTTTCTCAAACTGACTGTTGACTGTTTGTCAAACCAAGATGAGGAAACTAACAAATTCATATATGTCGGCGTCTTTACAAGAAATGAGCAATGCAGGTGTGTCAGAAGATGAAAGCGAACAGGGAGCTTCGAGTTAGTTACAGCGTGTTCACAGGTGTGTAAAATACAAGTTCAACCACCAGAGGCTAAAAGATTCCCCCTGGCTTAAATTTGAGAATGTTAAAAAAAAAAAAATAATAATCAATGTTTTGCACGTATTATCAGGATGCAGGGGAACTGATGGCAAAACGGCACGCAATGTGCGGTGAGGCAGCCCAGCCCGCTTCCATAAACTGGCAAGCAGCACATTCTGAGGAACATGCGACCAGGCAGTTAAAAAAAGTTGTCCATTTTAATTTTGTTGATGCAAAAGTATTGAACTGCACAAGTGTTATGTAAGAAAGGAAGGAAAAAAATCTGTAGATATTCAACAATACATTTGAGCAAATTTTGTATTATTATTATTCTTATTCGCTGGCTGCAGTGTCATTTGTTGCTAGGGAAGAGTGATCTGACTAGCTTCGTGCTGACAGGAAAGAGAAGTCAAACACAGACACCGATGCTGTGTGTTCTTGAATCTTGACTAGAAAGTTCATAATTCATTGATTTAAAAAAAATAAACAACAAAAAAATCACATGGCATTGAATAATATTTGGTAAACGTTCAGGGAGTATCCATCATGTATTTATTTATTAAAAATCGTAGTATTATACATACCCCTTCAATGTAGCTCAGAAGCAGTACATTTACACATCTTTAATATACTGTACATATGTATATAGAGAGAGATGTTAAATACATGCCAGTAGCAATCCACAGCATTAGGTTATTCTGCTAGTTTCAATAATTCATGTATCAATATTGTTAACTAAAGGACTGACATAACTATACAATTATGGCTAATATGAAATATTTAAAGTATCAATCTATGTTAAACGTAAGGGTTTTTATTAACCATTCCGTGTTGTCAAGACGCTGATTCTCCAGGGACATCTGCTGTCCCTCTGGTCCGTCCTCGTTGGTGCTGTCGGAGTCTGTCTCCGAGTTTGACCCTTCTGATTCGGAGGCATACGGCTCGAATTGATACGGGAGACAATCCCTGTTTTCTCTCTCTACATCAGATCCATCACAACATGAGTCACATTCATAAGAGGGGTCTGAAACGGATCAAATTAGGCTACTCTCACTTTCACAGTCGCTGTCCATACTGGCAGATGCAAAAAAATAGTCCCTGAATACATATATTTTGTACTTTTTTATTTGCCATAAACATTACATTGAACACTCCCATTTGTAGTAAAATGTTTGTGATAAAATGGCATTTATGAATTGAAAGCAGACTGGTTTCCCACATCTGAGGGAGGATTCACGGAACAGCTAAACACTGCACTGGCACTGCATCAAGGGAGGAGTTTTTTTATTTGTGTGTGTGTGTGTGTGTGTGTGTGTGTGTGTGTGTGTGTAGGAAATGATCCTACTCAGGTTTTGCAGTGTTCAAGAAAGCTGGCCAGTAATTTCTGAGGCTGTTTTCACACCGATGGTCGGTAACCGGCATCATTTCCCTAGATAAACCAGCATTAAATGATACTAAACTAATGATACTAATTAAGTGGACTAAACGACTTCAACGTGTCGCTCGCCACAGTCCTTCCCATCCTTGTTTAAAAGCCCAATGGTTGTGTCAGCAGAGAGCAGGAGAGATTTTAATTTTGTTTTAAATATGTTTCTGAAATCGGAGGGTAGTGGTGAGATGCATCTGTTGTGTCTAATTTAAACATTGCATTCTCACTAGTCAGTTTTATAAGGCGATATTTAGCTTAATAAGTAGATGCCACTTTGAATAAAGTGTTACTGCTTACCTCAGAGGTTTCTTTGTTCTGTTCTCTGATATATTAGCCATTTTTTTCTGTAATTCTTAGTGACAGAGGTGAGAAAAACATTGTTGGGTGATTTAAATGCTGTTTCAGTTGTGTGTTGACATTTTTACTTACAGAAACACTGTTTAGATAATTGTTACTATTAAGGTGTAGTAATATTAATAGATCAGGTAAGTAAGTTGGTCTATGATGTCATAGCCGTGCGGTAAGACAATTCTTACCGTACGGTCATGTGGTCTTGTTAAGCCTATCACAGCACTTAATTTATCCAAGCCATTTTCTAATAGCCATTAGACTAGACGCTGTGAAACAAACGGTGTTGAAATAATACAGAGATGTTACAGTTAATCTAATGGAAGTGTCCGCCCTGGCACGTCAAAGCCACTGATTCAAGTTGAGAGGAAAGGTGAAGGGTAGGCCGTTGTGTTTGTTTCTGTTCCACCCTATTCAAGTGGAGAGGAAAGGTGAAGGGTAGGCCATCGTGTTTGTTTCTGTTCCACCCTATTCAAGTTGAGAGGAAAGGTGAAGGGTAGGCCGTCATGTTTGTTTCTGTTCCACCCTATTCAAGTTGAGAGGAAAGGTGAAGGGTAGGCCGTCGTGTTTGTTTCTGTTCCACCCTATTCAAGTTGAGAGGAAAGGTGAAGGGTAGGCCGTCGTGTTTGTTTCTGTTCCACCCTATTCAAGTTGAGAGGAAAGGTGAAGGGTAGGCCGTCATGTTTGTTTCTGTTCCACCCTATTCAAGTTGAGAGGAAAGGTGAAGGGTAGGCCGTCGTGTTTGTTTCTGTTCCACCCTATTCAAGTTGAGAGGAAAGGTGAAGGGTAGGCCGTCATGTTTGTTTCTGTTCCACCCTATTCAAGTTGAGAGGAAAGGTGAAGGGTAGGCCGTCATGTTTGTTTCTGTTCTATTCAAGTTGAGAGGAAAGGTGAAGGGTAGGCCGTCGTGTTTGTTTCTGTTCCACCCTATTCAAGTTGAGAGGAAAGGTGAAGGGTAGGCCGTCGTGTTTGTTTCTGTTCCACCCTATTCAAGTTGAGAGGAAAGGTGAAGGGTAGGCCATCGTGTTTGTTTCTGTTCCACCCTATTCAAGTTGAGAGGAAAGGTGAAGGGTAGGCCGTCGTGTTTGTTTCTGTTCTATTCAAGTTGAGAGGAAAGGTGAAGGGTAGGCCATCATGTTTGTTTCTGTTCTATTCAAGTTGAGAGGAAAGGTGAAGGGTAGGCCGTCGTGTTTGTTTCTGTTCCACCCTATTCAAGTTGAGAGGAAAGGTGAAGGGTAGGCCGTCGTGTTTGTTTCTGTTCTATTCAAGTTGAGAGGAAAGGTGAAGGGTAGGCCGTCGTGTTTGTTTCTGTTCCACCCTATTCAAGTTGAGAGGAAAGGTGAAGGGTAGGCCGTCATGTTTGTTTCTGTTCTATTCAAGTTGAGAGGAAAGGTGAAGGGTAGGCCGTCGTGTTTGTTTCTGTTCCACCCTATTCAAGTGGAGAGGAAAGGTGAAGGGTAGGCCGTCGTGTTTGTTTCTGTTCCACCCTATTCAAGTTGAGAGGAAAGGTGAAGGGTAGGCCATCGTGTTTGTTTCTGTTCTATTCAAGTTGAGAGGAAAGGTGAAGGGTAGGCCATCATGTTTGTTTCTGTTCTATTCAAGTTGAGAGGAAAGGTGAAGGGTAGGCCGTCGTGTTTGTTTCTGTTCCACCCTATTCAAGTTGAGAGGAAAGGTGAAGGGTAGGCCGTCGTGTTTGTTTCTGTTCTATTCAAGTTGAGAGGAAAGGTGAAGGGTAGGCCGTCGTGTTTGTTTCTGTTCCACCCTATTCAAGTTGAGAGGAAAGGTGAAGGGTAGGCCGTCATGTTTGTTTCTGTTCTATTCAAGTTGAGAGGAAAGGTGAAGGGTAGGCCGTCGTGTTTGTTTCTGTTCCACCCTATTCAAGTTGAGAGGAAAGGTGAAGGGTAGGCCGTCATGTTTGTTTCTGTTCCACCCTATTCAAGTTGAGAGGAAAGGTGAAGGGTAGGCCGTCGTGTTTGTTTCTGTTCCACCCTATTCAAGTTGAGAGGAAAGGTGAAGGGTAGGCCGTCGTGTTTGTTTCTGTTCCACCCTATTCAAGTTGAGAGGAAAGGTGAAGGGTAGGCCATCGTGTTTGTTTCTGTTCTATTCAAGTTGAGAGGAAAGGTGAAGGGTAGGCCATCGTGTTTGTTTCTGTTCTATTCAAGTTGAGAGGAAAGGTGAAGGGTAGGCCATCGTGTTTGTTTCTGTTCCACCCTATTCAAGTTGAGAGGAAAGGTGAAGGGTAGGCCGTCGTGTTTGTTTCTGTTCCACCCTATTCAAGTTGAGAGGAAAGGTGAAGGGTAGGCCGTCATGTTTGTTTCTGTTCCACCCTATTCAAGTTGAGAGGAAAGGTGAAGGGTAGGCCGTCGTGTTTGTTTCTGTTCCACCCTATTCAAGTTGAGAGGAAAGGTGAAGGGTAGGCCATCGTGTTTGTTTCTGTTCCACCCTATTCAAGTTGAGAGGAAAGGTGAAGGGTAGGCCATCATGTTTGTTTCTGTTCCACCCTATTCAAGTTGAGAGGAAAGGTGAAGGGTAGGCCGTCGTGTTTGTTTCTGTTCCACCCTATTCAAGTTGAGAGGAAAGGTGAAGGGTAGGCCATCGTGTTTGTTTCTGTTCTATTCAAGTTGAGAGGAAAGGTGAAGGGTAGGCCATCATGTTTGTTTCTGTTCTATTCAAGTTGAGAGGAAAGGTGAAGGGTAGGCCGTCGTGTTTGTTTCTGTTCCACCCTATTCAAGTTGAGAGGAAAGGTGAAGGGTAGGCCGTCGTGTTTGTTTCTGTTCTATTCAAGTTGAGAGGAAAGGTGAAGGGTAGGCCGTCGTGTTTGTTTCTGTTCTATTCAAGTTGAGAGGAAAGGTGAAGGGTAGGCCGTCGTGTTTGTTTCTGTTCCACCTATTCAAGTTGAGAGGAAAGGTGAAGGGTAGGCCGTCATGTTTGTTTCTGTTCTATTCAAGTTGAGAGGAAAGGTGAAGGGTAGGCCGTCGTGTTTGTTTCTGTTCCACCCTATTCAAGTTGAGAGGAAAGGTGAAGGGTAGGCCGTCGTGTTTGTTTCTGTTCCACCCTATTCAAGTTGAGAGGAAAGGTGAAGGGTAGGCCGTCATGTTTGTTTCTGTTCCACCCTATTCAAGTTGAGAGGAAAGGTGAAGGGTAGGCCGTCGTGTTTGTTTCTGTTCCACCCTATTCAAGTTGAGAGGAAAGGTGAAGGGTAGGCCGTCGTGTTTGTTTCTGTTCCACCCTATTCAAGTTGAGAGGAAAGGTGAAGGGTAGGCCGTCATGTTTGTTTCTGTTCTATTCAAGTTGAGAGGAAAGGTGAAGGGTAGGCCGTCGTGTTTGTTTCTGTTCCACCCTATTCAAGTGGAGAGGAAAGGTGAAGGGTAGGCCATCGTGTTTGTTTCTGTTCCACCTATTCAAGTTGAGAGGAAAGGTGAAGGGTAGGCCATCGTGTTTGTTTCTGTTCTATTCAAGTTGAGAGGAAAGGTGAAGGGTAGGCCGTCGTGTTTGTTTCTGTTCTATTCAAGTTGAGAGGAAAGGTGAAGGGTAGGCCATCGTGTTTGTTTCTGTTCCACCCTATTCAAGTTGAGAGGAAAGGTGAAGGGTAGGCCGTCGTGTTTGTTTCTGTTCCACCCTATTCAAGTTGAGAGGAAAGGTGAAGGGTAGGCCGTCGTGTTTGTTTCTGTTCTATTCAAGTTGAGAGGAAAGGTGAAGGGTAGGCCGTCGTGTTTGTTTCTGTTCCACCCTATTCAAGTTGAGAGGAAAGGTGAAGGGTAGGCCATCGTGTTTGTTTCTGTTCCACCCTATTCAAGTTGAGAGGAAAGGTGAAGGGTAGGCCATCGTGTTTGTTTCTGTTCTATTCAAGTTGAGAGGAAAGGTGAAGGGTAGGCCATCATGTTTGTTTCTGTTCCACCCTATTCAAGTTGAGAGGAAAGGTGAAGGGTAGGCCGTCGTGTTTGTTTCTGTTCCACCCTATTCAAGTTGAGAGGAAAGGTGAAGGGTAGGCCGTCGTGTTTGTTTCTGTTCTATTCAAGTTGAGAGGAAAGGTGAAGGGTAGGCCGTCGTGTTTGTTTCTGTTCTATTCAAGTTGAGAGGAAAGGTGAAGGGTAGGCCGTCGTGTTTGTTTCTGTTCTATTCAAGTTGAGAGGAAAGGTGAAGGGTAGGCCGTCGTGTTTGTTTCTGTTCCACCCTATTCAAGTGGAGAGGAAAGGTGAAGGGTAGGCCATCGTGTTTGTTTCTGTTCCACCCTAGTTTAATAGTGACAGAGCTAGGGTTAAAATAAGAACAATTAAATAAAAAATATGCTTTATGGCTTAGCAAGAGCAGTAGCTGTATGCATTAGATTGGTACAGCTGTATTTTGTTTTACTATATTTTTATAAATAAGTTTAGAATTTTATTCCTTTATATTAATATAATAAAGTCAAGGGTGAGAAATTTGGTAGAATTTTGTGTTTTGAGTGTGAGTTAATGTACCCGTAGTTTGGATTTGACTGTTCAGTTCGGCTTTATTCTGAAATCAGCAAGCAAGGTACGTCTCTGATTTTATTTTATTTTATAATGTCATTATTAGTAGGCAAACTCTTTATTGTGCTTTGTTAGTAAGTACTTTGTTAGTGTATGTTGTGTGTTTTGGCACACAAGCTGTTGTGACGCCGTGGATAGAAAAATGATAAATTATACAGCTTTGAAGATCTTTTAAAAAAAAAAAAAAAAAGTTTTCTGTTTCATAAATTAAAAACATTTAACTTCTTGCTTGTGGTCAAAATTGTTGTTTGTTAACCCATTTGCAAGCAATTATTTGTCATGTATTTATATAATGCATTTCCATAGAGTAGTGTCAAGACGTTTCTGATTGCTGCTCTACTGTATCTCCCTGCTTGAGATTTTTTTAGTATTATAATTACCATCTATCATATCAGTAGAACCTTTAACATTCAAGCGGTAGCCATCTTGTGGTGGTTTCCAGTATTGCATCTATCATTCTTTTTTTTTTTTTTTTTTTTTTACATGTATTATTCCGTACTACTTCAATATGGCGCCGCAGCGTTTATTTTAAATGGATTAAAATGACTGTGGCCCTTAAACGAGGGCGGCGATTATACGAGGGTGGCCTTTATTAATAATACTATGCTTTACAAACACTGCAATAGTTTATTAAATGATTTAAGGCATTTTAGAAGCAGCGCCATGAGTATGGAGGATAATTTGTGCCAAAATTAAAAAATAAATAAAATTCGAAATAAATAATTAAATAAATAAATAAATAAATAAACGAAATAAATACATACAAATATAAATAAATAAATAAATAAATAAATATAAAACGAAATAAATACATAAATAAGTAGAAACTGAAATATATTTAATAATTTATTTGTTTATTTCGTTATTTATTTACGTATTTCGTTTTTATTTCTTTATTTATTTCGTCTTTTCATTTTGGCACAATCTTTTCGAGCTACCGTCAATCATGCTCGATGGGCGGGACAATAAGTGAATCGGTGATCTCCTAGCTTTGCCTGGCTGTAGTGCGGAGGCGTGCAGTCAGGGCTACAGTTTCAATGCTGTGAATATTCCATACCTTACAAATGTGTGCAATGTGACTTATAGGAGTCTTATCCTAGAAAAGATTAGGGAGCTTTTAATTCAAGTTGAATGTGGGTCGGTAAATGACGACTTTATTTTGTGTCGAGTAGATTGGCTGTTGGAAAGAATAGGGCAGATATTGGCATGTACTGATGAAAATATTGATGAAGGTGCCAGAACTAACTTGCAGATAATTCGCCATCAAATTCTACGCAGTACCAGTGACGACAGTACAGCAGAAGAGTCTGCAGCGTTAGGCCAAACTGGGACGGGAAAATCTGGACGTCCCAAGATATTTTTACCCAGGGAGTCCTCTCCGCACTAGTGATGTGCAGTTCACGAATGAATCGTTCTTTTTGAACGACTCACTAAGATGAACGATGGGAATCGGTTCAGAGTTTTCACTGAATCGGTTCTTTTGATTCACCCCATGAACAAGCTGCGTGGCGCACAGGAGTCGAGTTACCAGCCTATCAAAACTCATGAAGTGATTCCTCACCTCTCGAGTCTGGCTGATTTGTTCGTTGTAACAAGGAAACCAGGTTGTCTCTCAACTCGTTGAGTGTTATGAAACTGAAGACCGTATGTGCCATGTTGGATCCAAATTCCTGCTTACTTAGTGCATGATAAGAACTGTGTGTGAGCCAAAATGGCGTCAGTTACATCCTCCAGACCATAGCTATATATCTATGATCCAGACGGTGTGTACTTTCTAGAGTGCTGCTTCACGCTGTCAGAAACTCAGATTACAAGTTTGTGCACCAGAATTATTATTTTTTATTTCTTACAGTTCTTAGTTTACTATGCACGTAACCTTGTGTAAGTCTGCCAAACAAATAAATAATAAAATAAATCACTACTAGTTGTAGCCTCTGTGTGTTTGTTATTTTTATACACATACAAAATGAATCATATCTATAGTTAACTATTTTGCACAAATTATGATTAATACTTCTAAGTCATCTTGAGTAAAGTCAGCCAAATTACTTAATAATAATAATAATAATAATAATAATAATAATAATAATAATAATTGAGATACACACCTCATTTCCAAAATAAATAAATACAAACATCTACTGGTATTGTAACGTTATTGTACCCAAGGCTTAATTATATAACTTGTGATTACATATTTGACCTTGAGGAATGAATGTATTTTATACATGACGATTTACAACTACGGTTAAATATTTTATAATTTAATAATGACGGCGATTCACCTCAGTCCACAAGGTGACACGTAGTATCAGCTACGATACAACAACCTTTTAGGAGGATATTGCACATTCTAACGGATGACGTTCTTAAACGTCTATGATATTTTACATTATTAAATATACATTTTCTAAATGCTATTTTACTGTGGTAAATACTAAATATATACACATTTAAACTTTGTTTATATAAAATGTACATGTTGCGGTTATGGGTGTGCTTCAACGGGCGATTGATCACATGACTAATCCCAAAGGTTTACTGGATAGAAGAGGAATTGGGCAAACAGCGTTCTGCTGTGTGCTGAATATATTAGCCTCTCTCTTTTGTTGTTGTAAAAACAATGGGTGACTCCAAATGTATAGAAAAAACACGTAAGAAATGTAATTGACTATTTTTTTAAGATGAAATTAAATTAGATTGATACTAATGGCTAAACAATGCTAATGGTTCAAACTGTTATGTTATCTCTAGGATTCTAAATATACATATTATTTTTGTCAAACTATATTTAATGTTTATGAACCCAGTCAACCAAATATAGATTCTCCCTAGCTTTTGTGATGTGCAGTTCGTGAACGACTCGTTCTTTCGGTTCATTCCGATACGTAAACAATCTTAATGCGGTCTACATTGATTGGTTTTGTGTCATTGAATCAGTGAATCAAATGAAAGAGATGAATCGATTCACCAAACTGAACTGAATCAAATGAATCGAGTCACTAAAAGACTCGAACTGCCCATCACTGCTCGCACTACTACCAGGCAAAGCTAGGAGATCACCGATTCACTTACTGTCCCGCCTATCGAGCATGATTGACGGTAGCTCGAAATACAAGGGTGAAAAGATTGTGCCAAAATGAAAAAACGAAATAAATAAAGAAATAAAAACAAAATAAAAAGCGAAATAAAAACGAAATAAATACAGAAATATATAAGTAAATAAATAAATAAAAACGAAATAAATACAGAAATAAATAGATAAATTATTAAATATATTTCAGTTTTTACTTATGTGTTTATTTCGTTTTATATTTATTTATTTATGTTTGTATGTATTTATTTCGTTATTTATTTATTTTTATTTTGAATTTTATTTATTTATTTATCCTCCATAGTACTGCTTTTGGTGCAGCAGCATGCTCTACTGGTTTAGGGCGTGTTGATTGAGTGAGTTAACCTGCACAGTCACGTGACGCGGGATGCGTCATGCGTCATGTGTTTTCCTTGCTGCGTCGCCTGTGCGTCCGGTTTTACTGGTGAAGTGTCATGATGGCTGGTGTTGTTGACGAGTCTGTCACTAAAAATCAAAAAAGACAGTGCAAGTACCGAACGCAGTGGGGGAAATGGATTCAATCATATGACCATAGTCAAATCATCCAATTAGGATTAGGATTACAATTAGGATTTCACGGCATTTCGTGGACCTGTTTAAACATTAAATACACCTAATATTTCAGAGCACTATAAAAGCCTAAAAATAGTGGTACTTGCTTCCTTACTAAAACAGTGCTGCCATTTGTTAAAAGGCAAGCATGCAACACCTCCCAAAAGTTGCTGCCGACATTCTCTGTCTGGTGTGGATTTGCCCATACATTGATACTGCACGTCTGCATCCACTGAATTGATTGGAAGTGTACGGTAAAGCTTTGCCAAGTTATACAGATGTGGACAGCAATTAAAAACAGTCCATAATAAACTAATAAAGTCCATTTATGCAGCACGCTCGTTGTCATGTTATTTGTCCCATCCAGGAATCTATTTTATCAGTACCGAGTCAAAACAAAGAAAACGCGTCTATTCGGGTCTAAAATTCTAACTGCGTTTAAAAGTAAACAGCAGGCTGTTTGAACCGAGGTAGCTGTGCTTGATTGGACCCGTAGTGCTGATTTAACTTGGCTACAACCGACACAGGAATACTTTTTTTGTCTCGCTGTCTTTCCAGTTTGTTTTCGGAAAGCTGTTGTTTGTTTTACTGTTCAGCAGCCTCTGTAGCAGCCTTTTGTTTAATGTGGGATTCTGAAGCTTAGCGATCGATCGTATTTCCTTTAAGTCACTTTACAAGATGTGCAAAACAGTTCCCTCCATCTGCATGTACAGTTTCTTTGGGAAATGTCTCGACACGATCCTCAGCCGAAATACACTTTGCTTGTTTTGCTTTGTCGTCAGTTTTTGGTATTTTACATCTAATGCTACTCTATGCTACTCTTATTTAACATCACTGTCTCTTGTCCCTGTGGATTGCAACCCCAATGTAGAAACATATAGAGAATGGATGGGAATGGTCAAAAAACATCACTGCTGTTTCTCTTAAAGCGTGTTTATTTATTTCTAATACTGGACCCTGTCTTAATACTGTATTACATTCTGAATATGAATATATCTGAATTATTAACTGTAGATAATACTTAGAATACCAGATACATATTTAGCATTAAAAAGCAATACATACAAGGCTGTGTGGTCCAGTGGTTAAAGAAAAGGGCTTGTAACCAGGAGGTCCCGGGTTCAAATCCCACCTCAGCCACTGACTCATTGTGTGACCCTGAGCAAGTCACTTCACCTCCTTGTGCTCCGTCTTTCGGGTGAGACGTAGTTGTAAGTGACTCTGCAGCTGATGCATAGTTCACACACCCTAGTCTCTGTAAGTCACCTTGGATAAAGGCGTCTGCTAAATAAACAAATAACATGTGATTTCTTTAACAGTCGTTCATCATTTTGTGTATCAGCCGCCAAACAAAGCCGAGCGCAGTGCGGTATACTGTAATGATGCTCCAGTCAGTCTGCCCGGACTGCACCTGAACCATCTTAAAAACACGAAGCCTCCAATAAGCTCATTTGTAAAAGTTAGTAAAGAATGGCTATATAATATAATGAAGCTGAATGTGAACTCCTAGCTGGAGCAACGAGAGAGGGAGAGAAGGAGGGGAGACGCTGCTAGGCAACCGGCTCCTGAACATTCCACTCCGCTGAGCAGAGACCGTTAGGATTTAAAAGCGAAAGTTCCGGCGTTAGGCGCCGTTTAATAAACACACCGTTGCTGGCATTTTAATTTTGAAGATATTAAAATGAACCATAGAACCATATTTTAAATACTCAAATGGCACTATTTTAAAAAATACTTTACTTCAATTCCAGACCGTTTTCCAACAAATAGGTAGGTATTTATAATAAGTATATTTGTTATGATATTAAGAGTAAACGAATGTGCTACAGTTTGGTGTATCATGTATTTGTTTATAAAATGTTGTAGTGTTTCTTTTTTTAATATTAATATTTTATTGTTTTCACAAAATAACATCCATACATTATCAGTTCATCTGCTAGTGTAATCAAATCTCAATATTACTCGTCAGTAATTCATACATAGACACGCTGTGGTAACTTCAAGAAGTTAAAATGGAAGGCTGGATTACAGTTTAACCAAATAAATAAATAAATACATTAATAACGAAATGAAACAAAAATACGTTTTGGTAGCTCGTACGTATTTAAATTACAAAATGCGACCCGTTTTAGAAATGGATTTATATACTAACTGCCGTATTAATCTCAAATGATATTTCAAAGTGTTTGAGGTGCAGACTAGCATAGGTGATTTGTAAAATCCAGTAGTGTTGTAGTGACCCGTGTATTTGTGTTGTGTGTTTTGTATTCGCTCTTGTCTCCCCTGTCTGGGTGCTGTTATTACCGCTGTATTGTGTTCCTCCCCTCGTCTGTATTCCCTGTAGTTGCGGGTTCGCTCTGTCTCTGTGGCTGTGCGAGCTGTCCTGCACGCATGTTGCGCCCTGGTCCCTGTCATTGGCTGTTGGTTGTGTGTGCCCATTGGTCCTGGTGTGCGGCTGGGGACCAATGGGATAACTGTTCGCTCCGGCACTCGATTAGCATAAAGGGGCGGGGCTGTGTTATAAAAGGGGGCGTTGCACGCTCGTTGTTGTTGTTCCAGGGCAAGCAGCGAACAGTGTAGCGCAGTGTTCTGTAGCATGCTGTAGCGTGCTGAGAGATCGCATCTTTAAAATAAAGCTTTGAGCATGAAAGTCGCGTGTTGTGTCCTTCTCTTCTGCCTACTGCGTGAAACGCTACAATGTGTTAAGAAACTATATCGCTGTATTACTTAGCACTCGGGGGAAACAGAAATGATTCATTTGGAAAGAATTTGCTGTGAGATTATTTGGATAAATAATCAGAATTATAGATTTATGGACTTTTGATTAAAATATACCCACGTGTTTTTTTGTTTCATGTCGTAATTTATTTATTTCATTTGAACCTCTTGCTGGTGCCACGGCTTGTCTCTGTATCTATTCACTGATATTTGAGATTGTGTTTAGTACACACTAGCAGCTGAGCAGATAATCTTATTGCTGTTATTTTGTGAAAACAATAACACGTCAATACTGTATTACAAAAAACAGACCGACGTGTTCTAAGGAGGAGGCAGACCTGCTAACCGCTACGCATTTTGAGTTGGTAATACGTGGGTACGCTTTTATCAGAGATGATACGCAATAATACATAATCCATATTTCGCTCATCGTCTATAATGTTGCCTGTAGTTAGATAAAGTGTTGCATCTAACGTCAGGGCCGGCCTTTGGGCAAGGCAAGCAAGATAGATTAACCAATCAGGTTTTGAGTTTAGTTACGTGATAGAATAACCAATCAGCTTTTGAGTTTAGTTGACGATCAAACCTCCGTTTAAAAAAAAAAGAAGTTATCGTGGGTTGACTGACAGATATTCCCACCACCCAGTTTCTTTGTATAATCACTGCCATTCTGCTGTAGCCTATCAGGCTTTGTTGAGCTAACTCGCTTGTGTTTCAACTGCCATCTTCGGACACACTTGAGGGAGTGTGAAGTACTGTGACTTGTGAGGAAATTATTTATTTCAAACTGGCTACGGTACATTTTGTTTTTTAATTAATGCATTAGTTATGCATTCATTTTTGTCTGGGGGGAAAAAGCCCACTTTCGTTTTAAAGAATAACGAGCTCGGTTTAGATAACTGCATCGCATGAAAAGAAAATACAGCTGAATGAGGATTTTACGAGAATGGCGAGGGAGTAAGTGTCACGCTGTCGCTGGGAAGGCTGCCTGCCTTTTGTTTGTTTGTGTTTGTGCTGCGGGCTCCGCCCTCCCCGTGTCTCAGAACGGCGCGGAATTTGAATCAGCTGCTCCGAGTTTCAGCTTGTTATCAGAAAAATGCACGCAGCTGTAAGACTTTAAGCTGCAATGTTTTCTGATTAAAGCAACTCAGATTTAATTTAAAGATGTAATTCGTCCTTTCTGCTTCTTGACCATGACACTCTTGAGTGACTATGACTGAAGCACTTAATCACCTAATTAGTGAGACAGTTGATTGGACACTGGCTATGGACTGATTTTAGCTGTTGAATTGCAAGCTTGAATAAAAGCAATAAAGAAAAATCACAGAAAAAACCCCGACACGCCACGTCTGTTGAGAGAGCGGCTCCTTCGTGTGATCGGCGTGCTGGAGGCTGGACGAGGGCAGCGTGCTGCTGCTCGCCGTCTTGGGGCTCACAGCCAGCAGTTTCAAACCTGGCGAGATGGTATAACCAGACACACTCTGTCAATGACAGCGCCACCAACTGGGAGACCAAGAGTCACAACACCTGCCCGAGATCCACAGATCATTTTGCAGCATCTTCGTGATGTCAATTGTTAATCAGCACAATAAAAAGTCGCTGCACCTGCTCTGAAACAGAGTTTGTCATTTTTCGATCACATCTAGTGAATTTTATCCAAATATAAGTGAGAGGTTTATTTTTGATACTCAAATATAAGTGATAAGTTACTTTTGATGCTCAGTATATATTCAGACTGGGATTCTTTTCTGTTTCAGTAATGTGATCATCAGAAATACTGTAATGATAAATAGGTAGCCTACAGAATAACCATTTATTTTTAAAGCATGACAATACATCTCTTAGGTTTTATCAATAAGCTCCACTATATTCTATTTGCGTGGCGTTAGATTGCAGGCCTTCAAAAGTTACAAGTTGTTCCAGTTTAAAAGCTTCAATGTATCCAGTAGGGGGCACCAAAACACTGTTCAGAGTTTTTACATTGTCAAGCTCAGACTGCATCCTGTTGGTCTGTATTGGTTGCTGATGTACATTTCTCCTTCTTGAACGGGTTCAGTAAAAAGGAGGATATTTCAAACAGAATTACAGATATTTTTGTGATACAGTACTGAAATGATTGGGTATTTTACCACAATATACAACAAAACAACCAGCACTATTGGTGTGTCTGTATGAGACAACATGAGTTAATAAAATGTATTAAAATTAGGTTCAGGGTTTTCAATATAATATTAAAAAATAAACATACACACATGCATATCTATGGTTTAATTCTGACAATATATAAGGGCCTTGAGACAGATCACTGCTGCACAGCGAGAGGCAGAAAAACCTGAAAAAACACAGTTTATTTTATGCAGTTACACAGACTGTAAATGCATCAGCAATCTAGTACAGAGAAATAAAATACAGTTCCATTAGTCTCTGTGAGGGCAGAGGCACACAGACGAGCACACAGACACACAGAGCACACTGGACACAGAGACACAGCAGAGACACTGGAACAGAGACACTGAGACACAGAGACACTGGAACAGAGGCACACAGAGACACACACGCACACAGGACACTGGAACAGATGGTCTTCTATCGCTGCTCCTCTTCTATGGCTGCTCACTAACCTATTCCTCACTCACTTCTTACACACCCTTTCACTACGTGACCTTGTGATCTAAACACCTTCTTCAGCTTACTTTACAACTTATTTATAGCTTATTTTACAGCCTATTTTACGATCCTCCATCCTATCTCCTCAGGACATTGTTGATAGTTTCTGTGATTAACGTCTGTTTCCCTGAGATATGGTGCAATTGTTTCATATCAGCAGTGTGGAGTAGTGGTTAGGGCTTTGGACTCTTGATCGGAGGGTTGTGGGTTCAATCCCAGGTGGGGGACACTGCTGTTGTACCCTTGAGCAAGGTACTTTACCTGGATTGCTCCAGTAAAAACCCAACTGTATAAATGGATAATTCTATGTAAACAATAATGTGATATCTTGCAACAATTGTAAGTCGCCCTGGATAAGGGTGTCTGCTAAGAAATATAATAATAATATCCTCCTCTAGCTCTCATTCATTTCTTTTCAGGGAGTTGGTTACTAGGCACTGCTATCTCGAACTTATTTTGAGAACAGAGACCACATGTGCAGTAATATTAACCCATGGCTTTTAACACCTTCAGTTCACTTTCCTGCACCTCTCTGTTACACTTTTTTAAACTAAGAGTTTAAAAATCTGGATCTCCCTCTCCTTCTCTCTTCTAACCCTAACCTCTCTTCTCTCTTCTAACCCTCTCCTTCTCTCTTCTAACCCTAACCTCTGCTTCTCTTCTAACCCTAATCTCTTCTCTCTTCTCCTCCCTGTTTCTTTCAGTGTTCTCCTCTCCCTCAACCCCATCTCCCTTCCACGCTCTTCCACCCTCTGTCGCCTTCCTCTCTCTCCCCTCCACTGTCCTTCTCTTTTCCACTCCTGTAATCTCAATGGGAATGCATATGCCAGGTTATCACTATTTAGTATTAGTGTCTGTGTTACACTTTTACACATATCTACAGAACCGTATCCACTTGTGTTGAAAATGGACTGTTAGCTGAAGAAAAAAAACACAGAAACATTTTTTTACTATTTATTTTGAATTCTCCAGAATAGACTTTAAGTCACTCATGAGCTCCAGTTCTGTGAAAAGGATCATGTGTTGGTTTGTTTTATGAGGCATGTCTGAAGCAGGTACACATTCTTTCACTGGCAGACAGTGTGTGGGCGTGTTCCTTGAGGGCTGTTTCTCAGGTAACAGTGCAATAAAACCAGGAATTATACTTTGACCTGTACTTTAGCTTTAGACAGGCTACTTCAGGCTAGAAAGCTGATCAAACAGATGGGAAGTTCTTTACAGAGTGTGTAAATCTTTAGAAAACACTTCTCATATCTAAACTCAGCTGTACTGATGCAGTTTACAAAGCTGTTTCTATTTATTCTTAAAAGAGTTTGAGAGCTGAACTGAAGCACGAAGACAAAGTGCAGGTGAAAGTGAAAGCAGGTAAGCAGACTCTAAATCTGTGTGTTTAAAGTTACAATAGCTAATAGAACAGCTCTCTTCAACAGTAAGTAGCGTGGTTCTGAAAAATCTAGCGTTACCGTCCCTGCGTGCTGCTACAGCTGTTTAAATACGTACCTGTAATTATTCTTTTCATTGTTAACATCCTGACAACATTTTACACTTATAACTTTAAAGTATGTTTCAAAGCTCTTTTCAAAATGGCCTCTCTAGTACACTGATAGTGGAAGGATTATTGCCCACATTGTCAAACAGGAAACACAGCGATAACGATCCATGATGTGGTACGGAACAGAAAAGACAGTTTGTTAATGAGCAATGTAATGAGGAAGACACAGTCTGTGATTGAGATGAGAAGTGATACTGGTCAATGGTATGTGGTTTACAGTGAGAAAGAGCAATGCAATGAAGACACAGTCTGTGATTGAGATGAGAAGTGATACTGGTCAATGGTATGTGGTTTACAGTGAGAAAGAGCAATGCAATGAAGACACAGTCTGTGATTGAGATGAGAAGTGATACTGGTCAATGGTATGTGGTTTACAGTGAGAAAGAGCAATGCAATGAAGACACAGTCTGTGATTGAGATGAGAAGTGATACTGGTCAATGGTATGTGGTTTACAGTGAGAAAGAGCAATGCAATGAAGACACAGTCTGTGATTGAGATGAGAAGTGATACTGGTCAATGGTATGTGGTTTACAGTGAGAAAGGTAAATCAGTAGCATGTAGTGAGGAGCTGAGAATCATTCATTAATGATGTGACTCACATAGTGTGAAACACTGCAATGGAAAAAAGGTGTGTGAGTGTTTTTTATCTATTTTTTACCAGGAGCTCAAACCCCATAGATTATCATTGAGGAGAGGAGCCTGTTTGTGAACGCTATCGAGTCAAACCCCATAGATTATCATTGAGGAGAGGAGCCTGTTTGTGAATGCTATCGAGTCAAACCCCATAGATTATCATTGAGGAGAGGAGCCTGTTTGTGAACGCTATCGAGTCAAACCCCATAGATTATCATTGAGCTGGAGAGGAGCCTGTTTGTGAACGCTATCGAGTCAAACCCCATAGATTATCATTGAGGAGAGGAGCCTGTTTGTGAACGCTATCGAGTCAAACCCCATAGATTATCATTGAGGAGAGGAGCCTGTTTGTGAACGCTATCGAGTCAAACCCCATAGATTATCATTGAGGAGAGGAGCCTGTTTGTGAACGCTATCGAGTCAAACCCCATAGATTATCATTGAGGAGAGGAGCCTGTTTGTGAACGCTATCGAGTCAAACCCCATAGATTATCATTGAGGAGAGGAGCCTGTTTGTGAACGCTATCGAGTCAAACCCCATAGATTATCATTGAGGAGAGGAGCCTGTTTGTGAACGCTATCGAGTCAAACCCCATAGATTATCATTGAGGAGAGGAGCCTGTTTGTGAACGCTATCGAGTCAAACCCCATAGATTATCATTGAGGAGAGGAGCCTGTTTGTGAACGCTATCGAGTCAAACCCCATAGATTATCATTGAGGAGAGGAGCCTGTTTGTGAACGCTATCGAGTCAAACCCCATAGATTATCATTGAGGAGAGGAGCCTGTTTGTGAACGCTATCGAGTCAAACCCCATAGATTATCATTGAGGAGAGGAGCCTGTTTGTGAACGCTATCGAGTCAAACCCCATAGATTATCATTGAGGAGAGGAGCCTGTTTGTGAACGCTATCGAGTCAAACCCCATAGATTATCATTGAGGAGAGGAGCCTGTTTGTGAACGCTATCGAGTCAAACCCCATAGATTATCATTGAGGAGAGGAGCCTGTTTGTGAACGCTATCGAGTCAAACCCCATAGATTATCATTGAGGAGAGGAGCCTGTTTGTGAACGCTATCGAGCTTCTGAGGTTAAGACTCGAGCCTGTTCTCGGGTCCCGCACTAAACACCCTGTGCAGCTCTAATATTTATGACAAACTAGTAACTTTAATACAGTTACAATCAGCACTTTAAACTAGTAGAGCTGAATAACTCTGAGCACTCTGTCAAGCTGCTTGCCTCTCTCTACGTAACAATTACAGAATCACTGCTGTCTCCGCCCCTCGTCTCCACTCCTATTGGCTGGGCAGCTATAGAGCTTGCAGCTTAAATACAATGATGTTAATGTAAACATGTAAATCCAAAACTAAATGAGAAAATGTTACACTTTCTGGCTCCGGTTTGGGAAATACTAAACCCCCATTTTCAGTGATGTTTCAGGTTTCAGCATTTGTTTTGGGCACGCCCCTAATTTCTATTGGCTGCTCTGTATGTCAGTCACACTGGCTACTCTTCAGAGGCGTGGAGTGATACACAGCAAACTTCATAACCTTGATAATGTCTGAATTATTATTATTATTATTCTGCAGTAGGCTATAGTAATCCTGTGCTGCACAGTTCATATGTGGTGATACTACAATGGAAACTGCAATCTAATTTAAAAAACAAGCATACAGTCAGAAATCCAGTTAAGTGATTGTTTTGAACTCAGACAGAGGAATTTTGAAATTCAAGAGTCATACAGCTTTCATTTATACAGTGGCCTTCATGCTATGGGGCTAAATACATGTTGTGGAAGATATTAAATTTACACTGGTTTACCTACAGACGACTGGTTATTATTATTATTATTATTATTATTATTATTATTATTATTGATTTAATAATATGCAGCAGAGAGTTTGAAACGTGTGGGGTACAGTTTCTCTTTTAATTGTCTTGCTGTCCTTGTGGGATCCACAGCATAGTAAAGGTTAGTGAAATTTTGGTTCTGATTCTGATTATTATTCAGCAGTGGGTCGACTGGACTTGCCTCTGATTCACTTACATCCGACAGGCCTTAGGCCAGCCTCCACAGGCTCTCTGCTTACAACTGCAATGAATCGATACTGTGTCCTGCCATTGTCCATACACTGCAACACACACTGAGAGCCATTTCAACCAGCTTCTCTCTATAACCCTAACCCATGCACTGCTCCACACACTGAGAGCCATTTCAACCAGCTTCTCTCTATAACCCTAACCCTAACCCATGCACTGCTCCACACACTGAGAGCCATTTCAACCAGCTTCTCTCAATAACCCTAACCCTAACCCATGCACTGCAACACACACTGAGAGCCATTTCAACCAGCTTCTCTCTATAACCCTAACCCTAACCCATGCACTGCTCCACACACTGAGAGCCATTTCAACCAGCTTCTCTCTGTAACCCTAACCCTAACCCATGTTCTGCAACACACACTGAGAGCCATTTCAACCAGCTTCTCTCTATAACCCTAACCCTAACCCATGCACTGCAACACACACTGAGAGCCATTTCAACCAGCTTCTCTCTATAACCCTAACCCATGCACTGCAACACACACTGAGAGCCATTTCAACCAGCTTCTCTCTATAACCCTAACCCTAACCCATGCACTGCTCCACACACTGAGAGCCATTTCAACCAGCTTCTCTCTATAACCCTAACCCTAACCCATGCACTGCAACACACACTGAGAGCCATTTCAACCAGCTTCTCTCTATAACCCTAACCCTAACCCATGCACTGCAACACACACTGAGAGCCATTTCAACCAGCTTCTCTCTACCTAACCCTAACCCATGCACTGCAACACACACTGAGAGCCATTTCAACCAGCTTCTCTCTATAACCCTAACCCTAACCCATGCACTGCAACACACACTGAGAGCCATTTCAACCAGCTTCTCTCTATAACCCTAACCCTAACCCATGCACTGCTCCACACACTGAGAGCCATTTCAACCAGCTTCTCTCATAACCCTAACCCTAACCCATGCACTGCAACACACACTGAGAGCCATTTCAACCAGCTTCTCTCTATAACCCTAACCCTAACCCATGCACTGCAACACACACTGAGAGCCATTTCAACCAGCTTCTCTCTATAACCCTAACCCATGCACTGCTCCACACACTGAGAGCCATTTCAACCAGCTTCTCTCTATAACCCTAACCCTAACCCATGCACTGCTCCACACACTGAGAGCCATTTCAACCAGCTTCTCTCTATAACCCTAACCCTAACCCATGCACTGCTCCACACACTGAGAGCCATTTCAACCAGCTTCTCTCTATAACCCTAACCCTAACCCATGCACTGCAACACACACTGAGAGCCATTTCAACCAGCTTCTCTCTATAACCCTAACCCATGCACTGCTCCACACACTGAGAGCCATTTCAACCAGCTTCTCTCTATAACCCTAACCCATGCACTGCTCCACACACTGAGAGCCATTTCAACCAGCTTCTCTCTATAACCCTAACCCATGCACTGCTCCACACACTGAGAGCCATTTCAACCAGCTTCTCTCTATAACCCTAACCCTAACCCATGCACTGCAACACACACTGAGAGCCATTTCAACCAGCTTCTCTCTATAACCCTAACCCTAACCCATGCACTGCAACACACACTGAGAGCCATTTCAACCAGCTTCTCTCTATAACCCTAACCCATGCACTGCTCCACACACTGAGAGCCATTTCAACCAGCTTCTCTCTATAACCCTAACCCTAACCCATGCACTGCAACACACACTGAGAGCCATTTCAACCAGCTTCTCTCTATAACCCTAACCCTAACCCATGCACTGCAACACACACTGAGAGCCATTTCAACCAGCTTCTCTCTATAACCCTAACCCTAACCCATGCACTGCAACATACACTGAGAGCCATTTCAACCAGCTTCTCTCTATAACCCTAACCCTAACCCATGCACTGCTCCACACACTGAGAGCCATTTCAACCAGCTTCTCTCTATAACCCTAACCCATGCACTGCAACACACACTGAGAGCCATTTCAACCAGCTTCTCTCACTGAAATTGGTTTATTCTTGTATTTATATCAATAATTCCAAGAGTTTGAACTATCCTAACTTAGCCCTGATTAATTTTGTTCTGTTAAAGGAGTGTTACATGATGTGTAAATATTATGGTTAAGGTACACAGAATATCCATTAACTGGGATTGATTACGGGAACCCCACTATTCTGTGATGAGTATTGAGCTTCAACACTCATCTCACCCCTTCCATGCTGTGCATAGTGTGTATAATAATATCCACAGTGTTGAATAGCTGTAGTTTCCAAATGCAGAATAGAGCAATAAGCAAGTTCAGGCTCAGCTTGTATTCATTACAGTGTTTAGAACGTGTGGCATCATTGTGACTCATAATACATGTACTACAAAGATACCTGGCAACCAACAACAACAACAAATAATAATAACTGTGATACACAGACAGGCTGCTGATAATCAGATCACTAGTTCTGACTGTGATACACAGACAGGCTGCTGATAATCAGATCACTAGTTCTGACTGTGATACACAGGCAGGCTGCTGATAATCAGATCACTAGTTCTGACTGTGATACACAGGCAGGCTGCTGATAATCAGATCACTAGTTCTAACTGTGATACACAGACAGGCTGCTGATAATCAGATCACTAGTTCTAACTGTGATACACAGACAGGCTGCTGATAATCAGATCACTAGTTCTAACTGTGATACACAGGCAGGCTGCTGATAATCAGATCACTAGTTCTAACTGTGATACACAGACAGGCTGCTGATAATCAGATCACTAGTTCTAACTGTGATACACAGACAGGCTGCTGATAATCAGATCACTAGTTCTAACTGTGATACACAGACAGGCTGCTGATAATCAGATCACTAGTTCTAACTGTGATACACAGACAGGCTGCTGCTACACTGGTGACACTGAAGTGATTGTGATGAAATGTAAATGAGATCCTTTTTATTCTCATGATGTTTTTCACCTGCAAAGCTGCTATGATTTCTATATAAACCCATATGAGGCAGTCTGTGTTT
>CM060303.1:2474491-2541991 GCA_030684275.1 Acipenser oxyrinchus oxyrinchus | reverse complement strand
TAGCTGGATGTTTAGTGTAAAAGTCCCAGGGTCACAGCTTATAGCTCATATCTCATAGCTGGATGTTTAGTGTAAAAGTCCCAGGGTCACAGCTTATAGCTCATATCTCATAGCTGGATGTTTAGTGTAGAGGTCCCAGGGTCACAGCTTATAGCTCATATCTCATAGCTGGATGTTTAGTGTAGAGGTCCCAGGGTCACAGCTTATAGCTCATATCTCATAGCTGGATGTTTAGTGTAAAAGTCCCAGGGTCACAGCTTATAGCTCATATCTCATAGCTGGATGTTTAGTGTAGAGGTCCCAGGGTCACAGCTTATAGCTCATATCTCATAGCTGGATGTTTAGTGTAGAAGTCCCACGGTCACAGCTTATAGCTCATATCTCACAGCTGGATGTTTAGTGTAGAGCTCCCAGGGTCACAGCTTATAGCTCATATCTCATAGCTGGATGTTTAGTGTAGAAGTCCCAGGGTCACAGCTTATAGCTCATATCTCATATCTGGATGTTTAGTGTAGAGCTCCCAGGGTCACAGCTTATAGCTCATATCTCATAGCTGGATGTTTAGTGTAGAGCTCCCAGAGTCACAGCTTATAGCTCATATCTCATAGCTGGATGTTTAGTGTAGAGCTCCCAGGGTCACAGCTTATAGCTCATATCTCATAGCTGGATGTTTAGTGTAGAAGTCCCAGGGTCACAGCTTATAGCTCATATCTCATAGCTGGATGTTTAGTGTAGAGTTCCCAGGGTCACAGCTTATAGCTCATATCTCATAGCTGTGCGCTGCTTCTTCTTCTACTAGGGTACTGTTTGAGCAAATGCTTGTTTGTTTCTAATTGCCAGTGTTTTGTTTTTCAGATGGCAGCTCTGTTGTTGGCTCTGATCAGCCCCTCATCGCCTCTCCTGGTGAAGATGTCATCCTGCCTTGTCACATCACCCCCAGTCTTAGTGCTGTGGACATGGAAGTGAGGTGGTTCAGAGACAGCTTCGATATCCCAGTTCATTTATATGAATATCAAAGCGATTGGACAGATGTTCAGGACAGTGACTATCGGGGCCGCACTGATCTCTCTATATTTAGGCTGGAGGATGGCATTCTCTCTCTGGACCTGAGAAACCTCCGGCACACTGATAGCGGGGTCTATTCCTGCTTTGCGACTGATGGAGCCTGGTATGGACAAGGAAAGACTGAACTGATAGTCAGAGGTCAGTGATGAATTGCAATGTGTTGTCATCTGAAATAACACCTCCATATCCTGCAGACCTGGCTAGAGTGTCTGTCTGTTACACCCCAGGGAATTATGCACAGAAAAAATTAAAATTATGCAAAATTATGCAGCATCTATATAAGTATATACAAAGTAACAAAAATTTTAGGCTTGTAACGATAACGATAATGATCAAGTTATTTATTGATTGGGACCCCACAATAACAAATCGATAATATTTTAATAAAATCGAATATTCCATGAAATTAAAAACATGTCTTGTATATATTAACTTACTGTCAAGAACGTAATCTGTGTTGAGAATATGCATCTGTGAACAAATACAGGATGATGCTGCAGAGATCAAGAGTAACCAGCTTTTATTAATTTATTTTATACATATTATTTTGTTTAAAATCAGTCCCAACTGCAGCCGTCTGTCTCGAGCGAAACTAATAATATTTAACATTACTACATTGTCACGTGCTGCTGTTTCGGAAAGTTTGTTTTTGTTGTTGTTTGTTTCTGGTTAAATACCAGAATGCAACCTGCTTGTCAGGCACGTGGCTCTCTACATCATGGTGTAAATTGATTAGGCCTGTACATCATGTATGAAAGAGAGATTCTACATATCTTGGTTGCGATATGGGCAGTAAGTCAGTTAACACTAGAAGCCCCGCGGTGGTCATTTTGGCGGTTTTTGATTTTAAAATGTAATTTTCTCCAGTCGTGTAACACATGGGTCTGTGCGTTCGTGTACCTTTCTGTCCGTATGTATTAAATATTCTCACAAAGCATGAAACACGGGAGTGCAGAAATAAAGGAGATATATTACATTAAACCTAAAAGCCCCGGGAGCAGTCACATTGACTGCTCCCGGGGGCACATATTTACCAGTCCGCAATGTGTTTAGCTGTAATCAGATTAGTCTCTACTAGGGGTGAGACCGAATAGTCGAACATTCGACTATTAGATAACGATGGCACCTATCGACAAGTGAATCCAACATTCGAAAGTTAAAAAAAAAAAATGTATATATTGATTTTATTTTAAAGCCTGTACTGCTGACTGACTGTCTATGTAGCGGTAATGAAGATTGACTGGAGGGTGGGATTTGTTATTTCTTGTCTGTGATTGGCTAAACTAGAACGTACCTCGGCTAACGATGGCTTCCTCACAGAAAAGTTCTGCATGGAAATACTTTGAGAAAGTAAATGAAAACACTGTTAAGTGTAAAATATGTGCAGTGCAATTAAACTACCACAAATCTACAACTGATATGTTAACCCACCTAAAAGCCAAACACCCTTCTGCAACGCTAGCAACGACAGAAAAGGAAAGAGGACCGTAACAAACCGCCATTGCATCCTTTGTGGTGAGGCCTCGTCAGTGTGGCAACGTACGAGCTGAAAAAACATCAGCCCTTATTGCTAAAATGGTGGCAAAGGACATGCTTCCCATAAGTTTTGTTGAAGGTGAGGGATTTCGGGAGTTGATGAAATTTGTGGAACTTGAATGCACAATTACCACTCGACTTGAAAAAATGCATGAGGATTCAGCAGCTTCTGTCTGCAGAAACTTGTCAAAGGCTGAGAAGGTGGCGATTACTACAGATGCATGGACTGCACTGAATACCGATTTTTTTTTTTTTTTTTTGCTTCCATGGAAAGCTAGTGCGTTAATGCCACTCAGGTCTTTTTGTTCATTCATTCATTTATTAATATTATTAAGCTAGCTACATACATAGCAAGCTATTGCCTATATTGCCTATTTATTTTTTATTCACTGGAACTCGAACGCACAGTTATGTTTCCGATTTGATTTAGCGTAGACCGGTAGTCTATATGTTGAGTGTGGTTTGAAAACGTGGGAAAAGTAAATCGTTTAGTTAAGTGGATTGTATAAATTAGCTAGCTAGATAGTCTAATGCATTTTGTATTTCGCTGTTATGACCGGAAAACATTATTGCCACAAAGATGCTAATGTTAAGGTATTTGCCTCGCAGCTCACATTGCTAAACTATTATTGAATGAAAATTAAATTAATAATTTAATAAAAATTATATGGGAGACGCCCATATTTTATAAGCAAGCGTTACTTTTTTAAATTGTCACAACCTTTATAGTTCATTTGAAATTGTAATTAACGGAAAAGGTATCACTATCGGGAAAAAAATAATACTTGCTTGCAAAATACAAGAGTCTCACACAAGATGCGTGGGAGTTGACAGGTATGCTTATGTTATTGCTGCTGGTATTATGGCATTTCCGTATTATTATTGTTTATTTAGCTGACGCCTTTATCCAAGGCGACTTACAAAGACTAGGGTGTGTGAACTATGCATCAGCTGCAGAGTCACTTACAATTACGTCTCACCCGAAAGACGGAGCACAAGGAGGTGAAGTGACTTGCTCAGGGTCACACAATGAGTCAGTGGCTGAGGTGGGATTTGAACCGGGGACCTCCTGGTTACAAGCCCTTTTCTTTAACCACTGGACCACACAGCTTCCTCATGTATGGCTCCTAATAGGAAGGTATTTTTTACATAGCCTAATGTTTATTTAATAAAGTTGTTAGCTAAGTATTTTAAAATAAAGTTCAGAATTTATTGCAATTGTAATAATTGTCACATTGCATTATTTCGCATTTAATGTATGTCTCATTTTGAATGGGAGTCAGGAGGCGGGGGGGGGTGACTATTCGATTGGTCGACCTCAACAGCTGTGGAATTATCGATAGTCAAAATATTTGTCATGCACATCCCTTGTCTCTACTCTCTGCCTGAGTGAATGACTGACAGTCTATTGTTTTCAATCAGCCTTTTGAAGGCTGGTGCCTGCTTGCCAGCTGCGCTGCTTTGGTCAGTCAGTTTTCATCGGGACTAGTGAAAATAAATACCAGAGACCGTTTTACAACGCAACAAAATATGGAGTTGATGATTTGGATCAGATGACACGGAAGTATTCTGTGAAAGCTGGCTCCCGACGGTGGTCTGTTCAGGTGTTTCACAATGTATTGGACCTGGCAGCCATCAACTCCTGGGTACTTTACAAAGAATGCACAGAGAATAATTTACCAAGGAGAGAATATATTTTACAGTCAGCACAGCCACTTAGCAAGAAGCATTTGGAACAAAGGGAGACTGCCAAGCGTGTACCCACAGCTGAAGCTGGCAACCCCGCTGAGAGCCGCAAGAGACGCCAATGCCAGGATGGCAAGCGCAATAAAAATAAAACTTCGGACAGCTGTGCCCTGTGCAGAAAGGCGACGTGGAGAAGCACGTTATCTGTGTTGATTGTGAACAGCCTTAGACTCAGTAAAGGAATACCCTTTTGTAGTTTTTTTTTCTCCTTTGGACAGTGTTTTTTTTTTTGGTTTTACACTGAAAATTCATCAGATTTTACACAAAACAAGGCAAAGTGACGGCAGGAATATGAAAATTGGAGAGTGCTATATTTAAATGCCAGTGTATTTATCAAACGTGTCTTAAAACGTCGGGATTTTTGTTTGAATGAGTTTTTTATACCATGCTCTATAAAAAGAGGGCTTATTGTCTCTTTAAACTGTTACTGTAAGGGAAGGGTTTTTTAAATTTTTTTTAAAGCATTTGAACTCTAATGATCGATCGTCATTAGAATTTGCATGATAATTGATGTCAAAGTCAGGGTTCGATTTACAACACTAAAAAGCGTTGTGCAGTTGTATTGGGTTCTTCTCTCGTACTGGATATCAAAACACTAGTAGAAAACAATGGATTTGTTTCTTAACACAAAGTCTTTCTAAATTCTAAGATTGTAATTAAGGAACACCAGCTCTTTACTTCCAAAAGAGAGCGCCTCTGATCGGACAGGACAAGATTACACAGCGAGTTGCTGTGCTCAGCATCAGCTGTATTTGTTACTGCACTGAAGTACCTGAATTTCTGAAAGTGAATGTTTTCAAATTAGAGCTGTGGATCGCATCGGTGCCACCTTCGCAGTGTGCAAAGCAAAGCAAAGCAAATCTTTTGCTGATGTATTTGCAACATGGGACCTTTGACGTGGCATTTTCTGGCAAAATCAATCAATGTTCCCTTTATCCTCAGTGTGATCCAACATTTTTCCCTGTCCTTCTCTGTTAACGGCAATATTGTTTAATATTACGTGTTATACGTTTTATGGTTAAAATTACACGGCCGCATAATTGCGTAATTCCCCGGTGTGTAATCTGTGTGTAATCTGTCTCTATGGACTCTACACAAGGAGAGCAGACCTGGCTGGTGTGTCAAACTGTGTGTGTCTGTGGCAAAGTGGCGGCCCCTGTGTGTATTATATGTTACGTGTTGGGTGTAAATGTTGGTGTATAGGCATTGGTACACGGGATATAAACGGGTCTGTGTTTCACGTGTGATTTAAATTGTATATTTGTATTTAGGCACGAAGATGGCACATCACATCACGTGCATTTAAAGTATTAGTATGTGAACACGGGAAAGTGCACTTTAATTAATTCACCTGCAGTTGTACCGAGATTCCAATTGAATGATTGACTAGCAATCGAGTCTCGGTACAACTGCATAAAAACAGCATGTTTTCACTCACTCGGGGTTGTGTGTTCGGTGAGTGGAGAACGGGATAGGAGACGGAGGTAATCACTGTAAAAATAATAAGTAGTTCAGTCTGCTCACCGTGTTTTGTCTGTATAGTTCGTTTTGTTTGTCTCTTTATTTTGCCTACCAGTGCCGTTTCCTGTGTTTTGTGTTCAAGCCTTTTATTTTCTGTTCTGTTTAATTATTAAATACTGAGCGCGATCACGCGCTCAGCTTCAACAAAACCCCAAGTCTCTGTGTTTACTTCCTGTTTCTGGTCTGACGTCACCCACTGCAGCCGTCTTTGTCACAGTGTCTCACTGTCTCTATTCCCTGACAGCTCTGGGGACCCAGCCCTCAGTCTCTAGGGACTCTACACAAGGAGAGCAGACCCGGCTGGTGTGCAGATCAGAGGGGTGGAGCCCTGAACCTGAAGTGATCTGGAGAGACAGGGATGGAAACGATGTGACATCACTGTCCAACACAACAGTGCTGAGGGACAGTCAGGGGCTCCTCAGTGTCAGCAGCTACATCAAAATCAAACAGCAGTCCAACGTGTTCTCCTGTCTGGTTAGAAGTAAAACACCAAAACCAGACTGGGAATCCAAACTCCATATATCCAGTGAGTATCACATGTTTGTGGATTGAGCCTGACTGACACTGACCATAGATTACAGTCATCATGATGGGGCATCAACATCTGAATCAAACACATGAACTAGTGGACCAGTCAATATCTGAATCAAACACATGAACTAGTGGACCAGTCAACATCTGAATCAAACACATGAACTAGTGGACCAGTCAATATCTGAATCAAACACATGAACTAGTGGACCAGTCAATATCTGAATCAAACACATGAACTAGTGGACCAGTCAATATCTGAATCAATGAAGGGGTGCTGGCACAGTGTTGGGAGGGGTGTGTGGAATGCTCACTATGAGGGGTGTGTGGAATGCTCACTATGAGGGGTGTGGTCAGTGTTGGGAGGGTGTGTGGAATGCTCACTATGAGGGGTGTGGTCAGTGTTGGGAGGGTGTGTGGAATGCTCACTATGAGGGGTGTGGTCAGTGTTGGGAGGGTGTGTGGAATGCTCACTATGAGGGGTGTGGTCAGTGTTGGGAGGGTGTGTGGAATGCTCACTATGAGGGGTGTGGTCAGTGTTGGGAGGGTGTGTGGAATGCTCACTATGAGGGGTGTGGTCAGTGTTGGGAGGGTGTGTGGAATGCTCACTATGAGGGGTGTGGTCAGTGTTGGGAGGGTGTGTGGAATGCTCACTATGAGGGGTGTGGTCAGTGTTGGGAGGGTGTGTGGAATGCTCACTATGAGGGGTGTGGTCAGTGTTGGGAGGGTGTGTGGAATGCTCACTATGAGGGGTGTGGTCAGTGTTGGGAGGGGTGTGTGGAATGCTCACTATGAGGGGTGTGGTCAGTGTTGGGAGGGGTGTGTGGAATGCTCACTATGAGGGGTGTGGTCAGTGTTGGGAGGGGTGTGTGGAATGCTCACTATGAGGGGTGTGGTCAGTGTTGGGAGGGTGTGTGGAATGCTCACTATGAGGGGTGTGGTCAGTGTTGGGAGGGTGTGTGGAATGCTCACTATGAGGGGTGTGGTCAGTGTTGGGAGGGGTGTGTGGAATGCTCACTATGAGGGGTGTGGTCAGTGTTGGGAGGGTGTGTGGAATGCTCACTATGAGGGGTGTGGTCAGTGTTGGGAGGGGTGTGTGTGTTCCAGTGTGTTGAGCTGCTGTGTTGTTTTCCAGGTGATTTTTTCCCAGGAGTCTCTGGATGGATGGTGGCTTTCTTCTTGACTTTAGCTCTCAGTATTGGAGCCATTCCTCTGCTGGTGATCCAATGGAGAAGAATGGATGGTATGAACTTTATCATTATCATGAGGCATTTCATATAGCTCTGTGCATTTTAAACATGTCAAACAGGTTTACAATAATATGGACTGTTCTGTTTTTCTTCTAGCCATGGAGAGAAAGCTTGAGCCTATGGGTAAGTAAAGCACTTAATGAAGAGATGCTGAAAACCCATTCCAGGTTTCTGCAGCAGTATCTTAAACTACCACACCCATAAATAAAGACATCCCTGGACCGGAAATCCAGCTCATTAGAAATCATTATAAATAATAAGTAAATAATAATAAATATAATTGTTTTTATACATTGCAATTGTTATTTTATTGTTTCCAGGACCCTGTTGTAAATGAGACCTGATTAAATAAATTAATAAATTAAATCTCCTGGTTAAATCAATTAATCTATTCAAATTTAAATTTTAAAAAAGTTGGGGTTTTTTTTGGACAAATATTTCCTCATGGAGGGATGTTGAAAATTGTAACAATTTTAGTTTGTATGTTTCATATACTTCACAGATAGCAGATTCATTTTCACATAGACATCCTGTTCATTTAACTGGTTGTGTTTTCATACTGCAATTTAATCTGTACTGGAGCTGAAATAACCACACACTGTTCTGTCTGATTCATTTTAATCTGTACTGGAGCTGAAATAACCACACACTGTTCTGTCTGATTCATTTTAATCTGTACTGGAGCTGAAATAACCACACACTGTTCTGTCTGATTCATTTTAATCTGTACTGGAGCTGAAATAACCACACACTGTTCTGTCTGATTCATTTTAATCTGTACTGGAGCTGAAATAACCACACACTGTTCTGTCTGATTCATTTTAATCTGTACTGGAGCTGAAATAACCACACACTGTTCTGTCTGATTCATTTTAATCTGTACTGGAGCTGAAATAACCACACACTGTTCTGTCTGATTCATTTTAATCTGTACTGGAGCTGAAATAACCACACACTGTTCTGTCTGATTCTTTTTTAGCTGCTCAGCCTTCGTGAGGAACTTGGTAAGAACTGTTTTCATAACTTTATTTGTAGAATTACTGTAAATGTTTCTATCTATCTATCTATCTATCTATCTCATGCTGTCTGTCTGTCGCTGTGTCTGTCGGGAGTGCTTGCAGTGTGTGTGCAGAGTGCGGCGCTCAGAGTGAGTGAGGGGTTCTCCTCTGCTTTTTTCTTGTTTTTACTTTTCATCCTTTATTTCTTACATCATGGTTTTGTAAAAGAAACTGATTAATAGTTTGGTCTTTTATAAATTAACGGCCGTGATGGCCAAAGTTGGGTGGGGAGGGGTCCCTAGGGGATCAAGTCCCAATTTTGAAAATATTACACGGAGAAATGGTATAAAAATTGTAGTGAATGTGTCTGTCCCTGTTGAGAAATGTGTGGTCGAATTTGGAAAAGTAATCAGGTGTGAGAATATCAAGTCGGCTTCACGTATGAACAAGTTTGTTGTCGTGTTCCTGAGTAATGAAACAATAGTTTTGGAAATTGTTCAGCAAGGTTTGGTTATTGACAGAGTGTTAGTGTCTGTTCTGCCTCTTGCGGCTCCCGCTAGGAAAATAACAATTTCTAATATTCCTCCTTTTCTGAAAAACTAACTCATAGTGAGAGAGCTAAGCCGTCATGGAAAAATAATGTCAAGCATTACAATGATCCTCTGGGTTGTAAATCCCCTGAGTTAAAGCATGTCGTTTCTTTCAGAAGACAGTTATATATGCTTCTGAACGACCTGAATGAAGAGCTAAATGTAGCTTTCAGGTTTCGGGTGGATGGTAGCGAATACATAGTTTTTGCTTCTTCTGAAACAATGAAATGTTTTAAATGTGGCCGTAAAGGGCATATTGTGAAGAACTGCAAGAGGACTGTAGGAGAAACTGAAAGCGAGAGGGAAGAAGCCCCTGGGGAGCCAGGGTGATGGACTCTCGGATCACAGCGCTGTAGATAGAAGAGCGGACGGAGGATGGGAGAAGCTGTGATTGTGACCGGGGCTGGAGAGATACCTGAAGTGGGGTTGTCAGGTGAGGGACAGGGTAGTGAGGGGAGAGAACAGATTGAGGGAATCACGGAACAGAATGAGGCTGCGGTTTTAGTGCTGGAGAAAGAGATGGAAGCAGGTGAGTTTAAACTCTCCAAAGGGAAAAGAAAGGCTAAAAACAGACACAGTATTACAGCGAAACGCAGCCTTGTTTCTGAGGCTGCGGTCATTCGGGCTGATGAATCAGAGAGTGAGCTGTCTGTGAGAATGGACTGCGCTCAAACACACAGCACAGAGGTCAGTGGTGGCGATTTTAGCAAAGACGGGGGCAGTAATACTGACTCCTCATTTAGCTCTGATCTGTCAGCTAGTCAGCAAGCGAGAGGGGGGTATAGTGCTGAAAGCATTCAGGCATTTTCAAGCTCTGTTAAAGGGAAAAGAGGGATTCAAGTTATTGAGCACTGCCCTGATTTAAAATTGTTCTTAAATTCTGCGCAGCAAATTAGACACAATGCAGCTGTATTTGGCATTGAGCAAAGAGAAAGAGATCAATTAAAAATGTAATAAGCAAAGTTCGTGCCTCTAAACAGGAATGATGTATAAGTCTACACAAGCATCTTTGCTTTTGTACGTTTTACTATTGTTTGTACTTTCCAGTGCATCTCTTTTTCAACCCTACAATGCAGACTCTTAATATAGGAACTTTAAATATAAGTGGAGGTAGAGATTGTGCAAAGAGAGCAGCTCTGTTTGAATATTTAAACCAAAAGAAAGTTAATGTTGCCATGCAGATGATAATAATAAATCTGAGAGGATTCAGGATTGGGAAGGGGAGGTTATTTTTAGTCATGGAATGAATTTCAGTGCTGGAGTTGTCATGTTGTTTGTGAAGGGGTTTAAGTATGACTCTATCAATGTAAGTGAGGTCATTAAGGGGTGCTTGTTGAAAGTGCAAGTATCTGTAGAGGGTAGAAATTTAGTATTTGTTAATATTTATGCACCAAACGATGGGAGAGAGAGGGTGCTGTTTTTTTTCAGACTCTCAATGGAGTTATAGCCCAGAGGCAGACTGAAGAAGTGGTTTTATTAGCTGGTGATTTTAATTGTACAGTTGACGACAAGCTAGACAGGAATAGCCCAGAGCCTCACCCCAGGTCAGTTAAGGAGCTGGTTAGTGTTTTAACAGCGCATGATAAGGAGGATGTGTGGAGAGTAATGAATCCTGATGTTAAGCACTATACCTGGGCTAAGGGGAGCCATGGGAATATATGTTTAGCTCGACTAGATACATTTTATGTGTTGAAGCATCATTTAAATTATTTTTCTAAATGTACTATTCATCCCACAGGTCTATCTGATCATAGGTTGGTCAGTTTGAATATGATTATCCCTACTGAATGTGTTTATTCTTCCTATTGGCATTTTATACTGAACTTTTAAAAGACAGTCATTTTTTAAAATGTTTTAAATTCTTTTAGGAACGATGGAAGAAAGGGGCTTTTTATCAATAAGGCAATGGTGGGACGTGAGTAAAGTTCAGACCCGACTGTTTTGTCAACAGTACACTATGAATGCTACAAAGAGCACTAGCGGCGATGAGAGAGCTGGTGGAGGATATCACTGAACTCCATAGGGCTCTGACAGAGGAGTTCATTTCTCTGGAGAGATGTGTGCTGGCTATCGGGGAGGTGGGGGCTGTCAGAACAAGCCAAGCTGACAGAGGAGTTCATTTCTCTGGAGAGATGTGTGCTGGCTATCGGGGAGGTGGGGGCTGTCAGAACAAGCCAAGCTGACAGAGGAGTTCATTTCTCTGGAGAGATGTGTGCTGGCTATCGGGGAGGTGGGGGCTGTCAGAACAAGCCAAGCTGACAGAGGAGTTCATTTCTCTGGAGAGATGTGTGCTGGCTATCGGGGAGGTGGGGGCTGTCAGGACAAGCCAAGCTGACAGAGGAGTTCATTTCTCTGGAGAGATGTGTGCTGGCTATCGGGGAGGTGGGGGCTGTCAGGACAAGCCAAGCTGACAGAGGAGTTCATTTCTCTGGAGAGATGTGTGCTGGCTATCGGGGAGGTGGGGGCTGTCAGGACAAGCCAAGCTGACAGAGGAGTTCATTTCTCTGGAGAGATGTGTGCTGGCTATCGGGGAGGTGGGGGCTGTCAGAACAAGCCAAGCTGACAGAGGAGTTCATTGCTCTGGAGAGATGTGTGCTGGCTATCGGGGAGGTGGGGGCTGTCAGAACAAGCCAAGCTGACAGAGGAGTTCATTTCTCTGGAGAGATGTGTGCTGGCTATCGGGAGGTGGGGGCTGTCAGAACAAGCCAAGCTGACAGAGGAGTTCATTTCTCTGGAGAGATGTGTGCTGGCTATCGGGAGGTGGGGGCTGTCAGGACAAGCCAAGCTGACAGAGGAGTTCATTGCTCTGGAGAGATGTGTGCTGGCTATCGGGGAGGTGGGGGCTGTCAGAACAAGCCAAGCTGACAGAGGAGTTCATTGCTCTGGAGAGATGTGTGCTGGCTATCGGGGAGGTGTGGGGCTGTCAGGACAAGCCAAGCTGACAGAGGAGTTCATTGCTCTGGAGAGATGTGTGCTGGCTATCGGGTGATGGGAAAGCCTGCCTCTTGTATGAGTGGCTTCATTTTTGCTCTTGTTTTTTGTGACACAGACCTTGTGCAAGTGTTATTGAAAAGGAATTGTGGTGAACAACACTTTGTTTCTGTGTCACCCTGGCAACCCTACTTGTATTTACATGCAACTCTCCACAATAGTCTGCAATAGATTTTATACCTCAGTGTGTAGAAAGTAATCCAGCTGTTTTCTTTTCAGAGTCTGTGAAGCGAGAGGTCCTTAAATCAGGTATGTAGACTGTGTGGAAATCCACAGCCTGACTCACCCCAGCACAGCCCTGCCGGTTAGTGTGTGCTACACATCTTCTGAACTGTATAAAGTACAAGAAGAGTGATTGTAAAATAATGCTCTCTTTATTTCTGTGTTCTAGAATGGAAGTGGATCCTTAGCTCAGCAGGTATGTGTCTCTTCAATGGATTCCTTTCACAGTGGAGGGTAAAAGAACAGCGAGGAGCCTCGTCTCACTCACTGTGACTTCGTTAGCAGGTTCATATAAGCCCTGCATGCTAAAGGTGCTGGTGACCATGACATTGACCTAATATTGACCTCATATGAATGCCACATTGAGTCATGCGATTTCTACTGTATAGAGACAGAACACTTTGAGTAAACTGTCTTAATTTTTGGTAAACAGCTGTATTCTTTGAGTTTCTTTGCTGCAGTTCAGTAAAGATAACCCTTTCACTGCCACTTTGCTTTAACCTCTGGCCATATAATTGATACAGAGAGCACACTATAGACACTCACTTTATTTATTATTATTATTATTATTATTATTATTGTTGTTGTTATTGTCTCCTCTCTTCTTCACAGTTGACAGTTTGACTCTGGACCTCGATACAGCACACCCCCGGCTCACCCTGCCTGTGGATGAGAAACAAGTGAGAAGGAAAAGGCAGGATCATAACAATCCCCAGAGATTTGATTACAGGCACTGTGTGCTGGGCAAGGAGGGCTTCACCTCAGGGAGACACTACTGGGAGCTGGGGGTGGGAGAGAATACATTCTGGAGATTAGGAGTCAGCAGAGAGTCTGCCCCGAGGAACGGGGAGTTCAGTATGACCCCCCAGCAGGGTTACTGGACTGTGGGGTGGGATGGAGATGAAGATAAAGAAGGGTTCATTGCTCTCACTGACCCCCAGACCCCCCTCCCCCGGAGCCTGAAGCCCCAGAAGCTGGGGGTGTATCTGGATTATGAGGAAGGGCGGCTCTCCTTTTACAATGTGGAGACCAGATCTCACATCTACACTTTCACTGACATGGAGTTCAATCCCAATGAGAAACTCTATCCATTCTTCTGGACGTTGGAATACAAAGACCTTGCACTGGTGTCCCCGGGGAAGATGAATGACAGCTCTTTCTTTCTTCTAGTCTGGAAAGGGATTCTTGCTGCATCAGGTACTGGTTCACTTTACTACTTGTTTGCTAGAGGCTGATATGCTTGTTGATTTATTATTCATTTCTATAACTCCTATCTGGTTTGAAGTGTTACAGAAAACCCTTTAGTGTTTTCAACAAACACACAGCTAACCATTGCTTTTCATAATAATAACAACATGGGTCATGCAGGTTTTATTATTTTATAGTATTGATAAGTTCATGTCATAATAAAAAGTCTGCAGTTGTTACAATAACAGCAATGTAAAAGTTTAAAGTGTTACAGAACACGCTTTAGTGTTTATAATAAACACACTCTTACCATTGCAGTCTCCTCTGCTAAACGTATTGCAGAGAGATCTTTACAACATGATATCGATTGTTTTGATATTTTTATTCACATATCTACCATAAATTAACTGAGAAATGAAGGCGATGGCAAAACACAGTGTGAGGATTGTGTCACACCTCCATGTGTACCTGCCTGACTCTTCACACAGTGTGAGGATTGTGTCACACCTCCAGCTGTGTACCTGCCTGACTCTTCACACAGTGTGAGGATTGTGTCACACCTCCATGTGTACCTGCCTGACTCTTCACACAGTGTGAGGATTGTGTCACACCTCCATGTGTACCTGCCTGACTCTTCACACAGTGTGAGGATTGTGTCACACCTCCAGCTGTGTACCTGCCTGACTCTTCACACAGTGTGAGGATTGTGTCACACCTCCATGTGTACCTGCCTGACTCTTCACACAGTGTGAGGATTGTGTCACACCTCCATGTGTACCTGCCTGACTCTTCACACAGTGTGAGGATTGTGTCACACCTCCATGTGTACCTGCCTGACTCTTCACACAGTGTGAGGATTGTGTCACACCTCCATGTGTACCTGCCTGACTCTTCACACATGTTCTGTTTTAAATAGGGATGTGCATGATGCTGATCAAGCATAGTGATATTTATTAGGATCGCAAATCATTCTACACACTATGAAGAGTCTGAAAAATAACAACGATGAGATTTTAGTTGTGCAGCTATTTAGTTTTAACCCTTTGTGGTCCATTTATTAATTCTGCGCCAGGCTCGCCAGGTCTAATTAATTTTACGCCGCATTTAATTTTAGACGCTGTTTAAAAGTATTTTTCCACAGTCAAACGGGTTTAAATGGCCCTGCACATCAACAAAGCACTCACTAGGCATCTCCAGTCCCGCCTCACCCTTTCGTTTGCTATCGCTTTCACATATGCTACCAAATAAAAAATAATAATAATAATAGTCGTACATACCGATCAATCGTCTCCTGATGACTCGCTTTATCACCAAACTCCTCAATAATGCAATCCAAGTCATTATTTTATTGCTATAACATCTCAAAAAGCTCTGCAAATGTCCGTGATAGTCTCTGTGCGCTGATACTGTACTTCCAGCTTGTTTCCATATGACCGCCCCATCTGATGCCAATGGGGTACTATGACTATTCATGAGATACGCCTTTTTTTTTTTGTCGGCTTTTCTCGGCTCCTTTCGCTCCCACTCGGCCATTGAATGGTTTTCGGCTTTTTCCATTGAAAAGCGACTTTTACGTTTTTGCGTTTTAAAATGATGTCGGACAGGGTCCGACAAAGGACCTGGTGGGAATAATTGCAATGTCGACCCAGTCCAACAATGGACCGCAAAGGGTTAAATTGAACATTCTGAAATGGTTCATAAACATGTCATGGGTGCTGATAGGCAGGGGTTCACATAACTGCTACGCAGGTACGCATGTGCACCAATAAAAAAAAAATACGTATAATGTGTATATTTCTAACAGGAAAGCATTTTTCATCCAGGCAGCGAGGGTGCGTATTATCTGGCTGTGACTCATACCTGCCTTTTTGTTGGTTTTCTATAGAGTCTCATGGTCTCTGAGATCTTTCAATGATCTCCGGGTAACTGAGCTTATTATCGCTGATCATAACTAAATCCCAGTCCCCATATTTCACTTTCGGCCGGAGGGTTCCAATTCACTAAAAAGTCCCTTCCTGCCAGCGCTGTCATTGGCTGCCTCAAGATTTAATAAAACAAAATGGAGAGTGATAGGTGGAATCACTCCAGTTCATAACATCAGTCATTTCTTTAATGGACACTTGAAGCAGCCAATGATAGCAGGGATCTCGGTTTAGCTGTCCACTCAGAGAAGAGGGATGTAGTTCCGGGGAGTGGCATTGTGAAAGCTCACTGACGCTTCACTTCCCAGACTGAGCGCGGATGAGAGGAGATGTCGATGCTTGAGAGCTGTTATATTTAAACATGAGTTTAAAAAATACATTTACTTCAACACTTTACTTAAAATAACATTTTGTTCCCTCAGTTATATCTTTCTATAAATACTGTTGTGCCATCAAGGTAACATGTTCAACAGCACTAATACAGTGAAGAAGTGTTTTGTTTTTTGCTTTTGAATCCCCAGGGCTGGAATGTGGTGGTAATAACCAGCAATCCGGACTCCTAGTTAAACATTCAGAAACTCTAGTTGTTGTCTCTGACACTGCCATTAACCCTTTAAGGGTGTGATGGTGTAACACGATCATACTGAAGTGTCATTCTGGGCCCGTGATCGGGTAAACATGATTAAAACACACTTCGTTTCTTTGACTTGCTGGGACACCATACTTTGCAGTACAGCTTGTTAATGCATGTCGTTGGATAGGGGAGGGGTTGAACTTCACTGCCTGATTGGTTGTTTATTTGTGTCACGTCACTGAGACAGGCATTTAATTTGTAAAGGGCGGAGACATTTCATAGCAACACGCAGAGACAAAACATGACACAGGAACTTGTTTACAGCAAAGAAAATAACTGGGAAACACTATAAATCTAATATATTCGACTTATAGTTATATTAGAACATTTATTCTGTCTCGTGTTTTATATGTTTTTACAACATTTCTAAATATCAAACAAGTGGATATAAGGGTTCATGTTTCAGGAACTACATTTATTTATTATTTTTTCCTTATTGCTGATAATAATGGAGTGAAGAACTATTATTTTATTTATACATATTTATTTTGAGAAAATAAATCAAGTAGTGTCCATTATTGCTTCTAAAAACCCTGAGAATAAACGTGTATTCTGTCATTGCAATCACTCAGGTGAAACAGTGTCTTTTGTAATCTGCCCAAACAACATCAATATTTTTAAACAAAACTTTCAGGAAGTATTGTAAGGTCCCTCGGGTCATAGAATAAGACATTTTTATACATGTAACTCTAAGCAGAATACATAATAATAGAAAAATACGTAATGTTAAAAAAAGAAAAGAAACAAAATATCATTTTGAAAAAAAGTGAAAAGCTTGTCTGGTTTCTGAAGTGCTTTATAATGTTCAGAAGAAAAGAACAGTTCCAAGATGCGACTGTAAAAAATAGAATTTTTATAGGAAGAGCGTCAACTACTGCCAAAAAATGGCTGGTCCTTAAAGGGTTAACCACATTATAAATGCTTGGTCCTTAAAGAGTTAAGCAGTGCTGCTTGTGAGTGTGGGTTTCCACATTTTAAAAGCCAAATATCGATCCCGCCTATCAGCCTCAGTCTGCCCTGATGCACATTCATGTGTGTAAGATAACACTGAAACCTTTGATCCTGAACCCAGTTTGATCCTTTGATCCTGAACCCCTACTCTCCTCTTCCCTCCCTCCCTCTCTCCTCTTCCTCCCTCTCCCCTCTCTCCTGTCTATCCCTCTCCCTCTCTCCTCTCTCCCCCTCTCTCCTCTCCTCTCATCTTGTTTTCTGAGTACATTGACTTTATTATGTCATACATTTTACCCCCTACACCACATTGTAGAATTTTATAATTTAAACCTTCATGCCAAATGGAATCAAATGCTTTTTTAAAGTCTGTAAAACAAGAGAAAATGCTTCCTTTATTTTTTTGTTGTACATGTTTGTTGATTAGGGTGTGGAGGGTGTAAATATGGTCATTGGTAATTTGGTAGAAATCCAATCTGACTCTTACTCAGGACACTGTGTTCAGTAAGGAAGGCCAGTATTCGGGTATTGATGATACTGCAGAATACCTTCTCCAGGTTGCTGCTCACACACATGCCTCGGTAGTTGTTGAGGTTGAGTTTGTCTCCACATTTTAAAATTAAGCCCTTGGATATAAGCCCTTGGTTCCAGATGAATAATTTAAGCAGGGCCACCTGCAGCTTAGGGCTGCTGTGTTTGAGCATCTCGGTACTGATGCTGTCGGGTCACAGGCTTTCCTGGGTTTGTACCTGAGGTGTAAATCTGGATTATGTGGCTGATGATGTTTTTGATTTGATACTTGACTTAGTTTTTCCTTATTGTTTCACATTCCTCATCAAACCATTGTTCTTTGGGTTTGTGCTTCTGATTGTTTGTTTGTTTTTACTTGTTCATTTGTTTGAGATTTGCCTTGCTTGCTGTTTTTCTAATATTTCATTCATGTGTTTAACTGCCAGATTTACTCCTCTCACATTAGGCTGGCACTGTGTGATTTGGAAGGTGTCAGTAAGGTTAGTGATTTCAGGAGAGCCAGTTGCTTTATTGAATTCCTCTGTGCTGTTTGGAGCCCATTTATAAGTATGGTTCAGATGGTACAGCTTGCATGGCTGTATTAGTGTGTTACTGGGCTGTCCTGTTCTTTGTAGGAACACAGTAATTTGACTGTGGTCTGACAGAGGTGTTTGTGGCCTGACAGTGAATGCATTAATAAAGGAGGGGTCCAGGTCAGTGATGGCGTAATCAACTACGCTAGTCCCAAGAGCTGAGCAGTATGTGAATCTACCTAAAGAGCTCTTATTGTATTACCTGTACTGTAACACTTGAAATGTATTTGCTTACAATTGTAAGTCGCCCTGGATAAGGGCGCCTGCTAAGAAATAAATAATAATAATAATAAAGAGCCCTCTCTGATCCTGCCATTAATGATGTAGAGACCCCAGGCTTGAAAGAGATGCACTAACTACCTCCCTTTACAATTGGGTTGTTTCTGTGGATTGAGGTAGGTGTGAGGTACAGAGGGGTTTGTCCAGATACATGGCTGTTACCTTGTGTGCTTCTACAATCAGGCTCTGTTCCTGTTCTGGCGTTGAAATCGTTGAAGGGCACTATGATCTCCCTGTAGCCTGAGGGACAGTGAGTGGCACATCTGCACGGCACCATGTGTCTAATAGGATAATAATATCAATATTATTTACATTGAGAACAAACCTCCTGAAGACCGAGGAGTACAGACCATGGATGTTCAGCAGCTGATTGAAGGAGATCTCATCTTTTCTCTTTTTTCTTTTAAATTTCTATTTATAGTAAAACAAAATGCAAATTACAACATTTAAGTAAAGCTGTAGATGTGTCTAAGCAGTGATACTGTGTCTGATATGTACACACTCACACTCACACACACACACACACACACATATAGTCCAGCAGTCTTGAGCAGAGGGCGTTGAGGAGCTGTTTTATCTCACCCAGCTCAGTGGTGGCAGGGGGCTGGCTGAGCGAGGGCTCCAGTGTAGCTGAGCTGGTGCTGCGGCTGTTTGGTGCATGGAGGGGCTCTGGGCCTGGCTGGGCTGTGCTGCTTCAGGTTGCAATGGCTCAGGCAGTGTTGGGCCGTGCTGTGCTGTCGGGTGAGGGGTGGGTTGGCCCTCGCAGGTGTGTGTCCTGTGGCTCCAGGGGTCTCCTCACTGGTTGTATGCTGCGTTGGGGAGGGGCTGGCTGGGCTGCGCCCATGGCTGTATCCTTGAGGGATTTATCAAAGACCCGGACGCCTTCCTGGTTGAGGTGCAGTCTGTCGCACGGCTGCCAGGGGCTCAGTGTGGGGGTGTGCCAGGTGGACGCTGGGGATCAGAGCACAGCCCCGGCGATCTCAGCGTTGATATTACTGGTGATGTGTGGGGGTGTCTGCTCTGTGAAAATGACAACTCTGGAGTCTGAACTCCTGCGTGGTTCTCTCTGACTCCTTCCTCACTGCTGCGTCTCGTGCTGGCCCAGGGCAGATATCTGGTACTGGCTCGGCTGAGCAAGGCTGGGGCGGGTTAACTCGCACTGCCTGAAACGATAGAGTCTACCAAAAGATTTCACAGGAATTGAGAAATATGGGACTAAACCGTGTGTGAACTGCAAGGTCTGCTGCTGTTTCATTAATTGGGTTCCATGTATTTATCAGTAACGCTTTATATTGCGTTGCATAAATTAATATTAAATAGATATGCAATTGATATTAAATTAATGTTAAATTAATATTTAATAAATGTGCACTAGCTGGTTTCTTGCTAAATATTAACCAAATGTAATTTCACGTCCATTTATATTATTTTTTATTACCTTTTGAAAATATGTAATAATTTCCCCTTATTGAAAATACAGTTAATCTGACTTAAATGTCAATGGAAAGTAACAAGGAATAATTGAACGTAAATTTAACATGCAATTTAACATTCATTTATTATCAATTTAATATTAATTTATGCCACGCAATATAAAGCGTTGCCATTTTCTCTAATGAATAAAGTGATCAGTAATTGTGCATATTATTTCATGGTTACTTTATAAACCAGTCCTTAGCAGAAAAAATAAATAGAAATAAGATCCATATATTGGAAATGTGTAAAGTATCTGAAAATCACATTCAATGTGGTCATTTTTAAAAAAATACCATATATTAACATTGCATGTATAAAACAAGTTGTAAAGAAAAAATATCTTCAATATTTCGTTTAGATTTTGTTTTTAATAGGCCTACTTTAAATCTATTTTTCTGACGTGTTTACTGACATTTTTAAATACTATCTGTAACTTTTAAAGGTATTATTAGTAGTAGTTAATCTAAATTAATAGGAAATTAAATTATTCAGTCTGTATTTGCAGTCAGCAACATGTGAAAAACAAACACATATTTCTGTATTCGTGTGAAATCTTTTGGTAGACTTTATCATTTCGGTCAGTACGACCTCGGGATCCACTCTCAAAACAAATCCACAGCACTCCTCTGTGCACGTGTGTCCACTGAATCTGACGTCACGTTCCACAGGCAGCTTCTGCTTTGAGCAGCAGTGTGAAGGTGCGCCGCGACACAGTCCCGGGTGGGTCGTGGGAGCAATGACGTTGTGTGTAGTTTTTCTATTAATAGCGCAAAGCAGGCACCGACAGCAGCTGAAACTGTAGAAAAACAAAGTGTAGCAAGGCAGTATTGGCAGACTGTCAATCAAAGCAGAAATTCACAAATCAGAGGTCACAGATTGCCTTCCTGTAGGCGGGATGAGGAGCGAGAGCTCTGGCAATAGGGCGGTGTTAAGGTCATGTGATCGCTCTGCTGGCACATGTAAACAGTGGGTGCGTCACGACACTTTTTGCCGGCTAGATTGCAGACGGGAGTCTGCGCGTGACGTCACAGTCTGTGCAGACGCAGCGTGGACAGCTTTGGAAGATGAACAACAGTTCTGAGCAGAACCGAAATGGAGGTGGTGTTGAGAGAACTTCTAATCGCAGAAGTGGATGCAATCGAAGTTCCCTTTGTGCTCCACCAGCTTCATAATTTACAGCATGATCAGAAAATGTATAGCAGAAAAAGTCCCTGCTATAAAGAGATAATATAAACGTATGTTTTGTGATGTTAGACAAATGAATGAGGATTATAACGGGCAGGATTCCCCCCGCCCTCTCACAAAGGGGTAGTTAGACAGTACTGTATTTTGATCTGGGACAAAAATAATTCAAATACTTGCACATATGGTCACATATCTCACTTCAACTACCTGTTATTAAAGCTGATTTATTCTCCTTGATTCAAAGCAGGTTATTCCCTGTCCCTGATAGCCTTTCATCAATAACCAATTACACCTGCTGAAAATAACAGAGCGGTTTTAGGATTATTTTTTATTTTTTTTACATATTTAAACCTTTAGAATAAATATCTGAATATTTGAAAAGTATAATAACTGTGTGGAAAAAGAGTCAAATCATTTTAATTTGTATTACAAATCATTCATTAGATAATTAATGCCATGACTGGAAGGTGATTCACACCCCCTGACTAGGTGGCAGTAGCACATGCAGTGAGGATTGGATCTGGGTGCTACTCGCTTCTTTGTCAGCCGGCGCTCGTCTATTGTTTTGAGCCGCGGCTGCTCCAGCGCAGGACCTCTTGAGAAGCTGCGCGGCTCTGCAGACGTTTAAGCCCGTGGATGCGTGACCTGGTGACGTCTTTTCCGGCTGAGTTCACGCAGACGATGAATTTGGACAGGTTTTCCGCAGAATCTGCGCAGATTTAGCAAAGTCTGCGTATCGTGAACACACCCATTGCCTTCCTGTAGGCGGGATGTAGAGCGAGGGCTCAGCCAATAGGGCGGTGTTAAGGTCATGTGATCGCTCTGCTGACAGATGCAGATTCTGTGCAGAATCTGACCATTAGCCAATGATCTTCTATGAACTGGACAGATTCTGCACATAATCTGCATGTGATGATCGTGAACGCACCCAGTGTGTTCAGTATTAATGACATTACAATATGTCGACTCCGCTCCCAAAGAAGACGTTTTGCAAAGTATAAAGAACACAACAGGCAGCTGCAGGAGTTTGATTGCGTTTGAACCGCGGGCTCAGCTTTGAGGAGCTGGAATGGGTTTGTGTTCTTTTATAGAAACGTTTTCATACTAACTTTTGTACTTGATAACATTCATTTAAAAATTCAATTGATGCCTATGATGAATACGTTTTTGTGACCAATTAGCTGTTAACATTTAAAACATTGAGTACTCTGATGTGTGTTTCAATATTAACTAAATCAAGTTATTAATCAGACTCGTACATCTTGTTACATACCGGTAACTGATTTATTAAAATGTTTGGATATGCTGCTATTTTATTAGTTACTGGCTCGTTCACAGTTTTCAAATTTCGCTGCAGATGGATTTATTTTCTGGATTTAAGTTTTATTTTTGTTTAAGTGCCGCAGCTTCGCTCCGCAATTGTTGTTTTTATTTGGGGGTGCAAGTTGTATTTCGTTGTACAGAATAGAGGCGAAAAAGTAACTTCTGCGCGGCTCTCGTGTCCCTCTCTGTTGAGCGCATTCGTCTGTATTGTGCGTTACAGTTCAGCGTGAGAGGGAAGGGCTGGGCGTTTCAGTTACACAGTGCTCTGAAATTAAGAGTCATGTTTCTGTGCGCGTTGTGCTGGTTTTACTCAAAGTGATTCCTGTTCAGGTATTTATGAATGCGAATAATAAGAGACATGCACTTCTTTCTTGTGTGAGGACCTAGAAAAATAACTGCATTTCTAAAATGTTCAATTATACAAAGATCCCTCATTTAAAGATTTGATTAAAAAAAAAAGTCTGTTTAGTTTTTGCAATTTATTTTATTTAATAAAATTAATTTCACCCAGTGCATATTCTTATGTGATTTCCATCTTTCACAATATTTATTTATATGTATAAAGGACAGTTTAGATTGGGTTTATTTATAGTGTTACAGGTTTAAACATATACAATGTTTTTAATTTGACATTTTCCCAAGGAGTGCGGAACCCCTGCTGTATCTCACGGCTCATTGCGTGCACTGCGGTTTCCATGACAACAGAACACTGCTACAATTCCAAATTCAAAAAACTGCTACAATTCCAACTGAATGTTCCAAACTGCCGCTTGAGTTCAGCCTGTCGATTTAAGAGACTTCACTGTACGCGGTGATCTTGGGGTTTAGTTAATATTTATATCTAGTAAATATTATTATTTTAACGTTCATTTTATACCCTTCATACCCTCTCTCACTCATACCCTCTCTCCTTCATACCCTCCTTCATACACACCCTCCTTCATACCTTCCCTCTTTCCTACCCTCCCTCACTCATACCCTCCCCCTTCATACCCTTCCTTCCTCAATTCTAATACTAATAATATGAATAATAATAATAATTCATTTACTACTACTACTACTAATAATAATAATAATAATAATAATACTAATACTAATAATAATGATGTCTCCTCTCTGCTCCACAGTTGATGTGACTCTGGACCCTGATACAGCATCCCGCTGGCTCACCCTGTCTGCGGAGGGGAAACGAGTGAGACTGGGAGGGACACAGGATCTCCCTGACACTCCAGAGAGATTTGATTGCTGGCCCTGTGTGCTGGGCAGGGAGAGCTTCACCTCGGGGAGACGCTACTGGCAGGTGCAGGTGGGGGGGAATACAGACTGGAGATTAGGAGTCAGTAGAGAGTCTGCCGAGAGGAAGGGGGTTCAGCATGACCCCCAGCAGGGTTACTGGACTGTGAGAGTGGTGGAGTGGAGGTGGGTTCACTGCTCTCACTGACCCCCAGACCCCCCTCCCCCTGAGCCTGAAGCCCCAGAAGCTGGGGGTGTATCTGGATTATGAGGAAGGGCAGCTCTCCTTTTACAATGTGGAGACCAGATCTCACATCTACACTTTCACTGACATGGAGTTCAATCCCAGTGAGAAACTCTATCCATTCTTCTATACTGGGGACAGGAATACAGACCTTGTGCTGGAGTCCCCTGACCCTGACCCTGTCAGCGCTGCAGATTAAACACACATTGCTGTCTGAACCAGGAAACTATTCAAACAGCTCAGACAATCTCCTCTTCACTTTCACTGACACTCTCTCTGCACTCTTCTGGGCTGATGAGAAGAAATCCTCTCTCTTCCACCCTCTTACCCTGAGCCCCTCCTCTTTATTTCTCTACACCCCCTTTCCTACTCTCCCTTCCTGTCTGCCTCTCTCTTCCCTCCACCTCTCCATCTCCTCTCTCTCTCTCTCCTCTCCTCTCTCCTCTCTCTCTCCCCTCTGGCTCTCCTCTCTCTCCTCTCCCTCTCTCTCTCTCCCCCTGCCTCTCTACTCTCTCTCTCTCCTCCCTGCCTCTCTACTCTCCCTCTCTCCTCCTGCCCTCTCTACTCTCCCTCTCTCCACCCTGCCCTCTCTACTCTCCCTCTCTCCACCCTGCCCTCTCTACTCTCCCTCTCTCCTCCCTGCCTTCTCTACTCTCCCTCTCTCCACCCTGCCCTCTCTACTCTCCCTCTCCACCCTGCCTCTCTCTCCTCTCCCCCTCTCCTCTCTCCCTCTCTCCTCCTCCCTCTCTCTCTCTCTCTTTCCTTTCCCACTCTCTCTCTCCACCCTGCCCTCTCTACTCTCCCTCTCTCCTCCCTGCCCTCTCTACTCTCCCTCTCTCCACCCTGCCCTCTCTACTCTCCCTCTCTCCACCCTGCCTTCTCTACTCTCCCTCTCTCCACCCTGCCCTCTCTACTCTCCCTCTCTCCACCCTGCCCTCTCTACTCTCCCTCTCTCCTCCCTGCCCTCTCTACTCTCCCTCTCTCCACCCTGCCCTCTCTACTCTCCCTCTCTCCTCCCTGCCTTCTCTACTCTCCCTCTCTCCACCCTGCCCTCTACTCTCCCTCTCTCCTCCCTCTCTCTACTCTCCCTCTCTCCCCCTCCTCTCTACTCTCTCTCTCCTCCTGCCTCTCTACTCTCCCTCTCTCCACCCTGCCTCTCTACTCTCCCTCTCTCCTCCATCCCTCTCTACTCTCCCTCTCTCCACCCTGCCCTCTCTACTCTCCCTCTCTCCTCCCTCCCTCTCTACTCTCCCTCTCTCCTCCCTGCCTCTCTACTCTCCCTCTCTCCTCCCTGCCTCTCTACTCTCCCTCTCTCCCTCCCTCTCCTCTCTACTCTCTCCTCTCTCCTCCCTGCCTCTCTACTCTCCCTCTCTCTCTCCCTCCCTGCCCTCTCTACTCTCCTCTCTCTCCCTCCCTCCTCTCTCTCCTCTCCTCTCTCTCTCTCTCTCCTCCTCTCTACTCTCCCTCTCTCCTCCATCCTCTCTACTCTCCCTCTCTCCTCCCTGCCCTCTCTACTCTCCCTCTCTCCTCCCTGCCTTCTCTACTCTCCCTCTCTCCTCCCTGCCCTCTCTACTCTCCCTCTCTCCTCCATCCTCTCTACTCTCCCTCTCTCCTCCCTGCCCTCTCTACTCTCCCTCTCTCCTCCATCCTCTCTACTCTCCCTCTCTCCTCCCTGCCCTCTCTACTCTCCCTCTCTCCTCCATCCTCTCTACTCTCCCTCTCTCCACCCTGCCCTCTCTCCTCTCCCTCTCTCCTCCATCCTCTCTACTCTCCCTCTCCTCCCTGCCTCTCTACTCTCCCTCTCTCCTCCATCCTCTCTACTCTCCCTCTCTCCTCCATCCTCTCTACTCTCCCTCTCTCCCCCTCCCTCTCTCTCTCTCTCCTCTCCCTCCTCTCCTCCTCTCCTACTCTCCCTCTCTCCTCCTCTCTACTCTCCCTCTCTCCTCCCTGCCCTCTCTCTCTCCTCTCTCTCCTCCCTCTCCCTCCCTCCCTCCCTCTCCCTCTCTCCTCTCTCCTCCCTCTCTCTCTCTCTCTCTCCTCCTCCCTCTCTACTCTCCCTCTCTCCTCCCTCTCTCTCCTCTCCCTCTCTCCTCTCTACTCTCCTCTCTCCTCCCTCTCTCTCTCCCTCCTCCCTCTCTCTCTCTCCCTCTCCACCCTGCCCTCTCTACTCTCCCTCTCTCCTCCTCCCTGCCCTCTCTCTCCCTCTCTCTACTCTCTACTTTTTATAATGTGATATTTTGTTGTCCCTGGATAAGGGTGTCTGATAAGAAATGAATAATAATAATAGACTTTCTAGACAATAGATGAATGCATTATTTTCCATGTAATCAATATTTACACTGAAGCTGAGATGCTCCCTGAATATTATTCATTGCTAAACTTAGTGAACTGATTTCTGCTATTTTGATATGAATCTTCTGTTCTGTTTTTGTAGCTCATCTATTTTCTATCTTTCTTGATAAAATGTATAAAAGATATAACGGTGTTGTGTGATTTGCTGCTCAATTGTTTACCTCAACAATCTTGAACTCATAAAAGAAAGACATTCATGACAGCAGAGTGCTGATTAAATGAGACCATTACACTATGAATGAATTGCATCCTTAAACTGGACATTTTAATTGTGATTCTTCCTACATAACTCTCAACAATAACAAGCCTGTTGGGTCCATGAGCAGATTCTTCACAGAGACACTGTGCTCTAGCTGCTATAGTCAGCAATCAAACACTGTGCTCTAGTCTAGCTGCTATAGTCAATCAAACACTGTGCTCTAGTCTAGCTGCTATAGTCAATCAAACACTGTGCTCTAGTCTAGCTGCTATAGTCAGCAATCAAACACTGTGCTCTAGTCTAGCTGCTATAGTCAATCAAACACTGTGCTCTAGTCTAGCTGCTATAGTCAATCAAACACTGTGCTCTAGTCTAGCTGCTATAGTCAATCAAACACTGTGCTCTAGTCTAGCTGCTATAGTCAATCAAACACTGTGCTCTAGTCTAGCTGCTATAGTCAATCAAACACTGTGCTCTAGTCTAGCTGCTATAGTCAATCAAACACTGTGCTCTAGTCTAGCTGCTATAGTCAATCAAACACTGTGCTCTAGTCTAGCTGCTATAGTCAATCAAACACTGTGCTCTAGTCTAGCTGCTATAGTCAATCAAACACTGTGCTCTAGTCTAGCTGCTATAGTCAATCAAACACTGTGCTCTAGTCTAGCTGCTATAGTCAATCAAACACTGTGCTCTAGTCTAGCTGCTATAGTCAATCAAACACTGTGCTCTAGTCTAGCTGCTATAGTCAATCAAACACTGTGCTCTAGTCTAGCTGCTATAGTCAATCAAACACTGTGCTCTAGTCTAGCTGCTATAGTCAATCAAACACTGTGCTCTAGTCTAGCTGCTATAGTCAGCAATCAAACACTGTGCTCTAGTCTAGCTGCTATAGTCAATCAAACACTGTGCTCTAGTCTAGCTGCTATAGTCAGCAATCAAACACTGTGCTCTAGTCTAGCTGCTATAGTCAGCAATCAAACACTGTGCTCTAGTCTAGCTGCTATAGTCAATCAAACACTGTGATCTAGTCTAGCTGCTATAGTCAATCAAACACTGTGCTCTAGTCTAGCTGCTATAGTCAGCAATCAAACACTGTGCTCTAGTCTAGCTGCTATAGTCAGCAATCAAACACTGTGCTCTAGTCTAGCTGCTATAGTTAGCAATCCCCAGACACTGTTCTAATCTAAATAATTCTACTGCAGCTCAAAAAGAATTCCCTCAATGTTAGCGGTCCATCACTTCCATTCACTACACAGCTCTCACATGTGCAGCTTTTGAAAGATGTTGCAGCAAAACATGGATTCTCATTTGAACACCTCTGGTGCTACCCTGGGGTAATCTCTGTTTGCACAAGCCAGGCTTTCAAAAGCTTACTAGAACGGAAACTTTTCATTTTACAACGCGATGTGTGCTACAGTGCTACACCCAGTTAAAGAAATCTCTGTTTGCAAGCCATGGTTTCAGTTAGGGTTGCACTTCCTTGTTCACCTGGAGGGTGAAATTGTCCCCGCCCTTCGCTGGCTTCTTTCCTGTCATTAACCAATCAGCTGCTGCTCCCCTGCTGACTGGCATGCTGTCAGCCAGTAACATGACCCAGAAGACACTGCAGAGGTGAAGTGAGGCGGGGAGTCCAGCAGCCTTCCCGAGTGCGAGGCACAGAAACAGAACTTCCTTTAATCCAGTGATCATGTCAAATCCAGGTCTGCGAGAACATCTTTCACAAACTGGACGGGTGATTTCGTAAACTCAATCTGACGCTCTGAAAGAGCGCCTGAGAAATCTCTTCAGAGTGCTTCAGAGCGGGAATTCTCTCGTTAGTTTTCAAACGACCTAAAACGGTTTGAAAATGGAAGTCGTCAGCGAGACAAAAGTTCTGTTTTTCTCAATGATTGAAAACACTTTTGGTTTTAATGTTTTACAAGATCTTCAATCTGACTGCGAGGATGAAAATGTAAGCCGGTCGCTCGTGGAAAATGTAATCCTGATAGCACTGTTATTAACTATGATCATTACGCAGCTGCGCCGTTTAATGGCTTTCTCTTAGACCGATATTACCGATTTTTTTTATTGATGTATTTTTACGTGAGTTTTCAACTCTCAAGTCTAAAGCTACTGTAATTATTACTGCTGCTCTTCAGTTTGATTTTCATTTTGAAAGTGAACGCTCTGAGGATCCAGCTCTGAAGCTGCAGTGGCCAGAGTGTGCTCGGCTCCCAAATTCATCTGCTCTGAGTCTCGGAACGACACCACAGAGCACTCCAGGAGTTTATGAACGGTCAGAGTGCGCTCTGACTCTCTGAGATTGAGTTTACCAACGCACCCGACATCTGAGAGCTAATGCAACTTCCAAGCAGGTCGTCTGTATGAAATTATTTTGTTAAGCTATAAATCACTTAAAGAAAAAGAAAAATAATGAATTTCCACACACTTTAAATTTTCCAACAGTGTAGATTTTTATTTAAAACTCCACATGACTTCAAACGTTCTGGAAGAAAGGCTTACAGACAGACGTCTTCACATTTCACATTTTTTTAATTTGTAAAAGCATCTTTTGGAATGTAAAATTCAGCTTGTTTTTGTTGCAAAAGCAGTGGCTCAGTGTGTGAGGTTTACTGGTCCCAGTTTAATGAGTGCACTGGTCTAGTAGACGTAACTGGCGGTGAAGAGAGACTGGGAGGCAGCCTTGTCTTTCTGTCCGCTCTGAACGTAAGATCCAGTCGACGCCAATCCGTTAATCTGAAGAAAAATAATAAACCAATCAGTAACACACACACACACACACACACACACACACACACACACACACACACACACACACACACAGTCAGAGACACACACACACACACACACACACACACACACACACACACACACACACACACACACACACACACACACATTTAAAGGGAACCGATATTCCTTGACACCGGTACTTGTTTCCCTTCACTCACATTCTACAGTATAAATGCTCACAATTACTGCACCAACTCCATCAACAGCAGCATTCTCTTTACGTTCCTATTTATCTGTGAGCCGTGATTGGAGCTCCACTGGATTATTCCATTTTAAATGAGGCGGGGGTGTATGCAAGGCTGTAACGAGCCTGTATCTTCAGTGGGTTAAATAAAAGTGCTTAGCAGCATCACTATTGCAACGTCTGCCTTTGCCTGATCGCTTGAACCTCACCTTGACGCACACACACACACACTGAGACACACACACACACACAAACAGATAGACAAACACACACACACGTTTGCATTCCTGTATGTGTGTTTACTTCTCATTGACTCTCACTATATTTTTATTCACTATTTCTAACTCCAGTCACACAAAACTCCACACGGGTGAAACTCGACAAACTAAATATTCTGGCACTTTTACTGTTATTTTTGAAGGCATGTTTAGTTCTTAAAACGTGTTTTACAAAGTGGGGACGCCCCACACCGTCGTTTTTTCAGGAGTTACTGTCTTTGTGGAGATATTTTCTCAAGTTTTGTCCGCACATTGATAGCGATACCTGCCCACACACACACACAGAGAGACACACACACAGAGATAGGCACACAGGAGATACACACACAAACAAAGATAGATAGACACACAGGAGATAGACAGACACACAGAGAGACACACAGGATACATAGACAAAAAGAGATAGAAACACACACAGAGATACATAGACACACACACACACCAGTTAAAGACACCTCCAATGGCATTGCATGGACGTGGTACACGAGTTCTGCAAAGCCAATCATTCACATGTATGTATTTAACCAGGACAGAGCCCTTGAGAGAGACATCTCATTCACAAGGGCGTCCCTGACAAGAAACAACATTATAAAAATCACCAGAGAGAGAGAGAGAGAGAGAGAGAGAGGAGAGGCATCAATACACACACACTGCATCCTGAACAAACAGCAAGAGAGAGAGAGAGAGAGAGAGAGAGAGAGAGGAGAGGCATCAATACACACACACTGCATCCTGAACACACAGAGAGAGAGAGAGAGAGAGAGAGAGAGAGAGGAGAGGAGAGGAGAGGCATCAATACACACACACTGCATCCTGAACACACAGCGAGAGAGAGAGAGAGAGAGAGAGGAGAGGCATCAATACACACACACTGCATCCTGAACACACAGCAAGAGAGAGAGAGAGAGAGAGAGAGAGAGAGAGAGAGGAGAGGCATCAATACACACACACTGTGCAGCATCACTGCTTCCTGAACACAGAAAGAGAGAGAGAGAGAGAGAGAGAGAGAGAGCAGTCATCAAAACAGGACAAGAACACTTCAAACAAAATAACCAACAAGTCAGACCGCTCCAGTGTTCATGGTGCTGGTCACAGTCGCTATTTACAGGGTCTGCAGACCTGCTCAGATTTAGAACACATCTTTCTGAGCAATTTCAAAAGGGATTGTGAAGAGGCTGTTTTTATGCTTGAAGGCAAGGAGTTCCTAGGAGGAGCTGCCCCATATACAAACAGCATTTCGGCTCATACTGGAGCTCAATTTAAAGGATTTTGTCTCCTTTACAGACCGCGCTTTTGAACGCCCCTCCGTACCTTGGCTCTTTCAGTGAAGGCCGCTTGCGCAGCCTGGAGGTTTCCTGGCTTGCCTGCCCAGGCGGAGAGTGTGGAGGCCTGCAGGGCTCTCCCGTAGGAGAAGGTGAGCTTCCAGGGCTTGGGCAGGGGGCACTGGTTAATAGCGCTGAGATTGAGAGATGCATCCTCCTCGCTCTGACCCCCGGAGAGGAAGCAGATACCTGGGAGGGAGGGAGAGACAGAATGTGAGAGAAAGAGAGAGCAGAGAGATACAGCATTTGTATTGAGTGTTTAATATGCTTTACCATTCCTCTCTGTGCTTTACAATGCTTCCCTATGCTTTACCAGACCTCTCTGTGCTTTACAATGCTTCCCTATGCTTTACCAGACCTCTCAGTGCTTTACAATGCTTCCCTATGCTTTACCAGACCTCTCTTGTGCTTTACAATGCTTCCCTATGCTTTACCACACCTCTCTGTGCTTTACAATGCTTCCCTATGCTTTACCAGACCTCTCTGTGCTTTTCAATGCTTCCCTATGCTTTACCAGACCTCTCTGTGCTTTTCAATGCTTCCCTATGCTTTACCAGACCTCTCTGTGCTTTACAATGCTTCCCTATGCTTTACCAGACCTCTCTGTGCTTTACAATGCTTCCCTATGCTTTACCAGACCTCTCTGTGCTTTACAATGCTTCCCTATGCTTTACCACACCTCTCTGTGCTTTACAATGCTTCCCTATGCTTTACCAGACCTCTCTGTGCTTTACAATGCTTCCCTATGCTTTACCAGACCTCTCTGTGCTTTACAATGCTTCCCTATGCTTTACCAGACCTCTCTGTGCTTTACAATGCTTCCCTGTGCTTTACCAGACCTCTCTGTGCTTTTCAATGCTTCCCTATGCTTTACCAGACCTCTCTGTGCTTTACAATGCTTCCCTATGCTTTACCACACCTCTCTGTGCTTTTCAATGCTTCCCTATGCTTTACCATACCTCTCTGTGCTTTACAATGCTTCCCTATGCTTTACCACACCTCTCTGTGCTTTTCAATGCTTCCCTATGCTTTACCACACCTCTCTGTGCTTTACAATGCTTCCCTATGCTTTACCAGACCTCTCTGTGCTTTACAATGCTTCCCTATGCTTTACAACACCTCTCTGTGCTTTACAATGCTTCCCTATGCTTTACCACACCTCTCTGTGCTTTACAATGCTTCCCTATGCTTTACCACACCTCTCTTTGCTTTACAATGCTTCCCTATGCTTTACCAGACCTCTCTGTGCTTTACAATGCTTCCCTATGCTTTACCAGACCTCTCTGTGCTTTACAATGCTCCCCTATGCTTTACCAGACCTCTCTGTGCTTTACAATGCTTCCCTATGCTTTCCCAGACCTCCCTGTGCTTTACAATGCTTCCCTATGCTTTACCAGACCTCTCTGTGCTTTACAATGCTTCCCTATGCTTTACCAGACCTCTCTGTGCTTCACAATGCTTCGCTATCTCTTGGCTGTGTTTTGACTGTGGGAAACTTTCATAAGGGTTAGTTTACCAAGGGGAGTTCTGAACCCCAGGACTGGGTGCAGCAGCAGCAGCAGCAGGGCTAGTGTGAGTTTCTAACCCTGCTCAAACTCCTGGCTCCTGATCATTTCAATATTAATATTAATAATAATAATAATAATAATAATAATAATAATAATAATAATAATAATAATAATAATAATAGGCTTCATTGAGAGGTTCTGAACCCCGGGGCTCGAGGGAGTTTCTAGCATCGGTTTTCTTTGTTTTTTTACCTGGCACCGCGGCCGGGACAGTCCTGCGGAGGGCGGTCACTGTTGCCATGCCGACCTCGGCGGGGCTGGGCTTCTTGGGGCAGGCCTGGCCGGCCGTCACCATGTTGGGTTTGAGCAGAGTGCCCTCCAGATAGACGTGGTGGTCATTCAGAGCTTTATAGACTGCAGCCAGGACCTGGGGAGAGACACGGTCAATACAACTAGATAGGGACCCCAGACAGGCAATACAACTCCATACAGCCCCCAGACAGCAACACAACTCCATACAGCCCCCAGACAGGCAATACAACTCCATACAGCCCCCAGACAGGCAACACAACTCCATACAGCCCCCAGACAGGCAACACAACTCCATACAGCCCCCAGACAGGCAACACAACTCCATACAGCCCCCAGACAGGCAACACAACTCCATACAGCCCCCAGACAGGCAACACAACTCCATACAGACCCCAGACAGGCAATACAACTCCATACAAAACCCAGACAGGCAATACAACTCCATACAGCCCCCAGCCAGGCAATACAACTCCATACAGCCCCCAGCCAGGCAATACAACTCCATACAGCCCCCAGCCAGGCAATACAACTCCATACAGCCCCCAGCCAGGCAATACAACTCCATACAGCCCCCAGACAGGCAATACAACTCCATACAGCCCCCAGACAGGCAATACAACTCCATACAGCCCCCAGACAGGCAATACAAGAGAGGTGCTCACCTTCTCCGTGACGTACTGACAGCGCAGCAGAGAGTGATCCCCGTCGGGGAGAATCTCCGGCTCCACGATCGGAACCAGACCGTTCTGAAAGAGAGGGAGGGGAGGGTTATACAGGGGAGAAAGGGAGGAGAGAGAGAGAGAGAGAGAGAGAGAGAGACAGAGAGAGAGGAGGGGGGGAGAGAGAGGAGGAGGAGGAGGAGGAGAGAGAGAGGAGGAGAGAGGAGGAAGGGGAGAGAGGAGGAGGAGGAGGAGGAGGAGAGAGAGGAGGAGGAGGAGGGGGGAGAGAGAGGAGGAGGAGGAGGAGGAGGAGAGGAGAGGAGGAGGAGGAGGAGGAGGAGAGGAGGAGGAGGAGGAGGAGGAGGAGGAGAGGAGGAGGGAGAGAGGAGGGAGGAGAGAGGGAGAGAGGAGGGAGGGGGAGAGAGGAGGGAAGGGGAGAGAGGAGGAAGGGGAGAGAGGAGGGAGGAGAGAGAGGAGGGAAGGGAGAGAGGAGGGAAGGGAGAGAGGAGGGAAGGGGAGAGAGGAGGGAGAGGAGGAGGAGGAGGGAGGAGGAGGAGGAGAGGAGAGAAAGAGAGAGAGAGGAGGGGAGAGGAGAGAAAGAGAGAGGAGGGAGAGGAGAGAGAGGAGAGGAGGGGAGAGAGAGAGAAAGGGAGGAGAGAGAGGGTTATACAGGGGAGAGAGGAGAGCGAAACAGGAGACAGAGAAAGGAGAGAGTTATAAAGGAGACAGAGAAAGAAGGAGGGGTTATACAGGGGAAAGGAGAGAAAGGGAGAGGGTTATACAAGGGAGAGAGGGATCGAGAGAATGAAAGAAAGAGAGCGGCAGAGAATCAGGGAGAATCTCTGGCTCCACGATCAGAACCAAACCGTTCTGAAAGAGAGGAGAGGAGGGGGGACTGAGCGAGGAGGTGGAGGACAGAGAGAGTTACTCAGGGGGGAGAGAGAAGATGGAGGGGAGAGACACAGGGAGACAGACACACACACTGCGACTCTCTCACCTGTTGGCAGATGCTGGCGTATCTAGCAAGCACGTTGGCGTTCTCCTCTATGGCCAGAGAGGAGGGGCAACTGTCCGAAATCTTCAGCACACACCTCCACTTAGCAAAATCAGCACCGTCCTTCTTATACTGAGCACAGCTGCTCATGAGACCGTCCAGACCTGAGACGCAGACAGGCTGCTTCAAAACCCATCCTCTCACCTCTTAGTAGCTTTATTAACATGATCACCGGCCCCTCCCTTTACAGGAGCGCTGATCATCTTTAAAATCCATTCTCTCACCTCTTATTAGCTTTATTAACATGATCACCGGCCCCTCCCTTTAAAGGAGCGCTGACCATCTTTAAAATCCATTCTCTCACCTCTTATTAGCTTTATTAACATGATCACCGGCCCCTCCCTTTAAAGGAGCGCTGACCATCTTTAAAATCCATTCTCTCACCTCTTATTAGCTTTTATTAACATGATCACCGGTCCCTCCCTTTAAAGGAGCTGACCATCTTTAAAATCCATTCTCTCACCTCTTATTAGCTTTATTAACATGATCACCGCCCTCCCTTTAAAGGAGCTGACCATCTTTAAAATCCATTCTCTCACCTCTTATTAGCTTTATTAACATGATCACCGCCCCTCCCTTTAAAGGAGCGCTGACCATCTTTAAAATCCATTCTCTCACCTCTTATTAGCTTTATTAACATGATCACCGCCCCTCCCTTTAAAGGAGCGCTGACCATCTTTAAAATCCATTCTCTCACCTCTTATTAGCTTTATTAACATGATCACTGCCCCTCCCTTTAAAGGAGCTGACCATCTTTAAAATCCATTCTCTCACCTCTTATTAGCTTTTATTAACATGATCACCGCCCCTCCCTTTAAAGGAGCGCTGACCATCTTTAAAATCCATTCTCTCACCTCTTATTAGCTTTTATTAACATGATCACCGGCCCTCCCTTTAAAGGAGCTGACCATCTTTAAAATCCATTCTCTCACCTCTTATTAGCTTTATTAACATGATCACCGCCCCTCCCTTTAAAGGAGCTGCTGACCATCTTTAAAATCCATTCTCTCACCTCTTATTAGCTTTATTAACATGATCACTGGCCCTCCCTTTAAAGGAGCTGACCATCTTTAAAATCCATTCTCTCACCTCTTATTAGCTTTATTAACATGATCACCGCCCCTCCCTTTAAAGGAGCTGACCATCTTTAAAATCCATTCTCTCACCTCTTATTAGCTTTATTAACATGATCACCGCCCCTCCCTTTAAAGGAGCTGACCATCTTTAAAATCCATTCTCTCACCTCTTATTAGCTTTATTAACATGATCACCGGCCCCTCCCTTTAAAGGAGCACTGACCCTCTTTAAAATCCCTTCTCTTCATGTTGTGTTTCGCTCAGCAGCAGTAAAGGTTTCTCTGGTAGTTTTAGTGAGTATTTAGTTTGGGTCACTCACCTTGAGTTGTGGTCTCTAAGGCCAGTACCTGCCAGAACTGCTGTGCCTTTATCAACCTGAAACCAAAACAACAAGCAAACGATGAAGAAATACTTACTGGGAGCTAACGAAGGCTGGAGCTGCTGTTTTAAAAATATCATGTCATCAACTGTTTAACAAATAACCATAATAATAATAACCATAATAATAATAATAATAATAATAATAATAATAATAATAATAATAATAATAATAATAATAATAATAATAATAATAATGTTGTATAAAACCCAGATTCACTTGATCTTGTTTAATTTTTTCTTGAAACTAAACAAATTATTATTATTTATTTTTTAGCAGACCTTATCCAGACCTTATCCAGGGAGACTTACAATTGTTCCAAGAAATCACATTGTTTTCAGATACAATTCCCCATTTATACAGTTGGGCTTTTACTGGAGCAATCTACACATTCGCTGACAATATAACTCCCTGAATCTCCCCTGTATTTATTGATAGAGAGACAAATCTCTTTATTTATGTATTTGATAGATAGATAGATAGATAGATAGATAGATAGATAGATAGATAGATAGACAGACAGACAGACACATGTATCTGAATGAATCTCACCTTGATAGACACATAGACACAGACAGACAGATCTCTATTTATGTATGTGAATGCATCTCACCTTGATAGACACATAGACACAGACAGACAGATCTCTATTTATGTATGTGAATGCATCTCACCTTGATAGACACATAGACACAGTGTGACAAAGACGACTGAGCGGTGACGTCACGTCAGAAGCAGGAACAAAAACAACAGAGAGAGGTGGAGTTTGGTGGAGCTGAGCGAATGCTTTCGCTCAGCATTTAATGAATAAACAGAACAGAAAAATAAACGGTTGTAACAAAACACAGGACACGCACTTTCGCCAAAATAAACAGACATAAACAAAACGAACTAACACAAAACAAACGGTGCACGGAGACAAACAAAACACGGTGAGTGACAACACTTATTCTTCTTATATTTATATTTTATACCTCCTCTCCACACCCGCTCTCCACTCACCAACACACCAACCCCGAAAGTGAGTGAAAACATGCTGTTTTATGCAGTTGTACCGAGACTCGATTGCTAGTCAATCATTCAATTGGAATCTCGGTACAACTGCACGGAATTAATTAAGTGCACTCCGTGACCACACATTACATTTTAACTAGCACGTGAAGTGATTTGTGCCCTCCGTGCCTAAATATAAATCTACATTTTAAATCACAAGTGAAACACAGACCCGCTTATATCCCGTGTACCGATGACTATACACCAACATTTACACACAACACGTAACACAAAATACACACGGGGGCACTTTGCCACATATACCCCCTTGTGCAAAGCACACATGGCCTCAATGGCCACCTCCCCTCAGTCCCAAAGTCCCGGAAGAGGGGAAGCAAGTTGTTTCTGGGGTGGCCATGGTGAAATGTCTGGCACCCCCAATTCTTCGTGGCTGGCAGCTCCTCTTCCGGGCTTCAGCCACACTATCTCCTGCCGCAAAGTGCAGCTGGGGAGCTGGTCTCCTGACCTCCCCCTTCTTCATGGCCGGCAGTTCCCTCCATGGGGCTCCGACCACACAACCTCCGGCAGCTAAACTGCTGCGGGGAAGCTGGTCTCCTGACCTCCCCTTCTTCATGGCCGGCAGTTCCTCCGTGGGGCTGCCACCCACCTCCGGCAGCTAAACTGCTGCGGGGAGCTGGTCTCCTGACCTCCCCCTCCTTCGTGGCCGCTAGCTCCTCCGTGGGGCTCTGGCCACCGTGTTTCCTGCCACGGAAATGCGGCTGGGGAGCTGGTCTCCTGACCTCCCCTTTCTTCATGGCCGACAGCTCCCCTTCATGGGGTTCTGGCCATAGTGTAGCGACCCCAGGCTAAGCAGGACCCTCGACTACCCCAGGCTAAGCAGGATCCCTGGCGACCCCAGGCTTACGGCAGCAGCAGCGACCCTCGGGAGGCTTAACTCGGGAGGGGAGCCCCTGGCCATAGAGGCGGCAGCGGAGCTCCACTTCTCCCTCGCACCCTGTACCCTGTGTGGAGCAAAAGGCAGCCCCAGGCGATGCGGAGCGACAGGCAGCCCCAGGCGACGCGGAGCGGCTGGCAACCCCAGGCGATGCGGAGCGGCTGGCAACCCCAGGCGACGCGGAGCGGCTGGCAACCCCAGGCGATCGCGGAGCGGCTGGCAACCCCAGGCGATGCGGAGCGGCTGGCAACCCCAGGCGATGCGGAGCGGCTGGCAACCCCAGGCGATGCGGAGCGGCTGGCAACCCCAGGCGATGCGCGAGCGGCAGGCATCCTTGGGCGAAGCGAGGCAGGCATCCTTGGGCGGCGAGGCAGGCATCCTTGGGCTAAGCGAGGCAGGCATCCTTGGGCTAGCGAGGCAGGCATCCTTGGGCTGGCGAGGCAGGCATCCTTGGGCGGCGAGGCAGGCATCCTTGGGCTAGGCGAGGCAGGCAGTCAGGACAAGCTGGGGTGCGGTGTTGGCCCTCTCTCGGCCTCTGTGGCCGGGCGGTTCTTCCCGTGCTTCCCTCAGCAGCCTATGCAAGGGCTGCTGAGGACCGCCAGCATCTAGTCCTGGTCCTTCTGGTGAAGGGAGAGGCAGCTCCTGCTCCTCTCCTCGTGACGGTGGGGAAATGATACCAGCAGGCATTCATCCTCTGCTGGTGGGGAAGTGATACCAGCAGGCATTCATCCTCTGCTGGTGGGGAAGTGATACCAGCAGGCATTCATCCTCTGCTGGTGGGGAAGTGATACCAGCAGGCATTCATCCTCTGCTGGTGGGGAAGTGATACCAGCAGGCATTCCTCCTCTGCTGGTGGGGAAGTGATACCAGCAGGCATTCCTCCTCTGCTGGTGGGGAAGTGATACCAGCAGGCATTCATCCTCTGCTGGTGGGGAAGTGTTACCAGCAGGCATTCATCCTCTGCTGGTGGGGAAGTGGACCAGCAGGCATTCATCCTCTGCTGGTGGATGGCGGAGGCAGAGGCAGCTCCTGCTGCTCTGCTCCTGCAGATGGAGGTGGCGGAGGCAGAGGCAGCTCCTGCTGCTCTGCCGATGGAAGTGGCGGGACCAGCAGGAATTCACCCTCTGCTGGTGGAGGTGGGAGCTGCAAGCAGTCCTCCCATGGCAATGGAGGTGGACCCAGCAGGAATTCACCCTCTGCTGGTGGAGACTGGGGCTGTGGACGCTCTACCTTCCCCTTCTTGGGCTGTGGACGCACCGACTCCTCCCTCTTGGGCTGTGGACGCACCGACTCCTCCCTCTTGGGCTGTGGACGCACGGACTCCTCCCACTCAGGCTGTGGGACGCTCGGGCTCCTCCCACTCAGGCGTGGGACGCTCGGGCTCCTCCCACTCAGGCGTAGGGACGCTCGGGCTCCTCCCACTCAGGCGTGGGACGCTCGGGCTCCTCCCACTCAGGCGTAGGACGCTCGGGCTCCTCCCACTCAGGCGTAGGGACGCTCGGGCTCCTCCCACTCAGGCGTAGGACGCTCGGGCTCCTCCCACTCAGGCGTAGGGACGCTCGGGCTCCTCATCCTGTCTTCCATTTTTTGTTGTTGTTGTTGGTTTTTTTTTAAACCCCAAATTGCGGTTCCTGCTCTGGCCTGAGTCCCGAGGCGCTGTAGATCCCGGTTCTGACACCACGCGTGCGACAAAGACGACTGAGCGGTGACGCCACGCCAGAAGCAGGAACAAAAACAACAGAGAGAGGTGGAGTTTGGTGGAGCTGAGCGAATGCTTTCGCTCAGCATTTAATGAATAAACAGAACAGAAAAATAAACGGTTGTAACAAAAACACAGGACACGGCACTTTCGCCAAAATAAACAGACATAAACAAAACGAACTAACACAAAACAAACGGTGCACGGAGACAAACAAAACACGGTGAGTGACAACACTTATTCTTCTTCTTATATTTATATTTTATACCTCCTCTCCACACCCGTTCTCCACTCACCGAACACACCACCCCGAAAGTGAGTGAAAACATGCTGTTTTTATGCAGTTGTACCGAGACTTCGATTGCTAGTCAATCATTCAATTGGAATCTCGGTACAACTGCACGTGAATTAATTAAGTGCACTCCCGTGACCACACATTACATTTTAACTAGCACGTGAAGTGATTTGTGCCCTCCGTGCCTAAATATAAATCTACATTTTTAAATCACAAGTGAAACACAGACCCGTTTATATCCCGTGTACCGATGACTATACACCAACATTTACACACAACACGTAACACAAAATACACACGGGGGGCACTTTGCCACACACAGACAGACAGATCTCTATTTATGTATGTGAATGCATCTCATCTTGATAGACACATAGACACAGACAGATAGATCTCTATTTATGTATCTGAATGCGTCTCACCTTGATGGATAGAGAGATAGAGCTATAGAGATATAGACAGACAGACACAGACAGACAGATCTGTGTGTATTTGAACGTGTCTCACCTTGATGGATAGATAGACAGACAGACACAGACAGACAGATCTGTGTGTATTTGAACGCGTCTCACCTTGATGGATAGATAGACAGACACAGACAGACAGACCTGTGTGTATTTGATCGCGTCTCACCTTGATGGATAGATAGACAGACAGACACAGACAGACAGACCTGTGTGTATTTGAATGTGTCTCACCTTGATGGATAGATAGATAGACACAGACAGACAGATCTCTGTGTGTATTTGAACGCGTCTCACCTTGATGGATAGACAGACAGACACAGACAGACAGATCTGTGTGTATTTGAACGTGTCTCACCTTGATGGATAGATAGACAGACAGACACAGACAGACAGATCTGTGTGTATTTGAACGCGTCTCACCTTGATGGATAGATAGACAGACACAGACAGACAGACCTGTGTGTATTTGATCGCGTCTCACCTTGATGGATAGATAGACAGACAGACACAGACAGACAGACCTGTGTGTATTTGAATGTGTCTCACCTTGATGGATAGATAGATAGACACAGACAGACAGATCTCTGTGTGTATTTGAACGCGTCTCACCTTGATGGATAGACAGACAGACACAGACAGACAGATCTGTGTGTATTTGAACGTGTCTCACCTTGATGGATAGATAGACAGACAGACACAGACAGACAGATCTGTGTGTATTTGAACGCGTCTCACCTTGATGGATAGATAGACAGACACAGACAGACAGACCTGTGTGTATTTGATCGCGTCTCACCTTGATGGATAGATAGACAGACACAGACAGACAGACTGTGTGTATTTGAATGTGTCTCACCTTGATGGATAGACAGACAGACACAGACAGACAGACTGTGTGTATTTGAACGCGTCTCACCTTGATGGATAGATAGACAGACACAGACAGACAGATCTCTGTGTATTTGAAGACGTCTCACCTTGATGGATAGACAGACAGACACAGACAGACAGATCTGTGTGTATTTGAATGTGTCTCACCTTGATGGATAGATACAGACAGACACAGACAGACACATCTGTGTGTATTTGAACGCATCTCACCTTGATGCCCACGACGATGCCCTTGTCCTTGACCAGTTTGGGGAAGGGCACCCCCGCGTCCGTCTTCTGGTAGAGCGTCTCGTGGAAGAAGATGACCCCCCCGATGCACTGGGAGATGGTTGAGTCCGCGGTGAACAGCAGCTGTCTGAAATAGCGCCGGTTCTCCTCGGTGTTCTCAACGTGGATCTTCTCCAGACGCTTCCCCATCGTACCTGCAGGGGGAGGCAGAGAGCAGCGAGGGACCTGAGACTCCTTACCAGCCCTGCATGGGAACTGCAGCTTAATATCACTAGACTGGACTGGAATTACATTGTAACTGCAGTTTAATATCACTAGACTGGACTGGAATTACATTGTAACTGCAGTTTAATATCACTAGACTGGACTGGAATTACATTGTAACTGCAGTTTAATATCACTAGACTGGACTGGACTGGAATTACATTGTAACTGCAGTTTAATATCACTAGACTGGACTGGAATTACATTGTAACTGCAGTTTAATATCACTAGACTGGACTGGAATTACATTGTAACTGCAGTTTAATATCACTAGACTGGACTGGACTGGAATTACATTGTAACTGCAGTTTAATATCACTAGACTGGACTGGAATTACATTGTAACTGCAGTTTAATATCACTAGACTGGACTGGAATTACATTGTAACTGCAGTTTAATATCACTAGACTAGACTGGACTGGAATTACATTGTAACTGCAGTTTAATATCACTAGACTGGACTGGAATTACATTGTAACTGCAGTTTAATATCACTAGACTAGACTGGACTGGAATTACATTGTAACTGCAGTTTAATATCACTAGACTGGACTGGAATTACATTGTAACTGCAGTTTAATATCACTAGACTGGACTGGAATTACATTGTAACTGCAGTTTAATATCACTAGACTAGACTGGACTGGAATTACATTGTAACTGCAGTTTAATATCACTAGACTGGACTGGAATTACATTGTAACTGCAGTTTAATATCACTAGACTGGACTGGAATTACATTGTAACTGCAGTTTAATATCACTAGACTGACTGACTGGAATTACATTGTAACTGCAGTTTAATATCACTAGACTGGACTGGAATTACATTGTAACTGCAGTTTAATATCACTAGACTAGACTGGACTGGAATTACATTGTAACTGCAGTTTAATATCACTAGACTGGACTGGAATTACATTGTAACTGCAGTTTAATATCACTAGACTAGACTGGACTGGAATTACATTGTAACTGCAGTTTAATATCACTAGACTAGACTGGACTGGAATTACATTGTAACTGCAGTTTAATATCACTAGACTAGACTGGACTGGAATTACATTGTAACTGCAGTTTAATATCACTAGACTGGACTGGAATTACATTGTAACTGCAGTTTAATATCACTAGACTAGACTGGACTGGAATTACATTGTAACTGCAGTTTAATATCACTAGACTGACTGGACTGGAATTACATTGTAACTGCAGTTTAATATCACTAGACTGGACTGGAATTACATTGTAACTGCAGTTTAATATCACTAGACTGGACTGGAATTACATTGTAACTGCAGTTTAATATCACTAGACTGGACTGGAATTACATTGTAACTGCAGTTTAATATCACTAGACTGGACTGGAATTACATTGTAACTGCAGTTTAATATCACTAGACTGGACTGGAATTACATTGTAACTGCAGTTTAATATCACTAGACTGGACTGGAATTACATTGTAACTGCAGTTTAATATCACTAGACTGGACTGGAATTACATTGTAACTGCAGTTTAATATCACTAGACTGGACTGGACTGGAATTACATTGTAACTGCAGTTTAATATCACTAGACTGGACTGGAATTACATTGTAACTGCAGTTTAATATCACTAGACTGGACTGGAATTACATTGTAACTGCAGTTTAATATCACTAGACTGGACTGGACTGGAATTACATTGTAACTGCAGTTTAATATCACTAGACTGGACTGGAATTACATTGTAACTGCAGTTTAATATCACTAGACTGGACTGGAATTACATTGTAACTGCAGTTTAATATCACTAGACTGGACTGGAATTACATTGTAACTGCAGTTTAATATCACTAGACTGGACTGGAATTACATTGTAACTGCAGTTTAATATCACTAGACTAGACTGGACTGGAATTACATTGTAACTGCAGTTTAATATCACTAGACTGGACTGGAATTACATTGTAACTGCAGTTTAATATCACTAGACTAGACTGGACTGGAATTACATTGTAACTGCAGTTTAATATCACTAGACTGGACTGGACTGGAATTACATTGTAACTGCAGTTTAATATCACTAGACTGGACTGGACTGGAATTACATTGTAACTGCAGTTTAATATCACTAGACTGGACTGGAATTACATTGTAACTGCAGTTTAATATCACTAGACTGGACTGGACTGGAATTACATTGCAGGGCTGGTAATCAGACTCCTATCCCACAGCAGTGTCACCCAGTCCAGGTTTTACTACCAGCTTGATCAGCCCCCAGTGTGTCTAGTTAACAAGCTCAGGTCTGTCTTATTATTAAACTCCTAGTGAAACCAGGACTAGATCACACTGCTGTGCAGAGGGAGTCTCATTCCCAGCCCTGCCTGTCTCTTCAGCCGCTGCTCTTACCTGTGGACTCGTCGGCTGCTAGAATCCCCTTCCCTGAGGCCACGACTCTCTGAGCGATGGAGGAGAGCTCCTGCTTCTGCTCGGGGGTCAGCGCTGTGAACTGGTGAGTCATCCTGCACAGAGACAAGCACCCAGACATGACACTGAGTCATTCTGCACAGAGACAAGCACACCCAGACATGACACTGAGTCATTCTGCACAGAGACAAGCACCCAGACATGACACTGAGTCATTCTGCACAGAGACAAGCACACCCAGACATGACACTGAGTCATTCTGCACAGAGACAAGCACACCCAGACATGACACTGAGTCATTCTGCACAGAGACAAGCACCCAGACATGACACTGAGTCATTCTGCACAGAGACAAGCACCCAGACATGACACTGAGTCATTCTGCACAGAGACAAGCACCCAGACATGACACTGAGTCATTCTGCACAGAGACAAGCACCCAGACATGACACTGAGTCATTCTGCACAGAGACAAGCACCCAGACATGACACTGAGTCATTCTGCACAGAGACAAGCACCCAGACATGACACTGAGTCATTCTGCACAGAGACAAGCACCCAGACATGACACTGAGTCATTCTGCACAGAGACAAGCACCCAGACATGACACTGAGTCATTCTGCACAGAGACAAGCACCCAGACATGACACTGAGTCATTCTGCACAGAGACAAGCACCCAGACATGACACTGAGTCATTCTGCACAGAGACAAGCACCCAGACATGACACTGAGTCATTCTGCACAGAGACAAGCACCCAGACATGACACTGAGTCATTCTGCACAGAGACAAGCACCCAGACATGACACTGAGTCATTCTGCACAGAGACAAGCACCCAGACATGACACTGAGTCATTCTGCACAGAGACAAGCACCCAGACATGACACTGAGTCATTCTGCACAGAGACAAGCACACCAGACATGACACTGAGTCATTCTGCACAGAGACAAGCACCCAGACATGACACTGAGTCATTCTGCACAGAGACAAGCACCCAGACATGACACTGAGTCATTCTGCACAGAGACAAGCACCCAGACATGACACTGAGTCATTCTGCACAGAGACAAGCACCCAGACATGACACTGAGTCATTCTGCACAGAGACAAGCACCCAGACATGACACTGAGTCATTCTGCACAGAGACAAGCACCCAGACATGACACTGAGTCATTCTGCACAGAGACAAGCACCCAGACATGACACTGAGTCATTCTGCACAGAGACAAGCACACAGACATGACACTGAGTCATTCTGCACAGAGACAAGCACACCCAGACATGACACTGAGTCATTCTGCACAGAGACAAGCACCCAGACATGACACTGAGTCATTCTGCACAGAGACAAGCACCCAGACATGACACTGAGTCATTCTGCACAGAGACAAGCACCCAGAGACACGACACTGAGTCATTCTGCACAGAGACAAGCACCCAGACATGACACTGAGTCATTCTGCACAGAGACAAGCACACAGACATGACACTGAGTCATTCTGCACAGAGACAAGCACACACAGACATGACACTGAGTCATTCTGCACAGAGACAAGCACACCCAGACATGACACGGAGTCATTCTGCACAGAGACAAGCACACAGACATGACACGGAGTCATTCTGCACAGAGACAAGCACACAGACATGACACTGAGTCATTCTGCACAGAGACAAGCACACACACTCCTCCCTCCTGTCTCTCCCCCCCTCTCCTCCCTCCTGTCCCCCTCCTGTCCGTCCCGTCCCTCTCCCCTCCTGTCCCTCCCCCTCCTGTCTCCCTCTGATCATGTTGAGAGTGTGTTTCATTCTCTCGCACTCTTTGTAGGGCAGACACTTAATTATAAAAACATACATCTTTCTTTGATAAAACACAACACACAGAAGGCGTCTGGATCCTTCAAGCTGTACTCTGCACGAATCACGGTTCTCAGAAGATAACCGATTGAAGTCCGTAGATTACTTTTTCATGTCCTCTTGCGTAACCTCTGTACACAAGTGAACCCTTGTTCAAACTTTAACCCAAGTTTGTGAAATATTTACCACAAACTGCTCTGTGCTGGAATGTGTTCCTTCTGAAAGACTTCCACAGGGAAGCATTGTAAAGCACAGAGAGGTCTGGTAAAGCATAGGGAAGCATTGTAAAGCACAGAGAGGTCTGGTAAAGCATAGGGAAGCATTGTAAAGCACAGAGAGGTCTGGTAAAGCATAGGGAAGCATTGTAAAGCACAGAGAGGTCTGGTAAAGCATAGGGAAGCATTGTAAAGCACAGAGAGGTCTGGTAAAGCATAGGGAAGCATTGTAAAGCACAGAGAGGTCTGGTAAAGCATAGGGAAGCATTGTAAAGCACAGAGAGGTCTGGTAAAGCATAGGGAAGCATTGTAAAGCACAGAGAGGTCTGGTAAAGCATAGGGAAGCATTGTAAAGCACAGAGAGGTCTGGTAAAGCATAGGGAAGCATTGTAAAGCACAGAGAGGTCTGGTAAAGCATAGGGAAGCATTGTAAAGCACAGAGAGGTCTGGTAAAGCATAGGGAAGCATTGTAAAGCACAGAGAGGTCTGGTAAAGCATAGGGAAGCATTGTAAAGCACAGAGAGGTCTGGTAAAGCATAGGGAAGCATTGTAAAGCACAGAGAGGTCTGGTAAAGCATAGGGAAGCATTGTAAAGCACAGAGAGGTCTGGTAAAGCATAGGGAAGCATTGTAAAGCACAGAGAGGTCTGGTAAAGCATAGGGAAGCATTGTAAAGCACAGAGAGGTCTGGTAAAGCATAGGGAAGCATTGTAAAGCACAGAGAGGTCTGGTAAAGCATAGGGAAGCATTGTAAAGCACAGAGAGGTCTGGTAAAGCATAGGGAAGCATTGTAAAGCACAGAGAGGTCTGGTAAAGCATAGGGAAGCATTGTAAAGCACAGAGAGGTCTGGTAAAGCATAGGGAAGCATTGTAAAGCACAGAGAGGTCTGGTAAAGCATAGGGAAGCATTGTAAAGCACAGAGAGGTCTGGTAAAGCATAGGGAAGCATTGTAAAGCACAGAGAGGTCTGGTAAAGCATAGGGAAGCATTGTAAAGCACAGAGAGGTCTGGTAAAGCATAGGGAAGCATTGTAAAGCACAGAGAGGTCTGGTAAAGCATAGGGAAGCATTGTAAAGCACAGAGAGGTCTGGTAAAGCATAGGGAAGCATTGTAAAGCACAGAGAGGTCTGGTAAAGCATAGGGAAGCATTGTAAAGCACAGAGAGGTCTGGTAAAGCATAGGGAAGCATTGTAAAGCACAGAGAGGTCTGGTAAAGCATAGGGAAGCATTGTAAAGCACAGAGAGGTCTGGTAAAGCATAGGGAAGCATTGTAAAGCACAGAGAGGTCTGGTAAAGCATAGGGAAGCATTGTAAAGCACAGAGAGGTCTGGTAAAGCATAGGGAAGCATTGTAAAGCACAGAGAGGTCTGGTAAAGCATAGGGAAGCATTGTAAAGCACAGAGAGGTCTGGTAAAGCATAGGGAAGCATTGTAAAGCACAGAGAGGTCTGGTAAAGCATAGGGAAGCATTGTAAAGCACAGAGAGGTGTGGTAAAGCATAGGGAAGCATTGTAAAGCACAGAGAGGTCTGGTAAAGCATAGGGAAGCATTGTAAAGCACAGAGAGGTCTGGTAAAGCATAGGGAAGCATTGTAAAGCACAGAGAGGTGTGGTAAAGCATAGGGAAGCATTGTAAAGCACAGAGAGGTGTGGTAAAGCATAGGGAAGCATTGTAAAGCACAGAGAGGTCTGGTAAAGCATAGGGAAGCATTGTAAAGCACAGAGAGGTCTGGTAAAGCATAGGGAAGCATTGTAAAGCACAGAGAGGTCTGGTAAAGCATAGGGAAGCATTGTAAAGCACAGAGAGGTCTGGTAAAGCATAGGGAAGCATTGTAAAGCACAGAGAGGTCTGGTAAAGCATAGGGAAGCATTGTAAAGCACAGAGAGGTCTGGTAAAGCATAGGGAAGCATTGTAAAGCACAGAGAGGTCTGGTAAAGCATAGGGAAGCATTGTAAAGCACAGAGAGGTCTGGTAAAGCATAGGGAAGCATTGTAAAGCACAGAGAGGTCTGGTAAAGCATAGGGAAGCATTGTAAAGCACAGAGAGGTCTGGTAAAGCATAGGGAAGCATTGTAAAGCACAGAGAGGTCTGGTAAAGCACATTAATAAACATGGCAAATCAGGGTAAACTATTGTAAATGCAGAGTATAACCACGGGAAAAGCATGGAGCAAAAACGTTCCTTGCAAATCTACTGTGGTAAACTTTGATAACTACATGCTAACCCTAGACCGTAAACAACAGCGCACTGTTTAAATATAAACGTAGAGATATCTGCATACGATATCATGACATTGCTATTTAACGCATACAATACTGTAAGTGCATTCATCAGTGAACAGCATTATCACTATGCATAATGATAATGAGAAGAATTTGGTGCCTTTTTTAATTTTATTTACTGTACCATTGTTGCGACAAAACATGCAATAAATTATCAATGCAAAATACTGCAGTGCGGTAAGTGTATTCACTGAAATATCATCGCAACTCTGTCTGTTTGTTCTGTGTTGTTTTGACTTACGTCGCTGTATTTGGTGTTGCTGGTGAATCGTGGATTCAGCGCTACTGTTTCAGAGCCGGAGACGGTAAATCTGTGTCTTCACCGCAGTCTTTAACAACTGAGACGGAGCTGCGAACTTTTTTTGACTGGACATTAAACTCTCTCGAGGTTCGGCAGTGACGTGGCCGAACCCGAGCAGGTGGGCGGAACCGACCGGTTCCAAATCTCTGCGCTCTCATTGGCTGGAACTGACGAGGGCGTATCCTCGCTTCTTACCCAAATGGCCAAAACAAACAAAACACAGACCTGCGTTTTATATTGAGATCCAGTTCGGCTCGTTTTCAGAAACCAGTTACTTTGATTTTTTTTTTTACATTAAAAAAATAAATAAATAAAGTTGAATTTAAAGAAATCTCGGGTAGGTTTAACATTAGAAGTCAAACCTGTTTTTATTTGGGTTCTCTTTATTTAGTATAAAAAAATTTTCTCGTGTTGCTGGTCAGCGTGGTTGCATACCGTGGGAACAAAAACCTCAAATGGTAAAGCATAGGGAAGCATTGTAAAGCACAGAGAGGTCTGGTAAAGCATAGGGAAGCATTGTAAAGCACAGAGAGGTCTGGTAAAGCATAGGGAAGCATTGTAAAGCACAGAGAGGTCTGGTAAAGCACAGGGAAGCATTGTAAAGCACAGAGAGGTTTGGTAAAGCATAGGGAAGCATTGTAAAGCACAGAGAGGTCTGGTAAAGCATAGGGAAGCATTGTAAAGCACAGAGAGGTCTGGTAAAGCATAGGGAAGCATTGTAAAGCACAGAGAGGTCTGGTAAAGCATAGGGAAGCATTGTAAAGCACAGAGAGGTCTGGTAAAGCATAGGGAAGCATTGTAAAGCACAGAGAGGTCTGGTAAAGCATAGGGAAGCATTGTAAAGCACAGAGAGGTCTGGTAAAGCATAGGGAAGCATTGTAAAGCACAGAGAGGTCTGGTAAAGCATAGGGAAGCATTGTAAAGCACAGAGAGGTCTGGTAAAGCATAGGGAAGCATTGTAAAGCACAGAGAGGTCTGGTAAAGCACACGGAAGCATTGTAAAGCACAGAGAGGTCTGGTAAAGCATAGGGAAGCATTGTAAAGCACAGAGAGGTCTGGTAAAGCATAGGGAAGCATTGTAAAGCACAGAGAGGTCTGGTAAAGCATAGGGAAGCATTGTAAAGCACAGAGAGGTCTGGTAAAGCATAGGGAAGCATTGTAAAGCACAGAGAGGTCTGGTAAAGCATAGGGAAGCATTGTAAAGCACAGAGAGGTCTGGTAAAGCATAGGGAAGCATTGTAAAGCACAGAGAGGTCTGGTAAAGCATAGGGAAGCATTGTAAAGCACAGAGAGAGTCTGGTAAAGCACATTAATAAACATGGCAAATCAGGGTAAACTATTGTAAATGCAGAGTATAACCACGGAAAAGCATGGAGCAAAAACGTTCCTTGCAAATCTACTGTGGTAAACTTTAATAACTACATGCTAACCCTAGACCACAAACAACAGCGCACTGTTTAAATATAAACGTAGAGATATCTGCATACGATATCATGACATTACTATTTAACGCATACAATACTGTGCATTCATCAGTGAACAGCATTATCACTATGCATAAATGCCTTTTTTAATTTTGTTTACTGCACCATTGTTGCAACAAAACATGCAATAAATTATCAATGCAATAAACTGCAGCGCGGTAAGTTTATTCACTGAAATATCATCGCAACTCTGTCTGTTTGTTCTGTGTTGTTTTGACTTACGTTGCTGTATTTGGCGTGGTATTGGCGTTGCTGTTTCAGAGCCGGAGACGGTAAGTCTGTGTCTTCACCGCAGTCTTTAACAACTGAGACGGAGCTGCTAACTTTTTTTGACTGGACATTAAACTCTCTCGAGGTTCGGCAGTGACGTGGCCGAACCCGAGCAGGTGGGCGGAACCGACCGGTTCCAAATCTCTGCGCTCTCATTGGCTGGAACTGACGAGGGCGTATCCTCGCTTCTTACCCAAATGGCCAAAACAAACAAAACACAGACCTGCGTTTTATATTGAGATCCAGTTCGGCTCGTTTTCAGAAACCAGTTACTTTGATTTTTTTTTTACATTAAAAAAAATAAATAAATAAAGTTGAATTTAAAGAAATCTCGGGTAGGTTTAACATTAGAAGTCAAACCTGTTTTTATTTGGGTTCTCTTTATTTAGTATAAAAATTTTCTCGTGTTGCTGGTCAGCCTGGTTGCATACCGTGGGAACAAAAACCTCAAATGGTAAAGCACAGGGAAGCATTGTAAAGCACAGAGAGGTCTGGTAAAGCATAGGGAAGCATTGTAAAGCACAGAGAGGTCTGGTAAAGCATAGGGAAGCATTGTAAAGCACAGAGAGGTGTGGTAAAGCATAGGGAAGCATTGTAAAGCACAGAGAGGTCTGGTAAAGCATAGGGAAGCATTGTAAAGCACAGAGAGGTCTGGTAAAGCATAGGGAAGCATTGTAAAGCACAGAGAGGTCTGGTAAAGCATAGGGAAGCATTGTAAAGCACAGAGAGGTCTGGTAAAGCATAGGGAAGCATTGTAAAGCACAGAGAGGTCTGGTAAAGCATAGGGAAGCATTGTAAAGCACAGAGAGGTCTGGTAAAGCATAGGGAAGCATTGTAAAGCACAGAGAGGTCTGGTAAAGCATAGGGAAGCATTGTAAAGCACAGAGAGGTCTGGTAAAGCATAGGGAAGCATTGTAAAGCACAGAGAGGTCTGGTAAAGCATAGGGAAGCATTGTAAAGCACAGAGAGGTCTGGTAAAGCATAGGGAAGCATTGTAAAGCACAGAGAGGTCTGGTAAAGCATAGGGAAGCATTGTAAAGCACAGAGAGGTCTGGTAAAGCATAGGGAAGCATTGTAAAGCACAGAGAGGTCTGGTAAAGCATAGGGAAGCATTGTAAAGCACAGAGAGGTCTGGTAAAGCATAGGGAAGCATTGTAAAGCACAGAGAGGTCTGGTAAAGCATAGGGAAGCATTGTAAAGCACAGAGAGGTCTGGTAAAGCATAGGGAAGCATTGTAAAGCACAGAGAGGTCTGGTAAAGCATAGGGAAGCATTGTAAAGCACAGAGAGGTCTGGTAAAGCACGTTAATAAACATGGCAAATCAGGGTAAACTATTGTAAATGCAGAGTATAACCACGGGAAAAGCATGGAGCAAAAACGTTCCTTGCAAATCTACTGTGGTAAACTTTAATAACTACATGCTAACCCTAGACCACAAACAACAGCGCACTGTTTAAATATAAACGTAGAGATATCTGCATACGATATCATGACATTACTATTTAACGCATACAATACTGTGCATTCATCAGTGAACAGCATTATCACTATGCATAAATGCCTTTTTTAATTTTGTTTACTGCACCATTGTTGCGACAAAACATGCAATAAATTATCAATGCAAAATACTGCAGTGCGGTAAGTTTATTCACTGAAATATCATCGCAACTCTGTCTGTTTGTTCTGTGTTGTTTTGACTTACGTCGCTGTATTTGGTGTTGCTGGTGAATCGTGGATTCAGCGCTGCTGTTTCAGAGCCGGAGACGGTAAGTCTGTGTCTTCACCGCAGTCTTTAACAACTGAGACGGAGCTGCTAACTTTTTTTGACTGGACATTAAACTCTCTCGAGGTTCTGCAGTGACGTGGCCGAACCCGAGCAGGTGGGCGGAACCGACCGGTTCCAAATCTCTGCGCTCTCATTGGCTGGAACTGACGAGGGCGTATCCTCGCTTCTTACCCAAATGGCCAAAACAAACAAAACACAGACCTGCGTTTTATATTGAGATCCAGTTCGGCTCGTTTTTAGAAACCAGTTACTTTGATTTTTTTTTTACATTAAAAAAATAAATAAATAAAGTTGAATTTAAAGAAATCTCGGGTAGGTTTAACATTAGAAGTCAAACCTGTTTTATTTTGGTTCTCTTTTTTTAGTATAAAAAAAATATTCTCGTGTTGCTGATCAGCCTGGTTGCATACCGTGGGAACAAAAACCTCAAATGGTAAAGCACACGGAAGCATTGTAAAGCACAGAGAGGTCTGGTAAAGCACAGGGAAGCATTGTAAAGCACAGAGAGGTCTGGTAAAGCATAGGGAAGCATTGTAAAGCACAGAGAGGTCTGGTAAAGCACAGGGAAGCATTGTAAAGCACAGAGAGGTCTGGTAAAGCATAGGGAAGCATTGTAAAGCACAGAGAGGTCTGGTAAAGCACAGGGAAGCATTGTAAAGCACAGAGAGGTCTGGTAAAGCATAGGGAAGCATTGTAAAGCACAGAGAGGTCTGGTAAAGCATAGGGAAGCATTGTAAAGCACAGAGAGGTCTGGTAAAGCATAGGGAAGCATTGTAAAGCACAGAGAGGTCTGGTAAAGCATAGGGAAGCATTGTAAAGCACAGAGAGGTCTGGTAAAGCATAGGGAAGCATTGTAAAGCACAGAGAGGTCTGGTAAAGCATAGGGAAGCATTGTAAAGCACAGAGAGGTCTGGTAAAGCATAGGGAAGCATTGTAAAGCACAGAGAGGTCTGGTAAAGCATAGGGAAGCATTGTAAAGCACAGAGAGGTCTGGTAAAGCATAGGGAAGCATTGTAAAGCACAGAGAGGTCTGGTAAAGCATAGGGAAGCATTGTAAAGCACAGAGAGGTCTGGTAAAGCATAGGGAAGCATTGTAAAGCACAGAGAGGTCTGGTAAAGCATAGGGAAGCATTGTAAAGCACAGAGAGGTCTGGTAAAGCATAGGGAAGCATTGTAAAGCACAGAGAGGTCTGGTAAAGCATAGGGAAGCATTGTAAAGCACAGAGAGGTCTGGTAAAGCATAGGGAAGCATTGTAAAGCACAGAGAGGTCTGGTAAAGCATAGGGAAGCATTGTAAAGCACAGAGAGGTCTGGTAAAGCATAGGGAAGCATTGTAAAGCACAGAGAGGTCTGGTAAAGCATAGGGAAGCATTGTAAAGCACAGAGAGGTCTGGTAAAGCATAGGGAAGCATTGTAAAGCACAGAGAGGTCTGGTAAAGCATATTTAAAAACATGGCAAACTAAAGGCATAATTTTACCACAAGGTAAATTTTATAAGGATTATCACATCTCTATTGAAAGTTCAGATAGAGGGACAGAGCACCAGTGATAAAGTACCATTGAAACACAAGAACAACACCCGCTCACAAAAATACTTTGTCAGCAAATAATAAGTGATCTATTGGGCTAGCTGCACAATTAACAACTCTCTCTAATTTAGTGCCTTAAGATCAAAGACCAACCGTCTTTCCAATTGCCCCTTAATAATTAACTTCCAAGATAAACTCTTTTCAGAATGTAGTAAACTAACACAGACCCCAAGAAGAAGGGATTATATTGTAGCGTCAAACTGAACAGGATTGTGGGGCTCTGTCTGTCTGTCTGTCTGTCTGTCTGTCTGTCTGTCTGCAGCTTTAATGAAACTAAACTCTTTTCAGAATGTAGTAAACTAACACAGACCCCAAGAAGAAGGGATTATATTGTAGCGTCAAACTGAACAGGATTGTGGGGCTCTGTCTGTCTGTCTGTCTGTCTGTCTGTCTGTCTGTCTGTCTGTCTGTCTGTCTGTCTGTCTGCAGCTTTAATGAAACTAAACTCTTTTCAGAATGTAGTAAACTAACACAGACCCCAAGAAGAAGGGATTATATTGTAGCGTCAAACTGAACAGGATTGTGGGGCTCTGTCTGTCTGTCTGTCTGTCTGTCTGTCTGTCTGTCTGTCTGTCTGTCTGTCTGTCTGTCTGTCTGTCTGTCTGCAGCTTTAATGAAACTAAACTCTTTTCAGAATGTAGTAAACTAACACAGACCCCAAGAAGAAGGGATTATATTGTAGCGTCAAACTGAACAGGACTGTGAGGCAACGGCTTATCTGAATATACTGAAGAGATTTCTATGCTGAATATTCTTCATGGGCTGCTGTAGCTCATTAACCAGGTTTGTTCAATAACAGCAAAGCTGCTGAGCCAGGCAGAGCTGCACTGACCAAACAAGATAAGATCGGCCGACAGTCAGCTCAACTGGAGACCTATTTAGCAATCTTGCATGGTGGGACAGTCAGAGAGATCAAAGTTGAAACGCGTGCTGCAAGGCTGTTATAACAATGACCTTATCCATGACGCAGGGAGCGCTTTTGAAATCTGTCAAAGTTTAGCAACTCACCCAAGCCCTGTTTCACAACTCACCTCAGCGAGGTCTAGTATTATTAATATTGCAATGATCAGGAGCCAGGAGTTTGAGCAGGGTTAGAAACTCACACTAGCCCTGCTGCTGCTGCTGCTGCACCCAGTCCTGGGGTTCAGAGCACCCCTCAATGAAGTCTAGTATTATTAATATTGAAATGATCAGGAGCCAGGAGTTTGAGCAGGGTTAGAAACTCACACTAGCCCTGCTGCTGCTGCTGCTGCTACTCCAGTCCTGGGGTTCAGAGCCCCCTCAATGAAGTCTAGTATTATTATTATTAATATTGAAATGATCAGGAGCCAGGAGTTTGAGCAGGGTTAGAAACTCACACTAGCCCTGCTGCTGCTGCTGCTGCTGCACCCAGTCCTGGGGTTCAGAGCTCCCCTCAATGAAGTCTAGTATTATTATTATTAATATTGAAATGATCAGGAGCCAGGAGTTTGAGCAGGGTTAGAAACTCACACTAGCCCTGCTGCTGCTGCACCCAGTCACCGTCCAACACCAAAGATTACAAACCAAGAATCTGAAGACAGACAGACAGCAACGCAGGATTAAGTTAAGGCACTGTTATTTAATTTTCCAGATTTCATTTTTACAAACTGCATCATTTGTTACAAAAAAAAGTAGAAAGGTTTAGAGCTGATCAGTGTAATAGCAGCTGTCAGACTAACTCCCTGGATCTGACCTCGTGTCCCGTCTGTCCGTTCTCTACCCCAGGGGTCTCCAGTCCTGGTCCTGGGGGGCCGCTGTCCCTCCTGGTTTTTGTTCCAACTGTACCATAAATTACTTCACTGGACCAATCAAGTGCTTATTGGAAGCTTGATTGGTCCAATTAAGACCCCTGCTTTACACAGCTCTACAAATGTGCAGTTGTGAAAGAAACACATACTTACAGCAACACACAGATTCTCATTTGAACACATCTCTTGCACAAACCACACTTCCTAGACCCCTGGAGGGCTGAAATTGCCCCCGTCAATCTCAGTCATTAGCCCGATTGAGCTGTTGCAAAGGCGAGGGAAGGACGGCCTTCCTTGCTTTGAGATCGATGTGCTAACGAATTGTTTTTATTGAATGCCTGCTGATCAATGCTGTTTCGATCCAGGAGTGAGAGTAGCGAGCTTTCAGCGCTCCCCTCGTGCCCGCCTCCATTCTCTACATGGCTCTCGGGCGTGCGGTTTGGAAAGAACCACCTCGATTTTCATTTGAAAACACGACAGCTGCTCCACGCTGGCTTGAAGAGCTCGCTGTGTTTGCACAAGCCATGCTTTCACACAGCGCCGCACCTCCGTGCTCACCTGCAGGGTGAGACTGTCCCCGCCCCCTTCACTTAGTAACCAATCAGACGCTGCTTCCCCGGCTGACTGACACACAGCCAGGAGCCCCGAGGGCTCTGCTGACCTACGAACTGCGGGTGTGACAGATTTCAAGAGAATTTGGCAAATTGAAACTTCCTTTAATAAAGATCTTTTTATTTTGTTGTGTTCCGTGTTCACATGTGTTGCTACAACTGTTTAAATAAGGTGTGTGTGTTGTTTTAATTTTTATTTTATTTTTTACATTTTGACCACTTTTTTAAATTGCATTCCACTGCCTCCAAGATGGCTTCCCATGTACCCGCATCAACCTCTCAGAACTACATTTCCCATCATCCTCCTGTTCACATCCGCATGGACCTCCCGGAACTACATTTCCCATCATCCTCCTGCTCGCTGTTAAATCCATCTCAGATACATATGCGAGCAGGAGGATGGTGGGAAATGTAGTTCCGAGAGATCCAGGCGGGTACATGGGAAGCCATCGAGGCAGGGAATGCAATTTAAAAGTTTTAAAAAAGTAGTCAATTTTAATTTTTTTTTTTTTTTTTTTAAATACACACACCTTATTTAAATAGTTGTAGCAACACATGGGAACATGTAACACAGTACAATAAAAAATATCTTTATGCTCCCTTTAAAAATACAGCCGTACCAGATCTGTGTTAAAATGAAAATCCATGTTCTTCTGTAACTAGGTGTTTCTTTCCGAACTGCACATTTGAGAGGTGTGGAGCGGAACTGACATGCGGGACGGGAGGGAGATTCAGGGACTTATTCTGTCAGCTGCAATTAGTTTCAAGAAACATATCAACATGATAAAGTGAATCTGGGTTTAATCCCACTATACAACATTATTATTATTATTATTATTATTATTATTATTATTATTATTATTATTATACCAGTCTGTGGCAGTGATTGCTCTAAAGTTAAATCACAAGAAAAGCCATTTGAATCAGAATCAAGATTATCGTTTCGTTCAGCCTGTTTCACTAAATGAACTATCGAGAGGAGAGAGAGAGAGAGAGAGAGAGAGAGAGAGAGAGAGAGAGAGAGAGAGGAGGAGAGAGGAGGGATGAGAGAGGGAGAGAGGGAGAGAGAGAGAGAGAGAGAGGAGAGAGAGAGAGAGGAGAGAGAGAGAGGAGGAGAGAGAGAGAGGAGGGATGATAGAGGGGGAGAGAGGGAGAGAGAGAGGAGGGAGAGAGAGAGGAGGGATGATAGAGGGGGAGAGAGAGGGAGAGAGAGGAGGAGGGAGAGAGGAGAGAGAGGGATGATAGAGGGAGAGAGAGAGAGAGGAGAGAGAGAGAGAGAGGAGGGAGGAGGAGAGAGAGGAGGAGAGAGAGAGGAGGAGAGAGAGGAGGGATGATAGAGGGGGAGAGGGAGAGAGAGAGAGGAGGGAGGAGAGGTTTTGCTGGTTTTAAACATATTTAAAATACAAGCTGCTCCACGGGTTGCAATTAATTAAATATAACAAAATAATACAATTATAAATTTTACACAGTGCAGGAATTTCTCTGAACAAAGAGAATAAATAAATCCTAAAAATAAAAAAAAGATTAACAAAATATTTTTGCACCTGGGTATTTTTTAGTAACAAAAATATGAAACACACTCAGCAGAGCTGAATTTAGAAACACACACAAAAAAAAAATGAAATGGCAAACGTTTCCACTAGAAGTCTCTCAGTGTCTTCACCTCTCTCCCTTCCCTCCCCCTCTCTCCCCTCTTCTCCCCCCTCCTCTCCTCCTCTCCTCTCCCCTCCCTCCTCTCCCCTCTCCCCCTCACAGGAGCCTGGGCTGCGGGTGACTCGCCCTGACTGAAGAAAACGCCCCGATGTGCCTGACCAGGTTGGGTTCCACGCTGTAGGCTCGCTCCCAGGGCCGGGCCCTCACCGCCCTGTAGAGCGCCGTATCCTTGGCGTGTCCCTGCCTGCAGGTCTCCCTGCAGAGGTACCCGCCACCCTCTCCGCGGCGGCTGGGGTACAGCATGGCCGGGGTGCAGCACTCCGTGGCGGGGGAGACGGAGAGCAGCTGGGGGGAGAGGCGCCTGAGCTCCAGGAGGTAATGCCTGCCCGCCAGCTCGCAGACCAGCATGAGGTAGAGAGCGAGGAACAGGAATTCGAGTCCCAGTCGGGGCGCCACGCCCCTGGCCCGGGCCAGCAGCAGGCAGAGCAGAGAGGAGCCCAGCCCGCCGGCCCCCAGCCACTCCAGGATGCGGCACGGCTCCGGGTTCCAGTAGCGTTGCAGCCTCTCCGGGTGGTACAGCTTCACGTAGAGCGCGCCGCGGTAGAACCGACGGGACCGCAGCTCCTGCACGGCGGGGAAGAGGGAGTCCAGGGGCAGGGCGTCGTCCTCCAGCATCAGCACGTCCCGGGGCTGGTAAAGCTCCAGTCCCCGTTTCAGGCAGTAGACGTAATCCCTCTTCTCCTTTTCGAAGAGGTTCGGGACATGGGGGGGCGGTTTACCCCCGCCCCCGTGCTTCTCCTCGACGCGGAACCTCTTTTTCAGCAGCTCCGCGTCCTCGTGGTGGCGGGGAACCTCTTCCACGTTGCACACCAGCACCTCCGCGCAGCCCGGGCACGCCTCCAGCAAGCCTTGCAGCTGGAGCGCCACCTGGAGGAGGTAGTGGTACTGCAGGGCCTGCTCCCGCCGCGCCGTTACCACGGTGACCAGCAGCCCGACCCCCTCCCCTTCACTCTCCCCCCGGCCAACTTCCTGCCCGAAGCCTGGGGCTGGAGTTGCCGGGGCTGCCTGCCAGTGCCGCAGGGCCTCCTGGCCTCTCTCCCAGCTCTCCTGCAGGGCTGCCTGGCTCATGGAGTCCAGATAGAGGGATCTCCAGTAGTAGTAAGAGTACAGCAGCTTGTGACAGGCCAGGGGGAGGACGACACAGAACGTCAGGAGGCAGAGAGCGGCTCCCTGCACGACCGGGCTGGAGGGACGAAGGCTTCTGCTCAGCCAGGCTTTCCATTTGGGCATCCGAGCCTGCAGCCTTTCCCTGAGGGAAAAGACAACACGTAAATACAGAGAAAATCCATCTAACACTAACACTATCACTAACACTAACACTATCCCTAACCCTAACACTAACCCTAACACTAACACTATCCCTAACACTAACACTATCCCTAACACTAACACTATCCCTAACACTATCCCTAACACTAACACTATCCCTAACACTAACACTATCCCTAACACTAACACTATCACTATCCCTAACGCTATCCCTAACACTAACACTATCACTATCCCTAACACTAACACTATCCCTAACACTAACACTATCACTATCCCTAACACTAACACTATCCCTAACACTAACACTATCCCTAACACTAACACTATCCCTAACACTATCCCTAACACTAACACTATCCCTAACACTAACACTATCCCTAACACTATCCCTAACACTAACACTATCCCTAACACTAACACTAACCCTAACACTATCCCTAACACTAACACTATCCCTAACACTATCCCTAACACTAACACTATCCCTAACACTAACACTATCCCTAACACTAACACTATCCCTAACACTAACACTATCCCTAACACTAACACTATCCCTAACACTAACACTATCCCTAACACTAACACTATCCCTAACACTATCCCTAACACTAACACTATCACTATCCCTAACACTAACACTATCCCTAACACTAACACTATCCCTAACACTAACACTATCCCTAACACTAACACTATCCCTAACACTAACACTATCCCTAACACTAACACTATCCCTAACACTAACACTATCCCTAACACTAACACTATCCCTAACACTAACACTATCCCTAACACTAACACTAACACTAACACTATCCCTAACACTAACACTATCCCTAACACTATCCCTAACACTATCCCTAACACTAACACTATCCCTAACACTAACACTATCCCTAACACTAACACTATCCCTAACACTAACACTATCCCTAACACTATCCCTAACACTAACACTATCCCTAACACTATCCCTAACACTAACACTATCACTAACACTAACACTAACACTATCACTAACACTATCCCTAACACTAACACTATCCCTAACACTAACACTATCCCTAACACTATCCCTAACACTAACACTATCACTAACACTATCCCTAACACTAACACTATCCCTAACACTAACACTATCCCTAACACTAACACTATCCCTAACACTAACACTATCCCTAACACTAACACTATCCCTAACACTATCCCTAACACTAACACTATCCCTAACACTAACACTATCCCTAACACTAACACTATCCCTAACACTATCCCTAACACTAACACTATCCCTAACACTATCCCTAACACTAACACTATCCCTAACACTAACACTATCCCTAACACTAACACTATCCCTAACACTAACACTAACACTATCCCTAACACTAACACTATCCCTAACACTAACACTATCCCTAACACTAACACTATCCCTAACACTATCCCTAACACTAACACTATCCCTAACACTAACACTATCCCTAACACTAACACTATCCCTAACACTAACACTATCCCTAACACTATCCCTAACACTAACACTATCCCTAACACTATCCCTAACACTAACACTATCCCTAACACTAACACTATCCCTAACACTAACACTATCCCTAACACTATCACTAACACTAACACTATCCCTAACACTAACACTATCCCTAACACTAACACTATCCCTAACACTAACACTATCCCTAACACTAACACTATCCCTAACACTAACACTATCCCTAACACTAACACTATCCCTAACACTAACACTATCCCTAACACTATCACTATCCCTAACACTAACACTATCCCTAACACTATCACTAACACTATCCCTAACGCTAACACTATCCCTAACACTAACACTATCCCTAACGCTAACACTATCACTAACACTAACACTATCCCTAACATAACACTATCCCTAACACTAACACTATCACTAAGGAGAGAGAGAGAGAGAGAGAGACTAGAGAGAGAGAGGGGAGAGAGAGAGAGAGAGGGAGAGAGAGAGAGAGAGAGGGAGAGAGAGAGAGAGAGAGAGAGAGAGAGAGAGAGAGAGAGAGAGAGAGAGAGGGAGAGAGAGAGAGAGAGAGAGAGAGAGAGAGAGAGAGAGAGAGGAGAGAGAGAGAGAGAGAGAGAGAGAGAGAGAGGAGAGAGAGAGAGAGAGAGAGAGAGAGAGAGAGAGAGAGAGAGAGGAGGAGAGAGAGAGAGAGAGAGAGAGAGAGAGAGAGAGAGAGAGAGAGAGAGAGAGAGAGAGAGAGAGAGAGAGAGAGAGAGAGAGAGAGAGACACAGAGATAGAGAGAGAGGGTCACAGAGAGAGAGAGACAGAGAGAGAGAGGGTCACAGAGAGAGAGAGAGAGAGAGGAGAGAGAGACACAGAGATAGAGAGAGAGGGTCACAACATTCCAGCTGCTCTCTGACTTAGACAAACTGCCAGTTCTGTTAGGAGAGGAGCAGCAGACAGCAGAGCTAGCTGCCCAGTATGTAGCTGCCTGCCACAGCCAGAGAGACAGACAGACAGTCCCTGGTGTAGACACCCTGGAGCACGGGGACCAGGCACTCATGCGCACCCATGTCCACTGTAAATACAGAGAGGGAGGGAGGGAAATGGGAGGGTTGTTGTTGTATTGTATTGTCTGGGTTGTTATGTGATAATGTTCATTGTTGAATTGCTTTGGCAAAACTCAATTCCATTTTGTCATGCCAATAAAGCATTTTTTGAATTTGAATTTTGAATTTTGAATTTGAATTTGGGTCACAGAGAGAGAGAGAGAGACAGAGAGAGAGAGGGTCACAGAGAGAGAGAGAGAGAGAGAGAGAGAGGGACACAGAGAGAGAGAGGGTCACAGAGAGAGAGAGAGAGAGGAGAGAGAGACACAGAGATAGAGAGAGAGGGTCACAGAGAGAGAGAGGGACAGAGAGAGAGAGAGAGAGAGAGAGAGAGAGAGACACAGAGATAGAGAGAGAGGGTCACAGAGAGAGAGGTCACAGAGAGAGAGGGACAGAGAGAGGGTCACAGAGAGAGAGAGGGAGAGAGAGAGAGAGAGAGAGAGAGAGAGAGAGAGAGAGTCTTGTTATGTAGTGATTCGCTTCAAGCCATTTCAGTTTACAAAACCTCCCTTATTTTGAAAGCTCAGGGTTGACAGGTCGGGTATCTGGCTCCAGATTTACCGGACGCTTTGAAACAGAACGGATTTTCAGAACTCCCTTAAACGGAAAGTAATCGACATGTAAATTAACGACACCTTTGCTGAGATTAATCCTGTGGCAAAATCGCCGTGCGTAGCAAACAAGTCACCCTGAACAGCTGCTTCCCATCACATCTGTAACAATTAGCTACTGATGAATAGATGAGAAACAGGACGATGCTTTTACTTAGGAGAGTATTTGCATATTATTGACGATTGAATATCATAAGAACATAAGAAAGTTTCCAAACGAGAGGAGGCCATTCAGCCCATCTTGCTCGTTTGGTTGTTAGTAGCTTATTGATCCCAGAATCTCATCAAGCAGCTTCTTGAAGGATCCCAGGGTGTCAAACATCGTATCAGGTCAAATATGGCTCAGCAACAGATTTATAAATGTTGTGGTCAAAAATACATCTTTTTTTTTTAATGTGTATATTCAGATATAATTTATACATCTAATTACAACATTTAACCAAATATTTAACTCAATCTTAAATCTCTTAACAAGATTTAACATTTAAACGCCATCATTCACATGGGAGTTGTCATAAGGAAAAACACACTATCATATTATAACAGACGTATCCCACGCAACTCAACACGACACGCCCACCCATGACAGTAAAACTCGACACAATGAAGCGTCCTTACCTTTGTATATAAGTTAGTGATCAGCGGATATGTCAGCCGCACGAAGAGCACACGTGTGGTTTTCACTAACTCTACTGTGCAAAATAAATGATTTTTCTTTGTGTAAATATCAGGACTTTCTTCCTATGCATCGGGACAATTATTATTATTCATTTATTTAGCAGACGCCTTTATCCAAGGCGACTTACAGAGACTAGGGTGTGTGAACTATGCATCAGCTGCAGAGTCACTTACAACTACGTCTCACCCGAAAGACGGAGCACAAGGAGGTGAAGTGACTTGCTCAGGGTCACACAATGAGTCAGTGGCTGAGGTGGGATTTGAACCGGGGACCTCCTGGTTACAAGCCCTTTTCTTTAACCACTGGACCACACAGCCTCCTATCCCGACCATATAAGAAAGTTTACGAACGAGAGGCGGCCATTCGGCCCATCTTGCATTAAGGGCTGTTGGCATGTTTGGTTAGGATTGAAAAACGGCATATAAAAACGATCTAGCTTGGTGATCACAGAGTTGAGACGCTGTATAGCTCCGCAGCCCCCCTCCAGAATTATTATTATTAGTGTGTGTGTGACTCGCACAAGGAAGTGCTCTGTTATCCTCGTCTGCCATTTACCATTCAGCCAAGATATATATTTTAGCTCAAAGAGCCAGCTGCCCAACGTTTCGATATGTTGCACATATCTTTCTCAAGGGATATATATAGTATATATATACTTTGATGAAGAGTTTCATTAAAACGACTCAAATACACGCCTTACCTTACTTTTACCATTCCAGCTTCGCCTCGTTTCTCGTTCGTCAGCTTGTTTTTTGGTCCATTTCGCGACCTGTAGTAGATTGTGTTTACTAGCGGGGCACCGCCCCCAGCACCCGGAACCAGCCAATCAGATGAGGTCTAGCGGCGTCACGCACGATTAAAGGGGCGGGCGGAAGCGTGAAGGATTCTTTTAAATTAATTATTAAAAGCACGGATTCAGAAAATGACAAGAAAAACAAACAACGATTCAAACGATGCTAAAGACACGGCGGCATAATGATAATAGGAAGACATTGAACACTGAATTACACATTAAACAGTAAAGCATTTGCTTAAACATCATGTGATTTACAAACTCATTTGGATTTGACCAGTTATAACAGATTTTACGTGCATTTTAATCCCCTGCATAAAATCTAAGGCTGAAGGCTTCACTTCTCCCCGAGTGCACTTGTGAATAAAATACATTTCTAACAAAAATAATAAGGTTTGCAATAAACAAACTACCACTATCAAATTTGCACTGAAATATCATATAATGTCCAATCAATAGATCTGAGATTTTGTTTTTTTTAAAGGATTTATAATCTGATAAATGTCAAATAACTTTCAGCGCTCCTTTAAAGGGAGGGGCCAGTGATCATGTTAATAAAGCTAATAAGAGGTGAGAGAATGGATTTTAAAGATGGTCAGCGCTCCTTTAAAGGGAGGGGCCAGTGATCATGTTAATAAAGCTAATAAGAGGTGAGAGAATGGATTTTAAAGATGGTCAGCGCTCCTTTAAAGGGAGGGGCCGGTGATCATGTTAATAAAGCTAATAAGAGGTGAGAGAATGGATTTTAAAGATGGTCAGCGCTCCTTTAAAGGGAGGGCCAGTGATCATGTTAATAAAGCTAATAAGAGGTGAGAGAATGGATTTTAAAGATGGTCAGCGCTCCTTTAAAGGGAGGGGCCGGTGATCATGTTAATAAAGCTAATAAGAGGTGAGAGAATGGATTTTAAAGATGGTCAGCGCTCCTTTAAAGGGAGGGGCCGGTGATCATGTTAATAAAGCTAATAAGAGGTGAGAGAATGGATTTTAAAGATGGTCAGCGCTCCTTTAAAGGGAGGGGCCGGTGATCATGTTAATAAAGCTAATAAGAGGTGAGAGAATGGATTTTAAAGATGGTCAGCGCTCCTTTAAAGGGAGGGGCCAGTGATCATGTTAATAAAGCTAATAAGAGGTGAGAGAATGGATTTTAAAGATGGTCAGCGCTCCTTTAAAGGGAGGGGCCGGTGATCATGTTAATAAAGCTAATAAGAGGTGAGAGAATGGATTTTAAAGAGGGTTAGTGTAGGTATCGTACCTAGAATTATGAGTCTCTGTTATTGCAATACAGTCCTCCGGCCGATAGGAGACGAAGTTGCCCGCTAAAGAAAACCTCAAAAATATGGTCTAGTGTGTTTTCAGTGTGTCTGTGATATTTAGCCTCCATTTCTGGAATGAAAAACGGAGCTGGAAGAGAATTGCAGTTAACTAGAATTGTGTTATAAACTTTCGCGGGTAAGATGAAATCCGTCTGTTTGTTTATAATAGACACGCGTGTTCAAAATACAGCCAGCCGCCTCGTAATACGCACGCACGCACGCAAGTAGACGCATTTGTTTATGTTGGACGCAAATGTACGGCGTGCATGATGACGTATTTGTCTGCAAGATAGCTGAAGAGGTTTTTAGGAAAACATAACATGGTTTTAAAAATGATTTTTTACGATGCCCCCAACAAATGATTGCGTCTGGTTTTTGCGTATTTAAAACATAACTACTCGCACGCACGCACACAATCACAATCTACGCGGTTTAATATTGATGCGCTTTCGTTCAAACTAAACCTCCCCCAGGCAGCATTGCGAACAGCAAGCCTAACGCGTGCCATTAAATACACCGGGGGCATTAAATACACGATGTAATAACCACGTTACACTGTGGAAGCCCATTTCTGCCACAAGAAAACAAAATGAAATACAGTTTAAACCTCCATTATAAGGTTGACATACTATTTCGTTATTTCGACTTACGATCTCGTTTTTTCGACTTGGGATAAGATACTAAGTCAAAATAATGAGATACTAGGTCAACCTTATAATGGAAGTTTTAAATGTATTGCGTTTTTTTCTGGTGGCAGAATTGGCTTCCATATTAAACCCTTAAAGGAAAAAAACAAAGTCTATTGCCTTGCATTGACGTCTTTCAGAACTGCGCGTTTGGGAGCCATGTGCAGATCGGGAGTGCTGGTCGGGTCAGATTCAGACAGTTATTCTGTGATAAACCATTACATTGTAACTGCAGTTTAATATCACTAGACTGGACTGGAATTACATTGTAACTGCAGTTTAATATCACTAGACTGGACTGGAATTACATTGTAACTGCAGTTTAATATCACTAGACTGGACTGGAATTACATTGTAACTGCAGTTTAATATCACTAGACTGGACTGGAATTACATTGTAACTGCAGTTTAATATCACTAGACTAGACTGGAATTACATTGTAACTGCAGTTTAATATCACTAGACTGGACTGGACTGGAATTACATTGTAACTGCAGTTTAATATCACTAGACTAGACTGGACTGGAATTACATTGTAACTGCAGTTTAATATCACTAGACTAGACTGGAATTACATTGTAACTGCAGTTTAATATCACTAGACTGGACTGGAATTACATTGTAACTGCAGTTTAATATCACTAGACTGGACTGGAATTACATTGGAGAGAGAGGACAGAGGAAGACTTTTAAAATCTAATTATTATCAGTACAATTACAGTTTCAGGTTAAAAGAAATCTCCCCTCTGTCCAGGGCTGGTAATCAGACTCCTATTGCACAGCAGTGTGATCCAGTCCAGGTTTTACTACCAGCTTGATCAGCCCCAGTGTGTCTAGCTAACAAGCTCAGGTGTGTCTTATTATTAAACTCCCAGTGAAACCAGGACTGGATCACACTGCTGTGCAGCGGGAGTCTCATTCAGCAGTGGGCAGCAGTGTGGAGTAGTGGTTAGGGCTCTGGACTCTTGACCGGAGGGTTGTGGGTTCAATCCCAGGTGGGGGACACTGATGCTGTACCCTTGAGCAAGGTACTTTACCTAGATTGCTCCAGTAAAAACCCAACTGTATAAATGGGGAATTGCATGTAAAAATAATGTGATATCTTGTAACAATTGTAAGTCGCCCTGGATAAGGGCGTCTGCTAAGAAATAAATAATAATAATAAATAAAATAATTCTCATTCCTGGTTTTAAAACGTTTCTGCAGATTGTTTTGTTTTGCGATTCCGTGTGACCCTTGACCTGAGTGATGTCAGGACTGAAGAGGCCGGCAGGGAGTGAACCCTCGACCTCCGCCCCCCCGGAGAAGAAGAGAGAGAGGGAGCGAGATGGAGCAGCAGCAGGAGG